>LKEB01000061.1:131057-207161 GCA_003795295.1 Cytospora leucostoma | reverse complement strand
CTGAAGAGCTAACTGATGCTATCTACTGTGAAGGGAATGTCCTGTTATATATCCCGCTCTTCATCGATGGCTATGTTGGATATGTTCCTGATCCAACATATCCAGGGATGGATATGTTGGATATGTTCCTGATCCAACATATCCAGGGATGGATATGTTGGATATGTTCCTGATCCAACATATCCAGTCTTGCTGACTGATCCTGTCACGTGACCTTGGTGGGTCCCGTCACATCTCATGTGCTGTGCCGCATGTTGGTTTCCTTTCTTCTTGCATGCCCCCTGGTACCTTGACCGTGGGTCATGACAATAGAGGTTTAACGACTCTAATAATAGTACTATATAGATATTTGCTCTTAAGTTCCTTCGGGAGTTCTATAAGGATCGTATATTATAGCTTTGACTTAGATTATAGGTAAGCCTATATAATATCATATAGTATAAGGGATATACCCTCCTAGATCAATACTAGAGCTATTATAATAATCGTCCTTTAGCTTATATATTGGATTATCGGGCTTTAGGTTAGTATAGAATCCTTATTTTCGTTATTATACCCCTATATAATTAGCCGAGATTTCTTATATAGCTTAGTTATTTTACCCTTGATTTCTCTTACTATTCGGGACTTGAATAAATAATAGTCGCTATAGTTCGCTAGAGACTATTTCTTAAATCGGAATACTCCCTTACTAATTAGCTCGTCGATTTCTACCTTATCTAACTCTTAAAAGGGGGTACTGGGTATCGTAATCATACCGTCCTATCTTAGTTTCACGGCTAGGGTATAGTCATCCTTCTCTTTCTTTAATATATATACGATAGTGATATAGTCCTTTACCTCTAGTAATGATAGCTATATAGGGTCTAGTATAGGTATTTTAGGTAAAGGTACCTCTAGTAGCGACGATCGCGCCTATATGCCTTCTTTATCTTTATAGTATCATTAGATAACTATAGATCTAAATATAGCTAGGCCCTTTAGTATATCTAGGGTTATATCGTAGCTATTAATAGCAATAACCTTATATAGGCCTTTCTATCCTTCTTTCTCCCTCTATATACAAACGTCGTATTATAGCAGGAGTATATCGACGATAGGCCCTACTTTCGTATTAAGTATATCATATACTTATCGTTCGGCTATCGTCTTATAAAGGGCCTTTATAGCTTTAGAGACGGCCTCTGCTCGCCTCTATATTATCTATAATAAGGGTGAATCGTATAATACTCGCGGGTAAGCGCCGAATACTAGGAGTATAAGGACTAGACTATCTAGCCTTATAGTATCGTTAATAGCTTTTACTACTATCTATAGGATAGTATCGTCGCTTATCTCGCCTTATAAGTCTAAGTATAATACCTTAAAGGCACGTTTAAGGGGGTAGTAGTACCTCTCGACCTTTCTAATAGACTAATATACCTCTATAGGTACTTACTTATATATAATCCCTATTATATAAGCCTTAGAACGGAATTCGGTTAATATAAAGTTCGTACTTATATTATATATAACTATATCCAGTAGTCCTTAGTATATATTGATCTATAGGGAATATAGTATCTACTAAGTATCCTTAGTATTTATAGATTTAAGGAATCTTGCTCTCTAAAATACTATCGCTTAGTCTATAATATAGAGGACTAGTCGGCTAAGTAAGTATATCATATTAACTAGGATTTCGTAATTGAACTCGCGATCATTATATAATATAAACTTAAAACGTCGTAGTACTAGGCTATTCATTTAGTATTAATAGTAAACCTTTACGATACTCGCTAGTACCTATCTATCGATATCTAGGTAACTAGCCTTCTTAAGTAATTAGTAAAGTCGATCTATTACTAGGTATCCGAACTAGCAGTATAATCTCTTTATCTCTATCTCTATAAGAAAATATATAGTATTAGCTATTATATCAAGGAAGAACTATAGGTATCCCTATTTCCTTAGTACTAGTATAATAGTCGTACTATCGTAGCTAATTATTTCGTCCTTGATATTATTATAATATACCCGGAGTCGGTCTATATCTATAAGGTATAGTAGGAATAGTATCTATATCTCAATAATATAGAATTTCACCCTTCCGATAGGGGTATTTACCTCTATAGTCCCTACCGAGTTAGTAACTTTCCTATTACTAAACCTGATTCTAGATCCTATAGTTATCGTAGTAATCTTATAGCTTAGGTCTTAGTATTATAGAGTAAGAACTTGCTTATATCCGGCTATAGAAATCATTAAGGCTCTTATATCCGGTAGGATCCCCTAGAAATAGGTTTAGTTATACCTATTAACTAGTATAAATTGGCTAGTTACGATAGTCGTTTCAGCCTTAAAGATATTATATCCTATTAACTAGTAGATGAAAGATTTATTAGCTAATAGATTAATACCCTAGAAATATATCTTAGCGTTATGATCGTTATATTTATCGTTTTCCTCTTAATACTCATGGAATTCCTCTTTATCATTAATCTCATAGCCTTCGAACCCATTTAAGAAAGCCTTAAAGTCATCCTTATAATCTTCGTATTCGTATTATACTAAGTAGCTCGTCTTAGCCGACCATTATTCGCTTGCTAGGTATTTAGTTAACTAATAACCCTCCTTTTTATAAATAAAGTATCTCTTCTTCTATAGCCTCTTTCGAGTATTATTATTTCTACTAAAACGATGGAAGCTTAGCTATCTACTACTAAAACCTCGGCTAGGGCTAGGGCTAGGGCTATTTTACGATCGTCGTCCTCGGCTACTATATCGATAGTCGATATAGTATTGATCTAGGTCTTCCGTAGTATTAATTGATACTATACAGCTTATTTGCATTTCTACTATAGATCTAAGGTCCGAAAATAACTCTTCGTATAGGGGTACTAGTTTGAATAGAGCTATTTCCAATTCCGGTACGCCTCTATAAGCCTTAATAACTATTATTTATAGGTTATCCTCTCCTATATAATCTAGTCCTAATACCTATTAGTATAGTTATAGCTTATCGAGTATAATTCGTAAGACGTTATATAGGCTAATATTAGGGTTCTATATCCTTATTTTTACGAATATCGTTATAGTCTAGTCTATATAGTAATACTAGTGATTGAGGTCTATATCGAAGTATATCTTGATTTTGAGATAGGCTACTATAAACGTATTAGCTCTATTTATATAGTAGAGGTAATATATCTTTGCGCGATTCTTGAGTATTCAGGGAAATACTATATAAAATTAACTAGGTTGAATCTTAGTATAGTAGTAGATATTGAAGAATATCTTTATCTTATCGTCTAATAAGTCGTATAGGTCCCCTAAGTACTTCTATAAATTATATAACGTTTTAACGAACTATATAGACTTTATAGGGTCTAACCATTCGTTTTAAACTTACTATAGGGGAAGTAATTCATAAGGGTTATACTCAAGATTTAGTATTAGCTATATTATTAGCTATAGGTTCCAAATATTCGCTAGGTATAGTATATACCTCTAGTATAAATTCTATCTCTATCTCTCTACTAGTAACTACTATAGCTACTACTCGATAGAGGGTATTACGTTCCTAAGGGGATTCCGTAATAATAGTAGTTATATCGATAGTAGTACTAATAGTAGTAGTAGTCCTATCGGTTCTAGTAGTCCCTAGGGTTAGGCTTAGGCTAGTTCTATAAGCGACTATCGTATACCTCCTAGAAGGGGAGGTTAGCTTAGGTTTTAAACGTTAGCTAGATTCTAGACTACTAGTAGGCCTAGATTCTGAATTATAGGAGGTTAGGCTAGGGCTAGGCTCTAGATTATAGGAGGTTAGTTCTCTCTAAGGCTTATACGATAGTCATTTATATAGGATTCTAGTACTAAAGGGACGATACGAAGCTCGGTATCGATCTAGGGTAGTCTTTCCTTAGCTTATACTAAGGCATATAGCTATAGTACTACTAGCTAGTTATTTCGTCCTATAAATACGCTTCGTCTATATAAGAAGTTCTTTAGCGATCGACGGTATAGAGGTAGTAATCGTTCGAATATTATAACGGTCTATATAGCGAAGTCCTCTCGATACGCTACGAAGAGGTCATCGTTATATAGGTTTTATTACGAATAGCTTACTAGGGTACTCGCTAATCGTATAATCAAATATCCTTCTATAGTATCTAGTATAGGGTCTATAAACTAAAGGCTTAGATCGATATAGCTGCGATATATTAAGTCAAATAGTATATTTGCGAGTAGGTCGTTAATTATATATCCTCCGATAAGGATGGGCTCTTCATTAGTTATAATTAACGGCCTTTATAGGAATATAGTTTAGGTAGAGAATCTAGCGATAGAGGCTTAGCGAACCTTATAGGGGGTATATAATATAGAAGGTAATAGGTTCTAGTAATAAGGTTTAAGGTTCGTTCGCTAGTATAAGGGTAAGTTCGTTAGTATATAACGTTAGTATAGCAACGGTCGCTATATAGTAACTTATCGATTGCTTATATATGATAGACGTATATCTTCTAGACGGTAACGAATATATGATGCTATAGGGAAGGTCATAACGATTCTAATTGATCTTTACGATAGTCGCCTAGGGGTCTATATCAGGGAGGCCTATAGAAGCAAATTCTCGCTATATAGTATACGGTTGGTATAGAGGATATAGTAAGTAAAGCTAGGGAAATCTATAGGAGCCGGTCTCGTCTACCTTATAGATCTATAGTGCCTACGACTACTGATCAGTATTGGTAGGTCTCTATACGTACGTATGGGAATCGTATGGCTTCAATCTGGTTCGTATTATTTCTTCTACGTTTCCACCCTCCGAATGGTGAGGGTGGAAGTAGCTAAGTAATGTAGTAAACCTAGCAAAAGGGGAAGTTACGCCCCGCGGGTGACTCGCCCACTGACACCCGAGGTCCCTCCCATGGGCTCCTTCTCCAGCAAACGCAATTATTCAAGCTCGAGCAGGATTCCCACGGGCGACTGGCCGTCAAGCCCAGCTCCACCCGGTCCCCCCGATGAAATCTCAGAGATCCCCTTGGGACTAGGGAGCTCGTGTCGCGCGTCGTGCCCCTCGAGCTCGTGCCTGTCAGTGCGGTGATCCGGAAGCTCGATATGCGACATTTCGGTTTGAGATGATGGCTGGGGGACCATGCGGGCAACTCTTCGCCTTCTGTGGAACAGCCAGATGGCAGATCCTATAACGCTCAGCAGCAGCACGCCGGCGGCCACAGCTATGCCAGCTTTGGCTCCGGCTGGGAGAACTAGTGCGGGTGACGGTGGGTCGGTGTAGGGCATGAACTGTAGGCCCGAACCAACGTCTGCCACTCCCCCGCCGTAGTCACTGGAATCTTCTGTCACTGTACCTGGCACAAAATTCCATACCAAGTCTATCCTAGGCGCTAACAGACTGAGGACGCTTGCATTTGCGTTCCCGAGAGTCTCCGGGTACGTTGTGGGTATAACCTGGGTATACACTATTGTACCCTGGCCATTGGGTAGACAGCCGGCAACTTTGATCGAAGTATCATGGGCTTCGCTGAAACACAACCCATCTCCACAACTGTAACCACTATATACTACGTGAGCAAGACGGTCAAGTCTAATCAAAGTAACTGAGTCTTACATTGGACAACAACCTGCAGCTGCCTCTCCCGGCTCCAGCGGGAAAAGGAATTGGGATTCACCGGGATCGATACCCATGGTTGTACGGCATGAGATTTCGAAACCATATGGACAGAGAAGTCCTGGGGAATAGGCTGCCTCAAACCTATTCAAGGGTACGGCGGACCCAGTGGTAGATGGTGGCCAACATGACAGCTCAGGCGCAACCCCGTCGCCAGAGCATGTAAAACCCAGGGCGCCGCGCATTGTGTCATATTGTAGGCTCGAGACCGGGATGACGGGAGTATTGCAAAGAGCTATAGCGTTGGTAATCAAAGGTTGCTTAAAGGTCGTTGTCAGCGGGCCAAAAATCGCACGAGTTGGCAAATGCGCCATGTTGAACGGCAGATAGGACGACTTTTCTTGTCTGGTTCCTACGCAACGATGGAAGTAAGCGGAATTTAATATCATCTCGAGGAAAATGGCAGCCAAGTGATTAAAATTGCCCCAGTGTTTGCTTAACTTGTGTGACCCGAGGTTGTGCTCACGTATACAAAAGCCGATGAAGATGGAAGTAAACATTCGAAGACGCGGACTAGAAGCTACCCTGGAGGCAGCATGTCCGACTCCTTCGGAACTGCAGACGCTTCGGCACGCTGCCACACAGGCTACTATGTACTTGTTGGCGATATCCCCCAAGTCGTATATATAGCTACCATAGGTAGTAATCATCACCGACACCAGGGCTACACCAAACAACGATTCTTCACGAGGCCAGCTCTCAGAGTTCAAGGCCGCAGTGTTGGTAGTGTACCACATGCAAAGTACTAAGTAAGATGTGACGCAAGGCCACAATGTTTTGCACAGATCATTCAATCTCGCTCTCAAGTGATTTGTTGCTGTCAACCATATCAACTTCCTCTTCTGCGGCATCTATAAACTCCTCGATAAGCTAGCCAACAGGGAGAGAGCTGTGAAAGTCCCAGAGGAATTCCAGGGGTAGATAGCTGGAAAGGCTGAAGTTCATTAGGCCGGTACCCACTGTGACAAACCTTGGAATATTCTGGTGGTTTCCGTCATGCCCTCTCAAGCGACACGAGCCACATGGTGTGAAGAGTCCACCGGCACTCGTTGGTCGACTACACAAGCTCGCGACATGCACATGTGTGGGTGTACAAGAAGTCAATTAAGCCACCATCCTCAGAGCTAGGCCGAACACAAGGACTTGATGTTGATATATCGGCAAGGGTGTCCTAGCCGAAACGAGCTGAGGTCTTGGGCCAAGTTTGCAGGCCGGAGTGTGCAAAGTTCTGCGTAAGACGGGATGCCAAGAAGGAGGCGCTGATGACTGGCTGCACACGTTTCAGGGCTTGCTCTCGCAAGGGTGGCCAGCTGAGGTTGACGAGGCTTTCGATGTGGTCCACGGGTTGGTGTCATGATTGACAGCCGCTGGGAGGTGTGCAAAGCCCTACATAGTGCTATAACTAGCTCTGAGCTGGAGGGTGATACGATCATTAGTATGAGTTAACAATATCTTATTTTGGTCCTCAATCTAAGTGAATGGTGGCAGAAGTGTCACCACGTATCAACCTTTGAGCATCTAAGCGATGCAAAGGCCAGCTGCGACAATAAAGGATGGTTGTGTACTAGGAAGATGGTGTTGTTGACGACGGATTAGGATGTGGCTTGCTGAGTGTATCTGTGGGGCTGTGCCTACCGAAGGTGAAGACCTGGAAGGTGAGGATGAGGGGTCAAGGATGAGGGTGCAAGTGAGGCTATGTGGCAGTTATAAACAAGACGAAGGATGAGGATGAAGGATGTAGTCGGTATTGATGATGGCTGCCCCTAGGGGGGGTCTGCTTGGGGGATGGAGTTTACCCCAGCTTTGAGGCTCTTCTACTAACAAGTCACTATCAGATCGAGGAGAGGTTCCAGCATAGGATGGGATCGCTGAGCTTCAAAAACCTTCAGAAATATTAAAACTAGAGTTATGTTCTTCTAGAATTCTCGACCGATGTATCGATACCAGTATCGAAGTAGCCAGATGTTCTGAGTGTCCTCCACCGAATCGGTGGACGTCGATAACAAGGCTCTGATGTTAGTGATGGGCTAGGAGAATTATGTACCATATTGTCCGTGTTCTAACCGCTGCCTCCCTGAGGGTCAGTAGATTGATACCCCCATCCTCTTCCTCCATCCCCCGTCCTCTCAACTTCGTATCACTTCCGTTCCCCTACAGTTGAGCACTTCCGGCTCCAAGAACACCACACTTTCGTCCTCCTGACAGCAAGCAAGCCACCACCAGCTGGTGCTTGACCTGCAGTTCAACCAGCTCTTCTACTTCCTCATGTCAAATCCAAACCCAAACTCAACCCTTGCCGGTTGCCTCTCATAAAACTGTTGCGTAGGAAGCCGCCACGCACACTCAGCTGTGTGCCATCGGAGTTTTGGTCATCATCACCATCAGCCTCCATCAACCTGCTCCGCGCGCAGCCTCGACCACCATCGTTGAGCAGACAAAGGGACTGTTCGCGACAGTCATGGCACTCCGAAACGCGCGGCTGCGCATCTTGAAGTAAAAGCAGACGTCTGACCACCCTTTAGTGGTGCAACAGAGACAGAATCATGGTTGCCGCTTTGACCGAAGGCTGGTTGAGATGTGTCCAGCAGAGACAGCAAACGTGATGCCCGTCGAGGGAGCATCTCAACCTGCAGACATGACCAGTTCGCATCATCAGACAAACAAAGAAACGAGGCCGACGGTCTGCCCCAATGCAAACTCGGCGGGAGCAAGGGAGGACAGTACCGAGAAGAACAATGAGTGCTTGGGCCACAGCCACAGGTTTCCTTTACTATGACACAATGCGGCAGCTACTCTAGGCGTTTTTTTGTTCCCCGTCTCGTTACAAGCCAGGTTGTCTCTTCTTCTCTATCCTTGCTTCCCCTGACATCCGGCTAGGATTCTCCCGCAATCCTCAGGGCAAGTGCTCTTACCTCGGGCCCGGTATGACATGCTTTACGGATCGTGTGTGCTCAAAGATGTCGGAATTGAGGAGGGAACCACCCTCTCGCCGTTTGTGCCACAGGCGTGCAGATGCTGCGGCACAGCCATCTGAGGCTACTGCTGAGAGTACAATGATGGTCCAGCTCTAGGCTGTCTTTCTTCAAGATGGTTTCTCGGTCTGCCCATCAGCACTACTATAGTCAAGTGAGTTCTCCTCATACTTGACATTTTCCACTTGAAAATGGCCTGCGGGCGGAGTTGTGGCAGCCTCATCGAGGACTCCGAGTGTGACACCCCATACTCAGGAAGCAATACGTTTCCAAACAGGCAGCTGTTCGGACCAATACAAGAATAATGTTCGAGTTTGTGCGTTTCCGCTACACCTTTCATCATCATATAAAATGCTCAAGGCCAGCAATCATCGTGCCCGGCTCTGCTGGAGTTTCTCTGCATCTGTTCCTCTCAACCAACCACCCTACCCTGTTCACCTGCAAGACACTATCACATCACATCATACCATTGTATACACAAGGCTGTAGATCCAGAAAGCTCACCATCACCTATCAACGTGTAACGACAAGCCAGCACCCTTCGCCCGGCCAGCTCTAGTCAGGGGCATTGCTCCATCGTATCGATACCCTCTAGGAATCCACCTATCAGATCGGCTCGAAAGTCCTCCATCAACTACGTCTCCATGCCTAGTGCCAGGAGCCACAGGCGAGCCAGTTCAATGGCGGGCGATTCCAACAAAAGATGTAGAGTGGAGGGCTGCGACAGGAAGCATAGCTACGAGCCCGTCGGAGGAGTCAGGCGCTATTCCTCTTACTGCGTGGAACACACCTGCATGGCCCCGGCAAACGAACAAACCCCCTTCTGCATCAACCCACGAGACCCGAAGAACCGGTATTGTTCCTTCCACGGGAAGTGTCGCGCACAAAACTGTACTATACAGGCCACCCGGGAGGAGCGAGAGCCTTTCCCTTATATCTGCCCTCACCATAGGTGCGTGGCCGCACATTGCCTAAGACCACGGTTCGGCAACTTTGAGGTATGCCAGGAGCACCTCACATGTCAGTTCGGGGGTTGCCCTCAGCGTCCCCAGCTCGCTCGAAACAGCCTTCTCTGCCGGGCTCACAGCTGCGAGATGGCCCCAAACTGCACTCTTCCTGCTGTGCAGACCGGGGCTGGCCACTGTTACATGCACATCCCCTGTGGTATGGTTCGAGGATGCCGCCGGCTACGCATACGCTTCCCCGACGGAAGGACAGCCATGCACTGCGACGAGCATATCCCCTGCGGCAAGTCTGGCCAGGGTTGCCGTCAGCTCGCGGCACCAAGGACTCAGTTCTGCTTCAACCACAAGTGCATCCTCGAGGGGTGCGTACACGAGAAGGACGGTGGATCATACTACTGCAGGCATCACACCTGCTCCAGGCCGAACTGCCACCAAGCCAAGTTCGACATCTACAACCAAGACGCCAAGTACTGCTCCAGCCACGAGTGCGCCGTCGACAGGTGCCACCACCAAGCCGAGACACCCGGCGGGTACTGCGCCGGACACGGGTGCTCACACCGATCATGCAACAAGCTCCGCTCCGGACCGTCGCTGTACTGCCACGACCACTGCTGCCGGCAAGAAAGCTGCTGGCACGAAGCCGCCCACAAGAACGCCTTCTGCCGCTCTCACGCCTGCATCGAGCCAGGGTGCAGGGAACCCCGCCTCGGCGGGCGCGACCACATCCACCAGTGCCTGCTCCACTGGACCAGGGAGGTGCGCGACGACGCCGCCTCGGAGGTGGGCCACGAGCACGCGCGCCGCCAGGCGGAACTCGAGGAGCAGCTGCGCGACCTGGAGCGGCGGGAGCGCGCCCGCCTGGAGAGGGAGCGCGAGGCGCGGAGGGTGCAGGAACAGAGGGAGCGGGCGGCGGAGGAGGCGAGGCTGCGACGGATCGCGGAGCAGCAGCGCGCTATGGAGGAGCGGCAGAGGAGGCAGGCTGAGGATGAGCGTGTTCAGAGGGAGGTTGCGCAGCGGCTTGCGGAGGAGGAGGAGCGGAGGGAGACGGAGCGGCTGAGGAGGTTGGCTGAGGAGAGGAGGGTGGCGGAGGAGGAGAGAAGGCGGAGGCATGCTGAGGAAGAGCGTGTTCGGCGGGTGGTCGCGCAGAGGCTCGCGGAGGAAGAGGAGCGGATAGAGACGGAGCGGTTGAGGAGGGAGGCTGAGGAGAGGAGGGTGGCAGAGGAGAATAGGCAACGGGAGGAGAGGGAGGCGCGTATCGCGCAGGAGGCCGCTACAAGGGAGAGGGTGAGGATTGCGAGGGAGCAGAGGCAGGAGAGGGAGCGGGAGGGTGATAGGAGGCAGAGAGAGATGTTGGAACGGCTGAGGATAGTGCGGGAGAGGGAGGAGGATGAGGCGAGGTTGGCGAGAGAGCGGGAGGGTAGTGGGGCGGGGGGATGGCAGCATGTTCATGCGCCGAGGCGGGTGAGAAGGGAAGGCTTGTATTGATGGGTTGTGGTCACCGTTACTTATACGTTTCTGTTTGACTTTCGTCAGAGGTCGCGGTTGGGAGTGTATGAAAATGGCTGCGATTTTTAATTAGAGATACCATATATACCACTACAAGTTGCGTTCTTCCCTCCTTGGAACATTCATCTATCCCATCTGCTCCACGTGCAAACATCCTCGCTAGTCGGTCTTGGACTGACTGCATATTCTTTGCTGACTGGTGGTTATGATGTGCAGAGTTTTGTGGTGTCTCACGCAAGAATTGTTTCCAAGGGGGATGCTGAGCGAGCCCTCTCTTACCATCGACATTGATGAAGAGGTTCTGTACCAGGACTACTATTCATACCTATGTACCAGCTTGGCTCGGTCTCTGCAGGTTGATACACTCCCTGGATCAAATAGAAGATGTCAATTAATCAAGTGAGTTGAAATTCCGACACGTGCATTCGAGTAACAATGATCAAATAGATCATCTATGAGCAGGGATATAGATTCACGAGCATGAGCCCAAACTAATTAATATGTATAAATAGGTGTATACATATGTACTGTAGCTTCATGCCTTTTCACTCACGGAAGTACTTCTTGGCAACCACTGTCTCATTTCCTGATTTGAGATCCTGATGTTATCTCCTGATTGCTCATGTCAAAAAGACACCTCGAGGTTGTTGGCGCTAGGTAGATATGAGGCTCTGAACAGGATATTCTGTTTTTCCGATGTTAACGAGAGGGGTCGAGGGGAAGGAATTAAATTCGAGCAGCAATGAGGTGCCCAGATATTGGGTACGCAGGTAAGCCCCCAGCATGTAGCATCATCCAAAGCCCTGGAGACTGAGACTCCGAAAGGACCGCGGGCAGGCCCTTAAACTTCCTGCTGCTGTATATGGGCCCCGGGGTCCAACACTGTTACTGAAATACACGTAGATATGTATTATACCTGGGACATTCAGGTCCCGAGGAAAAGCTTGTATTCCAATGGTGAACGTCAAGGTGCTTCTGAACGGCTCCAGATGCTCCCCTCGTGGAGGTTACGCCCGATTCAGTGACCACTAATGACCCACAGCTACTCCTGCAGGCAGCCTGATCAGGAATGGGCCAGGTCAGGATAGAATTTCTTCAGCCCATCCATATCGTCCTCCGTGCTTGTGACCCCTCTCTTTGCCTTCTCCCTCTTCCGTTCGCCCCAGGGAGAACGCCTCACCCACATTGCGCGGACTCTGCTTCCAGTGTCTATAGAGTCTGACAGAGTTTTCACCAAGTCACAGTCCTTGATTCGATCTTGCGATCATTCTGATGCATCCAGTTGGAAATGGATCCATTCTCGGCAATCGGAGCAGCCTCTGCCATACTGTCTTTCGTCCAGTTCTCCTGGGAGCTATTTTCTGGCGCCCAAGAGATTTACAAGTCTGCGGACGGTAGTACAGTCGAGAATGCCCATATCAGCAACGTTATTCGTGATGTCCAGGAGGTGGCCGATGGTATCGATTGCGACAACATCGGTAACTCCAAACACGAGAAAGCCTTGAAACGGCTTGCCTCCGAGTGTACTGATCTCTCGGAGGATTTGTTAGGGATCTTGAAGAAGCTCAAGAGGACTGATGGGAATCCCAAATGGAATTCCTTCAGGGCCACGTGGAAGAGCTTGTGGGAGAGGGAGGAGATAGCCTCCATCAGAGAAAGGCTCTCGGACCTGAGGTCCGAGATCATACTGCGCCTCACCGCAATGCTGGGGTATGTGCTCGCTCACTTTACTTCTACGTTCGACTTGGTCTGCCTCTTTAAGATTTTGTTCCTCTACCTACCTAGGTAGACTGAATCTGTATACACCAGTTCACACATGCATGTACAGCGGCCCAGCCATATTCGCATTACTGATGCTTGTAACAATGTATGGAATTAACTGACGAGCCGAGTCGTAATGCACAGTGACCAGAATTCAAGCATCATAATCAAACTCGATGGTCTCGTCAATTCCCAAGCCCACGACTGTGATGCCAGGGTGGACGACTTGAAGAAGGTCCGGGAGGCTCTAAATTCTGCTCTGCAAAACAATAAAGGTCTGGCCGATCTGCAAATCGCCGTTGAGGAAAATGGGACAGCTATGATGGAACAAACGATTACCCTCGATGAAATAAAGTACGGTCTCGACAAGCTCCAACACCTAACACGAGCCATTCCCTTGGAGAAGCGCATCCTGGAGCACGTCTACTATCGTGCCATGTTCGATCGGAAAGAGGCCATCCAAGACGCTGCTGAAGGAACTTATGAATGGCTGCTGGAAAGCGAGGACGAAGGACCTTCAGATGTTGACGAAAGTTCTGACGACGATGAGACATCTGAGAGTAATGTAGGTTTTGGAATCCACGAGGCTTCAGACAATGACGCACTCTTAGATCACGACGAGGCCTCAGATCACGGAGCGGTATCTGACTATGTAGCGGATCCTGGCTATAACGCAGCTCCCAATATTGCTGACGATTCAGGCATTGGTAAATCTCTGGAAAGCGATGATGCATCTGAGTATAAGCCGGAGTCTACGTACGATGTGGCTTATGATGTCGACAGTCTTGATGACACCGGCACGACTGAGGCTTCAAATGCTTTGAAATATACCCGCGCTTCGGTTACCGACGATAACTTCGAATACGAGATGATATCCGAAGCAAACCAACGAGATGAGAGACAGCTTGCTAGAAATAAGCTGAACTCCTGGCTCCGGTCTGGTAGCGGGATATTTCATATTTCTGGCAAAGCAGGCTCCGGGAAGTCTACGCTTACGAAAATGATCACCAAAAGCGCACGAACTCGGACCAAGCTTGAATCCTGGGCTGGAGCTAGGAAGTTGGTTACCAGTGATCACTATTTCTGGAGCACGGGCAGCGAGATCGAGAAGTCGTACGAGGGCTTGTACCGATCAATTCTATATGATGTTCTAAGACAATGCCCATCGCTTATACCAAAGGTATTCCCCCAGCAGTGGAAAGGCCTCGGCGATTCTACCTCTACCACTGCAGCAGAACGAATCAGTGTCGACCAGTCGCGCTTCCTACCATCCGATATCAGACATGCGTTCGATCTCCTCTTATCTCATCAACTGGATGATCAATATCGCATTTGCCTTATGATCGACGGCCTCGACGAGTTCTGTGGAGAAAGTTATGATCACAGGCAGCTCGCCGAGAGCGTCACCCGGTGGTCCGGAAGATCCAATGTCAAGTGTCTCCTGAGCTCTCGTCCGTATCCCGAGTTCATCGAAACTTTCCCTGAGGACACGCGACTTTACCTGCACAAGATCAACCAATATGATATTTGCCGCTTCTCAAGCCACATGTTCCAGACAGATCGACATTTCTATCGAGTGCGCCCCTTTTTGAAGGAAATCGTATTCGAAGTTGTCGAAAGATCCGAGGGTGTTTTCTTATGGGCCGTCCTGGTCGTCAGAGTGCTCCTTGGCGCGGCTGTCTGGGAGTCGAAGGATACCATCTTCGATAAGTTGAAGCAGCTTCCCTCCCAGCTTGAAGAATTGTATGAAAAGCTGTTGGGCACACTCTCGAAATTTGACAGAGAAAGGGCCAAGAGGATATTTCTTTTGGCAATGTACGACCCCCCAGCCGCCTACAAGTATTACTATCTAGGGCCCATGCACAGTATTGTTCGGCGCGGACTTGAATTGAGCTCTTTCGCACTCAGTTGGCTCGACAACTTGAAGGACCCATCATTCCCCTCGGCCAGGACTTGTCAAGTCAGAAAAGACGAGCTTCAGCAAAGGTGCAAGGAGGCGGAGCAACGGGTGGTTGCCCTGACAAAGGGCCTCCTAGAAATCACTATTGCAGACGGTGAAGAGCCCGGGTCAGCCAAAATTCTCGAAAGACACTTTCAATTCATGCATCGCTCAGTAGCAGATTATCTGGAGTCTAGCGACCTGCTCACCTCAAATCCGGACTTCAACATCCCGGAGGCCTATACACGATTGCGTGTTGCTGAAACAATGACGTTCGATGCAATCACTCGGTCAGAGACTCTTGATATTTACTTTGCTCAGATATCTCGACCCGATGATGTCGGCACGATGGCCTCCGTACAAATATTGGGGCAATTAAGAGAGGTCTCGGGACGATTCCCCCCGTCGCTTGTCCAAGATATAGTCTGCCCAGAACAGCCCAGACCCGACTGGAATGTTGAAATAGACCTCCGCCCTGCCTCTTTCGTTCATTGGGCTGCTTACGAAGGGCATGCCGACTATGTAATTTCGCGCATGTCGGACGATTGGGACGCTCAACCGCTAGATTCAGGCTTGAACCTGCTGCTTTCGGTGGTACTCGGAGATCGTCCAGATGCTGATCTGGCGAGATCCTTGCTCACACACGGTTTCCACTCCCAGGACCAAATCCGACTTTACAATAGCATTTCGGATTTCGAGCCAACTGCAAGTATATGGATGATAGCTCTTATCAAATTCCTCTCACCCTCATACTTCGGCCTGGGCAAGACTCCAAGTGGTGTGCTGAGCGGAATCATTTGCCTCTTCATAGTGGAAGGTGCCGACACGGATGTGGTCGTGAAGTACATTCGTGATTCAGTCACCTACTACTTTTCGCTAAAGGATATCCTGCGCGAAGTATTTGTACGAAGGCCGTCCGAGTATAGAGACACATTCGAGGAGATGGAGCGGCGGTGCATGCTTCCCGGAAGCAATAAGGCCGAAGTGCTTGATGGTGACAGCATGCCATACTGGGCTCAGAAGAGAATACCAGGTATTGATCCGCAAGCTAGGTTTACTCAGGCCAGCTTCGTCTTTCCGAATATGGGGTTAGATGAACAACAATGCGTTGGCTTGTATTCCAGGGAAGAGAGTATCCTCTCTGGCAGACACTACAATGGTTTCCATGTTAGCGCAGGGCTGTCTTTTGGTGATTTTGGCCCTTCTTGTCGTTTGTATTAGATACTTACATGAAGAACGGGATTCATTCTTGCCGAGACTACTATTAAGTGATGCATTCCTTGATTACAAGCACCATTGTTCGCGATAGCCGTCCTCAGGCTTATCAATTGGCCTGCGATGTCCGTCCATTTTGAGACTTGGTCCAGAAGGTGTGACATCAACTCAAGAAGAGTCTCGTAAAACAGATGGGCCTGCATACAAAACCGCTTTGCTTCATATTTGCTGGCACTATTCCAAAGGCTTTTACGGTTTACCTGACGATCCAAGGCACAGACAGGAGTTCCACCGGTGCTTGCCTATCGCACCCGTTTCCGAAGTCAGGGAGTTGGTATGTCTGCCGGTGGCTACTAAATGATTAGTATCTAGGTACCTACTTAGTAGGTACCTACCTAGGCAGCCCTGGAGATGTTCTGCGCATGTGTAGCAGTTCCATTAAGCATCAACACAACGAAACCATGGAGCCAGCAGCCCCTTAGCCAGGAATATAAACCTCCGTCTATCTCTCCACCCCTGGTCTACAGACCGACATCTCTCTTGCCATCACGTGGGCAGATCGGACACGACCGCACTTGAAGGCCTACATACACCTACACTACACACACAGACAACAAACCGGACTTCGCACCCAATATCCATACTCAATAGGAATCGGCACAATAATCAGTATTACCGCAATGCAACCCGTCAAGATGCTCGCTGTCCTGGCCATCGCCACCGCTGTCTCCGCCGGACCGATCGCCTACGCGATCTGCCAGGCTGGCTGCGCGTCCATCGTCACCGCCTGCTACGCCGCTGCCGGAGCGACCTTTGGCACCGTAGCTGCCCCTGCGGCCCCTGCTGCCATTCTCGGTTGCAACTCTGCGTTCGGTACTTGCCAGGCGGCCTGTGCTGTTGTTGCTCTGGCGCCCACCCTTTGATTCCGATACATGGGTCTCCCACGACGGAGGGTCGTTCACAATTCACGGGAGAAGATGGGGATCAAGTACGATGGGTTTCGGCTTTGGGGCACCTGGGACATCTGAGGCGGTAGATTTCGGACGCCATGCACGACGCCAACCAGGGTGCGTATGAGGAAGGCACGAACAACAAGGTCCAGGGGGCATGCAACGGATGATCACACCATCAGAGAAGGGAAAAAAGGTCCGGGTATCGATCCCACATGAACATGACCCCCACAGTCATTGATACTTGCGTCTGGAAATCAAGACTGCTGGCAACATTGATCTGATCGTCTTTCTGATTCTCTAGATGCTTCGTCCGTGAGTGATATTAGTGACGGAAATGTTATTTCCGGAGCATCCTACAGCTGTAGGAGAGAGCACCTGGGCAAACACAATGTGCTCCAGGATCCAGTCCGAGAAGACGGGTGCGTGGTCCAGCTCAAAGCAGTTGCCACTGGACGGTCAGGAGACATCTGGACGGCACTTGCAAGGGGGGACAAAGAGGCGAGACGAGACGAGACGACACGCGGGCCTCAAGAGATGGACTGGCCACCGAAAAGGGTTCAGCAGAAGCAAAGTTACCAATCAGGCACCGTTATGAGTTATTGAGAAATGAAGTAGGGAGCGATAGGATCAGGTAGTTACCTAGGTATGCCTGGGGTCGAAGTTGAGATTCAGTCCGTGCAAGTAAAACCGACGCTGAAGTTGGGGGTGAGGTCTCCTAAATAAACGGTCAAGCCACATCCACAGCCACGAGTGCCTCACTGGCGACCCCGCAAACGGCAGTGCACCATTGATGCAGGATGGTAGGCCTGACCACGTGTGGCGGTGGAATGCGGAAAAGACACTGGACCAGAAAAAAAGAGGGTCGAGGCCTTTGGTGAAGGTCACGGCGCAGGTACAAAAGGCGGCCTGTTTCCCGCCATGCCACGCGCCGCAGGTCCGGCCTGGTCCAGATGTAAGAAGAGTCTATTACTGTGTGTAGCACTCGGACGTACCTATGTGAGTTTTGACTCAGGTACTAAACCACGCCACGACTTCGCGGTCATAGTCAATACATACATACCATACCTACTGTGTATATACGTAGGCTACCTACCCCCACCCATTGGATACGTCGTTGTATCGGCTTCATCACGTCACATCACCGGTAAGCTCAACACCCACATCTCACCCATCTCACCCATCTCAGCCACCTCTCATCACCATCTTGCCCCCATCTTACAAGCAACTCATGTCCAAGTGAGCGCTTCTCTAGTTCCCGACCATCAGATCAACCTTGACACGATAGTCGGTCGTAACTAGTACATGCAGTCACATGTAAAAGAATGATTCACTGACATCTGTATTCGTCTCGACTCGGACTTTAGATACTAGTGGTTGTTGACTACTGATCATTACCGTCTCCGTCCATCGATCGTCTTGACACCCATTATATTTACCTTTCGACTGAATTTCAACTCGACCCAATTCAACACTCGCAACTCAACTTGACGGTTCTCACCAAGTTTTGACCTCAAAAGGACATCTGGACTGGTGCTTCTTCCAAGCTTGGAACTTCTGAACCAGCCCCGCCCCACCTTGTCCCATTACCGATACTCTATTGGTCTGTTTGAGCTGTAGCTGCCGACGCTAAGCAGGGACCGCGGCCACACCAAAAGTTGACCTGGGCCCACCCGATCTGAAAGGTGGCCCAAGCTCTTTTTCTTCCGCATTGCGGCACCAGCAAGCAGCAGTTGCTCGTCGTTCGTCGCATCCGATTTAATAGGAACCTTTTGGAACCTTTGTAACCTTTGTTGAAGCTTCACGGTACTTTCCGTCCGGTCATCATCACCATCATCACCACCACAACGCATCGAACCGTCTTCACTTGTCGCGACAACAATAACAGCTGGCTTTGTCCGGTCGAATCGCAGAACCTTTGCAAAGCAACCCATTTGCGACGTTACACTTCCCAATTTCACTGCCATGGGAAGCTCAATTGCCGCCATCCCGACTTTGCGAACGAGTGCACGCGACCTGAACCCATCCGAGTAGCAGCTGTGCCTCTGTCTGCACAGCACACTCTACACATCGTTAGTCCTTTCAGATCACCCAGGTCTACCTTTTCTTGGTTGCCATCCATATCGCAGCTATCCTCTTTAGTTTGCGATGACACCTGCACCACTTACCATGCCTGGATCAGGCCCCTACTGACACCATTTTGTCTCCCAGATCCTCCCTCCTAAACCATATCCACGCCGCCTACCTCCGCGACCATCGCTACTCCCTACCATGGGCGATACGTTCCCACTGGGTGCCCAATTGCGGTACCCCATAACCATCAAAAGGCTCCTCTACAAACCAGGCGACGAACTCAGAAAGGGCACCACCGCGGTCGACTTCTCCTACAAGTACATGAGGGACGTTGGCGACGCCACTGCCGACGAGACGCGATTGGAGGAGCACACCGGCTACGCATCATGGCCCAGTCCCGCCGACGGCAAGCTAAAGGCATGGAAGATCAAGGTCGGCGACGTCATAAAGGGCGACCGCCCCTGCGCCGTCATCGAGGAGCCCTGTAAACACGAGGTCCAGTTCCAGGGCCAATGCGCCTACTGCGGAAAACCAACAGACGAGGTCGACTGGTCCACCAGTCGAATCGCTACCGACCGCGCACCTGTCCGCATGACACACGACCAGGCCAACCTGACTGTCAGTCGCGAACGTGCTGCCAAGACCGAATACCTGCAGCAGGAACGCCTGCTCAAACAGCGCAAGCTGAGCCTGGTCGTTGATCTGGACCAGACCGTGATCCACGCATGCATAGATCCCACCGTGGGTGAGTGGCAGCGTGACCCTACCAACCCGAACTACGAGGCCATCAAAGATGTACAGAGCTTCCAGCTCAACGACGATGGCCCACGTGGCATGGCCAGTGGTTGCTCCTACTACATCAAGATGCGCCCTGGTCTGCGCCAGTTCCTCGAGAAGATCTCACAACTCTATGAGCTACACGTCTACACCATGGGAACACGGGCTTACGCTGCCAACATCGCAAAGATAGTCGACCCGGACAAGAAGCTCTTTGGTGATCGGGTCATTAGCCGTGACGAGAATGGCAACATGACGGCCAAGAGTCTACAGCGGCTATTCCCTGTTTCTACCAACATGGTGGTCATCATTGACGACCGTGCCGATGTGTGGCCCAATAACAGGCCGAACCTGATCAAGGTCGTCCCTTACGATTTCTTCAAGGGTGTTGGCGATATCAATTCTAGCTTCCTCCCTAAGCGGGAGGACACTGTGCCCACCGAACAGCCTGTACTGAATGGCGCACCCAAGCAAAACGGCGCAAGCGATGCAGCGAAGATGTCGGCGTTAGAGGGACTCGCGGGCATGAGCAGTGGTGACGACGCAGCCTTGCTGAAGCTACAGACCGAGGAGCAGGAGCGGGCCCTGGAGAAACAGCTTACCGACCGACCCTTGCTGCACATGCAGGAGAAGCTCGAAAAGGAAGAGAAGGACGCCGACATGGCCGATGCGGAGGACGAGACCCCCGAAAGCGAACGGGCCACACCACCACCGCCAGGACGCCACCAAGTGCTCTTTGACGATGACAAGGAGCTTACCTACCTCGAGCACCACCTCACAGTCCTCCATTCCAAATACTACGACGCATACAGCTCCCTCACCGACACGCGCGAGATTCCTGATGTTGGCGAAATACTGGATGACCTCAAGTCTGAAGTCCTCCGCGGCACACGCATCGTTCTATCGGGCCTTGTGCCCCAAGAAGTCGACCCACTACGATCCGAGATAGGGCTGCAGGCCATGAGTTTCGGCGCGGACTTGCAGACCAGGATACACTCGGGCATCACGCACCTGGTGGTCAGCATGAACCGACCGCGGACTGCCAAGGTACGAACGGCGGCGAGGATACCAAGCATCAAGATAGTGAACCAGAACTGGCTGCAGGATTCGATCTCCCAGTGGGAGGAGCTGGATGAGACCCCGTATCTTGTACAACTTCATCCCGCCGATCAGAATAATGTGGCGCCGCTGGTGGTGCCAGGACGTAGCGCCGAGCCTGCCTCGGATGCGGCCAACGCACCAACCCAAAACGGCGCACCCGAGGTCGAGGACGAGGATGAAGAGCTCGACAGCGCCGTGGAAGAAGAGGAGGACGAAGTCGACCCACGAAGTCCCATCGATGAGCTCAAAGGCTTTGACTTCTCCGGTGCTGATGAGGAACTTGACGAGTTTCTTGCCGACGATAGCGACGGAGAAGACGGAGATGAAAGTGTCGATGGGGGCGACAACAAGACAGACAATGGTGACGATGATGATGCGAGCACCAGGTCAGAGAGCGGCAGCGAGAGGAGCTCCACGTCGAGCAAGAGCAGGGGCAAGGCCAGAAAAGCCGTCAATGGCACGTTACCCGGCTCGAAACGGAAACATGGCGACACCGACTCCGAGTCGGAGCAGGAGTCCTCAAGTACCGGGTCGGCACTGTCTAAGAAACTGCGGATATCACGAATGCGGGGTGGAAGTAGTCTGCGGTCGGCATACACGGTCGATACTAAGACCCCCAAGCCGGAGCCAGAGCCGGAGCCGGAGCCGGCTCCCAAACCACAAGAGGAACAGGTGAACGGGAGTGGTGGGGATGATGGTGACGAAGAGGTGGACCTGTTGAAGCCTGACGCCGTGGCCAACGACGGTGCAGAAGACGACCTGGAAGCCGACCTCGAGGACGAGCTGGAGAACGAGCTGATGGCCGCGCTGAACAGGGAAGAGCAGGAGGCCCTCGACGAGAAGGGTTAGGTGCCCTGGGCGTCACCGTTGAACACGGACGCTACGAACGCGAGGCTGGCTGCCGGGAGGAAGACCCCGCTCAACTCATTGCCGAGGTCTGGATAGGATGTGGACGGCCGAGGAGGTGGGCATAGGTGGGCGTATGGAGTAAGGTGATGGATGGTATGGTGTGGTTGCATGTATAAAGGAAGGGATGGTAGGGAGAGATAGGACTGGCCTAGCGATGTTTGATTGAACTCATTTATTGAGAAGAGCCGAACTGACATTCTGGAAGTGGAGTGAAGTGAAGTGATGTAGGGTGATATTACTATGTACTGACTTGATGTCTACCCCTAGGCCCGGGCTCTCAGGTGAGTGAGTTCGAGTGCGAGATTGAGGGTGCTGTAGATATGTCAAGGGGGACTGCTGCAGTCTCTACCATCAACTGGTGAAGTGATCACGGCAATGATGCCTGCCACCGAGGACCTTGAACTCCACGGCATCGAAGGACCCAAGGAATGTGGCTTGGAACTTCTTGCCTCTCCAGAGTCCGAACATTGGAAGGGACGGTCGACGTTCGGCAACCACCCCACGTGAGAGACCTTTCACGCAAGCGGGGGACTGGAGGAAACAGAGACGCCTGTAATGACCTATGCCTCCAAGCTTTACGGGAAGCACCTGCCTTGTTATCTCGTGGAAGTTACGGGGAGGTCGCACTGTCCATTAATCGAGGAGGAGCAACGGCAGTGGCGTCCCCTGGAATGGCTCGCTGCTCCTGGGGCCTAAAATAGTATGGAGACGATGCGCTCAAGTGCTGCGAGCAGAAACTCTTCTTTTGGTCTTCTTAAACATTGAAGCAACCACATGCAGCCCTGGAGCACATATCCCTCAATACCAACCATACGCTCCCCTATCTCCCCTCAGCAGGGAGAATGCATCTGCTCATTTGGGACATAGTAAACTCGACCGACCGCACGAACCAGTAGGTCGTACTCCAACCTCAGATATTATCTTCGGCTGCTGATGTCTCCCCTCATTGGAGTGGCTCCTGGTCCAAATTTGTAAGCTTTCAAGCCTTCACTCCCAATGGCCTCAGGTATGTATGGAAGAGACTGACCATACAGCAGCCAAGAAGAACGGTTCGTTCTGCAAATGTTCTCTATGTCGTTGTAGATGATCCAAAGGCAAACCGTGTGTGACTTCGAGGAACCCTGTAGTGATGTCTAAGCTAATCCCAGTACTCTTGAAAGAAGGCGTCATGTCTTTTGCCTGTCTTCCCTCTCGGGCTATACGCAGAATATCAACGGGCTTCCTCCGTAGATGAGTTCTTGCATGACGGGCCGCGGTCTCATGGCAACCAGAAAAAGGACACCCTTGGAAACGAGAATTGAAAAGTTCCTCGTATTCGATCTATATAGGTAGTTTTCTGTGCCTCCATCCATATCAGATGGCCCTTGTGGGATGAAGAGGAATCAACCACTGCCTTTCCAGGGAGCAGAGCCACCACGGGATACATAGTACTCTCTCCTGGTGTCCCAGCCATGTATATCAGATGGCACATGAGAGCAAGGCGGAAACAAAAGAAAAAAGGAAGAAAAAGAAGAAAAGGCCACAGTAGCGCTGACACGGCCAGTACATAATTTTGAAGCATAAGTATAAGTACAGTCGAATCATGCTTGTCGATACACCCCCGCCGTGTAACCAAACACGCGACATGGAACATGAGACATGAGAGAGACATGGGACATTCGGCAAGGCGGCCTTACCTAATCAGTAAGTCTCCCGCCGGCCGGCCAATCCAAGCTCCCGCGAAAGCAAGCAATCGGCGGCGGCGGCAGCAGCAGAGCCGCATCGCAACACCCGCACTCCACTCAGCCAACAACAGCCAACAGCAGCAGCATCGTCAACAACATCAACACCAAACCCGCGAGCCCACTTTCCCGAAACCTCGGATCCACGAAAGACTCCCACAACACCATCCTCCCTCCTTACCGACCTACCTACCTCTACCTCAAAACCGACCCGACCATCAGCTCCGATTGCACACATCGGGGCGCCGGTAGCTCGATTACGGACACCCCCTCGGGAACGAAACGAACGACCAGGGAGGACTTCCTTTGGGTCGCAGGATCGGTCGGTCGAGCCGACAACTGTACGGAAACTCTTAGATCTTAGCCCAGCATGCCTCAGGATTTGCCGCCCGTGGGAGGATATGACTCCGTTCAGTACAAGGTGAGCCTATGATGTTGCTTTTCTTGTTCTCTGGGTTGTGGAGGGGGATTGGGGTTGGAAGGAGGGGGGGGGCCGGCTGGGGCGGATAGCTGGATGGATCAGTGGTCTGATGGTATGACGATTGAATTGGCCGTGATGGGAAGAAGTGGATTGGCCATTGGATCTTGCAAAAGCGCGGGAGCGGGATGGGACATGGCGGTCTCGACAGCGACAGCGACAGCGACTTCGACTTCGACCTCGACAGCAACTCCTCGACATAGACTTAGACATCGGCCGGGGCAACGAGCGGAGAGTCTACAACACCGAGCACGAACATCAGCAATGGCACAGAGGATATGGTCCCGGCGATCCCTCAGCTATGCCCCAACGGGTGCGAATGAACCGATCAGGCGATTGTCGGACTTCCATGTGATCGACGAGGACGAGAACGCCTGGCACCAGTAAAATAGGAGATCGCATCTACAACGACTGGAGAACGCCCGCG
This sequence comes from Cytospora leucostoma, assembly GCA_003795295.1. Lineage (NCBI taxonomy): Eukaryota > Fungi > Ascomycota > Sordariomycetes > Diaporthales > Cytosporaceae > Cytospora > Cytospora leucostoma. Next base: position 182,696 of record LKEB01000061.1, on the reverse strand, counting down.
AGCCCAAAGGACGAGCGGTGGACAAAGCCACCGGATGCTCCAATACCAACACCAAGCAACGATACCGCGAGATATGAGAATGTCAAGGCGCATACAAGTGCGATAAGAGCCGACGCAACATACAACCAATCACCCGTGCGCCCATCCGTCCGTGTCCAGCTCGACTCGCCAACCCTACAGCCGCCGCGGGAGTCGATTCAAGACCATCATCCACCAGTCGCCAGGAGTTGTAGGAGGAAGAGGAGGGTTATGCAAGGAGGGTTATGCAATATACGGAACCTGTTTCGCGTATCTGAAACAAGCAGGTGTTGACAATCATACTGACTCCTACGTCTCTGTCCAGCGGAACCTCCCGGCCCGAGGCTTCAAGCCCGCCACCCTCCTCGCCATCGGCGGCGCCGTCATGATCTACGGGTGGTGGCAATACGGCAAGGGAGCACGAGAGCAGCGGTAGGATTTTACCCCCACGCCCCCCCCCCTCTCCCACCATTGTCCTTCCTCATCTCTCCCTGCCCTCCACCCTCCTCGCACACACACACTCCTCCAAAACGATGATCATTCACTACCGCCCGGCCCGGAAAGCGAGACCCAGACCCCAACTAACGCACCCCTCCCCCCATACACAGTGAATACGCCCGCGAGAAGATGTGGTCCCGCATCCACCTCATCCCCGCCCTCCAGGCCGAGGAGGACCGCGACCAGGTGCGCCGGTACCTGGCCGACCAGGCCCGCGAGCGCGAGCTTCTCGGCGGCGAGAACTTCAAGGTGTACAACAACGACCGCTTCGTCAAGCCCACGTTTGCTGTCACGCCCGAGAGGACGGCCAAGAAGTAGAGGTCGGAGTCGGCGTGCGTGGATGGATGTGATGCCGTTTTGGCTGAGGTTGGTCGAGGCTGGATGTGGTGGAGGGTGAGTGGGGTGGTCTTTCTCGTGAGAGAGGGTGCCCTTTCGGAGATGGGTTGTTATCGTTTGTGTGCAACTGGTATGGGCATGAGCGTTTGCTCAGATGTGGTTGGTCGTCTCGCATGCTGTGGGCTCGGGAGGTGATAGATAGTCTTCGCATGGCGGCGGAATGCGTGGGTTGCCTGGCCTGTTCTATATGGCACGAGACGCCATGCGGAGAAGGAAAGATGAAACAAGAAGAATACACTCAAGAGAAATGCCCAGAAGCTACCGATCTCTGAGGTGTGTTACGAGCTCAAGGCGAACGGCTTCTAGGGACGAAGGCCAGCCTCATACCAGGAAGCATCCCAAGATCCAACGAGGTGGAAGCAGGACGTGGTTTGAACAACCTGAGTCATTGTCTCGTGGGAAACATACAGTACAGCATACCCAACCGTCCCGGGATATCAGACAAGAAGCCCACCATCTCTACCTGTAGACCAATCCTCGACTCCAGTACACCAAAACAACAATACCTGGGCACATCACCGTGATGTAGGTAACTCAGCCTTCTAAGCCGGAGCCTGCACAACCTTAAAGCCATCACTGACCAACTTGGTGATGTCCTCGTTCTTGTGCTGCAGAAGCCCCAACGCGAAGGCCACATCATTCCATTGCCTCTCGGTCTCGCAGCGCGGGAGACGTGCCGCAAGCTTATCGGCGAGTTGCTTGGCGTGTTTGTCCTGTTGCGGCGAGAAGTCAGCGGGGTTCATGTTTGGCGCACGAGCAACAGGCACAAGAAATCAGAAAGACAGGGGAAACGACGTACCTTCTCCACAAAGCCGAGCAGGAACTTGACGATCCTCCTGAACGACTCCTCCACCAGGCCCTTCTCGGCCGACAACAGGCTGAACATATCCACGAAGTGGTTATACACCGCGTTGTCCTTCGTGGAAAGCTCCGTGAAGAACATCCTCGCCATGTCCGCAATCACCTTGTCGCTGTCCTCGAGGCACTTGGCCATCTCGCCCAGCTGGCCCTTCACCTTGACCTGTCCGGCCAGGATGAGGAAGGTCAACGTCATCAGACAGGTACGCTTGACCGAAGCATCCGAGTCGGCAAGTCGTCGGTAGAGGAAGTCCGTGTTCTCGTCGATGAGGTGGTTGAAGCATACCGCCATATCTCCCAACGCAATCACCGCGTTGGACCGGACTGTCGCATCGCGACTGCGCTCCATGATGGTGATGAGCAGTGGCAGATTCTCCTCGCAGTACTCGGCGCTGACGCACATCAGCTTGGCCAGACACAGCGTGGCGGCTGCCTGCAGGCCTTTGTCCTTGTACTTGGTGTTGTTGGCACAGATCTCGCTGACGAGCGGGCCAAACAACGCGAGCAAGGAATCGGGACCATAGAGCAGCTCTCGCTCGCGGATGTGCTGCATGGCCTCTGTGAAGTCGTCCTCTGTCGTGCCGCCAATGAGGTCGAGCTCGTCTTCCGGTTCATCCTTGTTGCCTATAGTGCCGATCGTGGATGCACGATGGCTCCTGCTCCTACGACGGGACTCAGCTTGAGCAGCCTTCTCGGCGGCGGCAACCTTTTCCTTCTCCTGTTTCCGGCGCTTGAAGTCCAGCTCGCAGAGTTCGAGGTGAACAATCTGCTTGATGGCAACGTGACCAACGATGAAGAGCAGTTGAGAAAGTGCGATGGCATTGTCGCGTTTGACCTTGGGCTTCTCCGGCTGTGTTGGTTGCGGGACCTGTTGGGTCGGCGGCATGGCCGTGGCATCCACATCCATGGGATCTCCACCTTCCTGGACTCCTTGGGGCGAATCTTCATGCTTTCCCGACTGCACGCTCTGGTGGGACTGATGCGAATCGCTCGAGGCGGGCCGCTCATTGGAGTTGGAACGGCCTCGGGGACCGCCGAAAACAGCCTTGGTCTTGTGTCGGATGATCTCGGAGCATAGAACATCCGGGTGCTTGGAAATCGCGTAGATGGCATTTATGGCCTGCTCAGCAACGCCATACCATTCTTCACTCTCATATGGAACATCCGTGATCGCGGCGAGCTTCTGCAGAACGGCGTGCTCGTTTGGCAGCCGTGAGAATTTAAGGCCAGACTCCTTAGCCTGGCGCCCGCCCGGGTTCAACCTTCGAAGGGCGATGCATGTGTACTTTGCGAGCTGCAGATCATTGCGGCCATGCGGACCGAGACCTGTGCGAAGCATGGTCTCCATGTCACTCACCACGATCTCCGGGCTTGCGGTGGCCAGCATGCCCAGGACGATGATGGCACCCCGTCGTTGGGTCCTGGAGATCTCCTTCCTCTGCACTCCGTACACTTGCCAGAGCTTAGCGACGACTATATCCAGAATCATACCCTGCTTCATCATTGTGCTGAGCAGCTGCTCCAGGGAAGTCAGCTCTGCAGGAGTGGCTCCGAATGTCAGACTGATCATGTTGCGCGCGATGTAATTGGCCGCATCGTTGGGGCTGAAAGAATCGGGAGCCTCGAAGAAGAGCCGCTTGTAGCATTCGATCAAATGTGTCTGAACACCCTTACCCTCGTCGCTGTTGCCCTTAGTCCAGATCAGCCGCAGCATCCGGCGGATGCCAATCTTGTTCTGCTCAATGTTGTAGGCATCGCCAACCTCGAAGTAATCCATAGCCTCGATGACCTCGCTCTTGTTCTTGGACCCTAGGAGCTGGCAGACGGTACTGGTCGCATTATGCAGGACATCGATGAATCTGAGGGCTTCTGTGTAATACCTCCTGGTGAGTGTGAGCTTTTCCATGGCCTCGGACGTGACAGCTTCTTCCTGAGCTTTCCGGACAACGGCAGCCTTCTCTTCCTCCGTCATGTCGTTTGGGTGCGTCTTCTGGGGCGAGTCGACCTGCGTCGCTTCATCCAACAGTTGCTCATCTACGGTGATGTCGGCACGACCCTGGCTGTCCATGTCAGGGGCACCTGCTGGAGGCTTTAGGGCGTCGAGTTCCTGTTCAACCTTGTCGAGCCGCTCCTGCCAGTCTTTCCGGGCTAACTGTGCACCATGCATCACGGTGAAGGGGTGAGTCTTGATAAGGCAGCCAAGCAGCTTGATTGCATTCCTTCGAACGTTACTGCTCTTGTCCTCGAGACTCCGGCACGCCAGCTCCGCAGCCCTCTGCCTCCGCTTCGGGAATTTCTGTTGAAGGTCACAAAGTTTGACGTATACCTGAATTGTCCTGCATCGGCAGTAGGGGTTGATATCGAGGAAGCGCTCTTCCAGGACATCGAAGAATGCGTTCAACTGCGACTTGTGGTTCTCGCCTCTTTCTTCTTGCTTGCTCAGGTAGATGAGCATATTACCGCAAACTTCGACTAATGCGCACCGCAGCGTGTAAGACTCGCTATCGAGCTGCTTGGCCAACATCGTCATCTGCTTGATCACCAGCCTCGGTGCCAGCTCGGACAATTTGATCATGAAAGTAGATACGGACTTGGGCCCCTTGGTGTCGTTACTGTTGAATTCCCTGTTACTGAGTTCTCGCAGTATCTCTTCGCCGAGCTGTGGGTAGTCGTATTGCTCAGCCAGAATATGTAGAAATTCGGCCATGGGCTCGGATAGATGCTCGAAATAGGTAAGGTTCTGGACGATAGATATCTGGGCGGCGTATCCGTGACCGTGGTGCTTGACCGCAATACACAAGACCTTGAAGGCGTGCATGCGGATGGTCGTATTCTTGACGCGCTGTTCGCTCTCGAGGATGAGATAGACTGGGCGGGTTAACAGGCCAATGAAGGTGTCCCGCTCGGAGGTGGTGAGGAAGATCTTGCCCAGCTTCAATCGCAAGACCTTGCACATCGTATCGAGGGCCGTCTGTAGCTGGGTAGCGCTGTCCCAGTTGGCGTCCTTGTCCGCTGCTGCAGCCTTCTTCCCCTTGGGCTTCCTCCCCCGAGCTATGGGAGCTGCGGAGGACTTCTCGGCGGCCTTCGTCTCGACACATGAAATAGTCCATTGTAACAGGAAGCCATAGATCTCGAGAAGGTGTTTGTGATGGGAGATGAGGTCCTGCTCGTCGGACTCGAGGTCGTTGTGGATGATATCGGCTTCGGTAGACAGGCCCGATGTGATGAGATCAAAGAGCTTGGAGAGGGCGTGTGTCGGGAGGAAGGAGGCGTATCTGGATTGTTGAAACAGCTTAGAAACAGGGTCTTGATTGACGCATATCGTACCTTCGGGTGGAGGGGTTGGCTCCGGAGTTGGTAGAGAAGAAGCAACTGCCACGAGGTTTTGTTTCTTCTTGGGGCGCAAGACCAAAGCAACATCGGAGGAGAGGGACTGAGAAGGGGAGAAAGACGTGGAAACGGGAGGGGAATGGGAAAGGGGGGCACACTTTAACAGAAACTGCAACGAGTCGAAATGCGCGCTGCGTGTTATGGCATCCGGATTCTCTGCGACGGCATCGATGATGGGGTTCAGCACCGGATTTATGACGCCGTTGGTCAGGGCTTCTGGGTCGTTCTCGCAATCGAAGAGGGCGCTGGCTGCCTCGGATGTCGGTATGGTGGCAGGATCGCTCATGTAAAGCTTGAGCGCCTCGTTGATGTCGAATTGGATGTTGTCCATGTTGATGGTATGGGCTGTACTTTACTGTACAGATCGCGCGTGGAGAGGAGGAGGAGGAGCAGGAGGGGTATCGCAGAGGCAAACAGTCAAGAAAACAACAAGAAAGAAGATCAGAAGGGTGGCAGCTGCCGAGAAGAAACAGCAGCAGCAGGCGCGGTAGACACGAGCGACCAGGAGATAGCTGGCGCGACAGTCAACCAGCGATCAAGTCGTGTGTGTGTGTGTGTGTGTGTGTGTGTGGAGGGTGGATGGTGGTATTTGAAGACGCAGAATGCGATAAGGTGGGAGGAAGCTTTTGGTTGTTGTTGACTGACTTGGCTTGGCTATACGGAGCAAACTGTAGCTGTAAACAGGGGATCGGCATTCATAATCCGCATTTTAGTGGGGTCTGCACCCGGCAACGGATTGATTGCCTTTGTTTTTGTTTGGATTCGGCTGCAGCCAAGTGTGGCTCGACGCGCCTGCTGCGACCTGCCCCCGCCAAATTCTGACCCGCGTTTGAAGCTTATTCGACCTTGCCTATTTCGATGCACCTGCAGCTGCACCACCACCACAATATCAACAACACCAGTACCACCACTACCACCACTGATTCTCAGCCACTTAAACAATCCTTTGTCTGCCAATTCGCTCTTGTTTCTCGTCAATCACCCTTCTTGGTCCTCATACTGGGCCACCACTCAACCTCATGCGCATCGGATAGAGCTGCCAGTTACAGTACCTGCTGCGCTCCCCGTCGCGACTCGCCCTGTGCCGGCATTCCTCCCCGGGTCCGAACCTCCCTCCCTTCCCTCATCCTCCATAATAGTGGCCCAACATGTCCGCTACCGTCCGCCGCCATCGGCCAGACGAGTTTCATATCCACGAAGATGCTCCCTCCACCGAGGATACCCAGATGAACACGGATGCCCTCGCCGAGGAGGAGGAGGAAGATGCCGAACAGGAAGACCAAGAAGAGGAGCAGGAACACGAATTTGAGGAGGACGAAGAGGAGGAATCCGACGGGGACGACCAAATGGACGAGGATATGAGGAAACTGCAAAACTCCTTTCCTGGCTTCAAGCAGAAGTACCGTCTCCTCAAGAGAATCGGCGAGGGTACGTCCCGCGTCTCTACATCGCTTGTGCCCTTTTACGTGAAACCTGACACGCCTTCCTACAGGCACATTCTCCACCGTCTACAAAGCAGTAGACCTGCAGTACGATCGATACGACAATAGGTGGGATCTGGACAAGGAGAACGAGAAATGGACCCCACCGCCCCTCAAGCGCCATGTCAGCAGCAGCTCTTCTGCCACCGTGGACCAGAATTCCCAGGTATCCCAAAGACCACCAAGACGTCCAAAGTTTGTCGCGATCAAGAAGATATACGTCACATCATCCCCCCAACGTATTCTCAACGAACTCGAACTCCTTCACGATCTTCGCGACTGCCTCGCCGTCTGTCCCTTGATCACCGCCTTCCGCTCTACCGACCAGGTCATCGCCATCCTTCCCTACTTCCGCCACCATGACTTCCGCGACTACTTCCGCGAGATGACTGTCCCCGACATGGCCGTCTACTTCCGCTCCCTCTTTACTGCCTTATCGGCAGTCCACGCCCACCACATCATACACCGTGACATCAAGCCGACGAATTTCCTCTACGATCCCTCTACGCAACGCGGGGTGCTGGTCGACTTCGGACTGGCAGAACGCGAGGGTCAGGATGCAAAACCGTGCTACTGCCACGAGGACCACGTCGTCCGTCGCCAACGCCTAAGGTCGGCTGTCGTCGCCAATGGAGGCCCGCACCATGGGTACCCTAAAAACGACACTCGACCTTCCCGGCGAGCCAACCGCGCCGGCACACGTGGGTTCCGCGCCCCTGAGGTGCTGTTCAAATGCACCGAACAGACGACCAAGATCGACATCTGGTCTGCCGGCGTCATCTTGCTGACCATAATGTCCCGGAGGTTCCCCTTCTTCAACTCGGCCGACGACGTCGACGCCATGATAGAGATAGCGACAATCTTTGGCTACAAGCGCATGCGTCAGGCTGGTCAGCTGCACGGCTGCATGTTCGATACCAACATTCCCACCGTTGGCGCGAGTGGCTTTGATCTCGGCAAGATCATCATGTGGAGCACGGTGCGGAACGAGAAGCAGCAGCCCTTCACCGATGAGGAGTCCCTTGCTCTGGACTTTCTGGCGAGGTGTATGGAACTCGACCCGAGCAGGCGGATCGATGCCAATGAGGCGCTGGAGCATGAGTTCCTGATGATGGGTCTGGAGAGCCAGGGAAGCGAGGAGGAGGATATGGACATCCTCCAGCCGGAAAGCTCTTGATATATATGTGCATAAATGGTGGGTTTTGGAAGGCCTTATTGTTGGGAAACTTATGTGTACAACAAGTACTATGTACGATACACGAGAGGGCATTCGGCGTCTGTGATTTGGCGAGGGGCGGCAGGGTATAGCATGGCTGGCGTAGCATTGTCTTGTTTTCTAGTTTCAAGGCGTCTTGAGGGTTGGAGGCATTCACTCATGTCGTGGCTGTACTTGCATGGTCTTCTCAGCGCGAGCTTTAGCACCTTGGCATCGTGATAGGAGCATATTGATGATGATGATGAGGCATGTATCAAAGCAAGTTTCTTTCCGAAAACGCAAGGCCCAAGGCTTCAAAGCACTGGCTATGAATCGTTCCTCGTCCTGACCGAGGACTTGGAGCGTACATAGCTTGCCCGCTTCGCAATTTCAAAACGGTGTGGGGGTGTGGGCACAGAAATGATTGTAACCAGATCTGAGGTGCTTATACTCCATCATCAGTATGCGAACCAAGGCCGGGCTTGCCCCAACAGTACTATGAGACTATCATAAGAGTCAGAGCCGCCACTACTCGCAGTGGTAGCCATCTCGGTCCTCGGCCTCACTGGAGTCAGAGTATGGTGCATGTGACTACATAGGTAGTGAACGATGTAGGCTCAAGAAAGGAAGGGCGCTGGCGTGGGGACTTTGCAACCGCTGAACATGATCGCAAAATGCATCCAGTCTGGTTGTTATGGACTTGAAAAAGAGGAGAGACATCATTGGATACGATGCCCTGCGGGTTGAGTGTAGGATGCTTATCAATGTTGCACTCAGACTTGAAGTCAACTGGGATCTCCCCAGAGTAAGCCGTATGTAGTCCGAGGAGATGACAAGTCCAGCTATGCTCACCTCAGCTTATTACTCTACACTAATTGATGAGATCGGATGTTAAGAAGACTTGGCTCGAGTGGGAGTAGATCTTCCTCCGCTTCAGTGTGACTCGACTGGATGCTATGGAGATCCGCACCAGCTGCGGCGTGAAGGGGGTATCATATAAGTCTGGTGCAGTAGTTCCCGGAACTCTTATCGTACTAAGTCTCGGAGGATCCTTCATGACGTGCAAGACGCGTAGCTCACAATCCTTGAACTTGTAGATCGATGCTACATATAATGGGTTTCTATCACAAGACTCGCTCACCGCCACACGCCAGGTACCCTAGGGTAGTGATATGCATCCACTGCATAAGAGGATTCAATGTGTAACTTGAAGTAACGTTATTAGCTTTGAATTCATGATTGCCTACGTATGTGGGCCATATACAATCTTACAAACATACATGTACAACAAGTGTCAGCTCCGGTACTGTGCGTTGAGAACCCTGGGAAGTCCGCTGGCTCGACACATCGAAGTGTGTGGGACCACGCGGACCGCGAGATATCTTGAAGAAACGTCCAACAATGGGTACGCATCGGGATCCCAACTTATCCTGGTACACCAGACAGAGCGGGCAGGTTGAATCTGGTCCTGAATGATATAAAGGTAGTGGCTGCCTATAGCATTTGGGTCTCTTAAACTGGAGTCGATATCCAGCTACTTCGAACCTCAACTCCACAACCGATTTGAAGAAGCCTCAATTATCCACAGCCAAAACAAAAGACAGAATTGAAGATGCGATTTTCCCTGAGCACCGTCATTCTTGCCCTTGTCGGCTCTGCTATGACACTGCCCAACGAGATTCCTCCCCCTGTTGAAGGGCTGGAGCGCCGGTAAGCATCAGCGACCAGTCGAGGATCAAATTATGCGGACTTGAAGTTACCAGATCATTGATTCTGTATTTCTGACACCGTCTTGTGCAGCTGTGGCGGCGAGTATGCCTCTTGCTCTTCCAGTGCTGATTGCTGTTCTGGATACGCTTGCTACACAATGGGTGGTTACTGTGTCGCATAATTAGATACACACATTGTATGTATCGGTGCGGACTGTTTCCTAGCGAGTATATGCTATCGCTAACGCTTAACAGGCTGACCGCTAGCGTCCGTTTCGATATGCGAATCACAACTGCTGAACTCGGGGATGATGGACAATGAGCAAATGCATACTTAAGTATGTACCCAGCAGAGGATACAAAAAGAAGAAGAAAAGGGCTGAGCTTGCAGGTTACCGATGTTAACTGGAGCCTTGATGATACTATATTCCTCTAGATAAACAATCTGAATAATCTCAAGACTAGCCCTTAGTAATAACGCCCGGTTTTCTAGCTCTGTTACATGTACGACTGCCCAACAACAGGCGAAGAGATAGGATATCAAATAAGTGCATGGACAACTTCTGTTAGATATGGAATACAAGTGTGGAAGCATGTATGGGTATGGTAGTTTCATTCAGGTGGGTGGTGGTGTCTAAGAAAGGAAGCTAGAGGGGTGGCTTAAGACCTACTGGGGTCGGTCTGGGCCACACCGCCTGGCAGAATACCTTATCTAATCTCCTTATCTAATCTAACTGTGACTGCACCCTCTGCGCGCTGCCACAACAAGACTAAGAAATATAGGCACAACACGTTGCGCATCTCCAGGTCAAGTATGATCGGCATTGTTGTCATATCGGTTTTGAGGAATCAGACCGGTATTGATGTCTTATTTGTTTCAAGTCCATTTCTCCCGAATTTTCTTGCCTTCTGTACTCTAGAGCAAGGTCTAGATCTCCCCAGCAATCACATTTCTCAAAGTAGCGACTGCACCGTACCACTTGGTCACTTGCGTTGCCTATTTCTGTCCAGGCTCGTTTCTATGCCTAAAAGCGGGCTTCCTGCGAAGACAAGTCGATTCCACAGACCCGGGATCTTGGTCTTGGAGCCAGTTTTGTACTCCCTGCTGACCTCCAGCTTGCGTGGCAGTGCCTGAGTAGGTTGAACTCTCACGATGCGCTGCTTGGTACCCTAAATCATCTCCAGGTCTCCATGAAGCCTCGGATACGGCGCCAGAAGCTCCATCACCCTGGTCACTGCCACCATAGTATGGCCAAGCACCTCCGCTGTGCCTGGAATCGGGAGAAACCGGGTGTAGTGAGCCGCTGGAGACAGGGGATATGGACCCCTGCCTATAGCGGTTCTCACTGGCATGATACTGCCGATGCTGAGAGGAATCGCCAGAGCCTTTCTGTGTTGGGTAGTCCTTATAGCCTTGATGTTCGGGACTTTTGCTGTCAGGGGCTTGACCAGACTCGGGAGGAACGCTGCGTTGTGAGCCGCCGCCAGAGCCTTGCTGTGTCTGATAGCCTTGCTGTGTCTGATAGCCTTGCTGTGTCTGATAGCCTTGCTGTGTCTGGTAGCCTTGTTGGCCTTGGTAGCCTTGATATCCGGAACTCATTTCTGTTCTGAGTTTGCAGATAGTCCAATGGTGGATATGTGGTTTGAGCAGTTGTCTTTGAGTGAGTATTATCGTATAACTCTTTCCCTTTCTGTGGTGTCGAATCGGTTTGGATAAGAGTTTGTTTCTGTAGAACAGGACCAAGTAAAGTTGTAAGCTTCAATGCCATATGGAATGGTATTTAGACTCGGTCGGTAGCAAGATCTGTCTCTGAGTACTTCAAGTGGTTGCGAAACAGTAATGATTATGTTGAAGTACCAAGGTCACCCAGTCTGTACTAATTTACAATGACGAGAGATCAGGAGTAGATTCACACATGGTCGCTTGTCTGGGCTTCGCGGTGCACTTTGTAACTCTAACTTGTCACGAATGGAAGTTTATGGGCCGTTAGCGGTGATTGTACTATTTCTGGCCTCTGTGAAACAACTGGAACTAGATATGGTACTCATCAGAACATCAAGATTGTTGATACACCCCATGAGCAGGACTTAACATGAACATGACCGCCAGTCTTCACAATTTTGGGCCCTTACAACCTACCTAGGTACTAATCTCTCGCTGAAGGTGTCCTTCACTCGGCCAAGCTAAAGTTAGGCATATACAACTAACCGATAATTATCCTAAAGCGATATACTCGAAATCATTGGTTCCTCACCCATCCTCCTCCATGTTCGTCCCTTTCCTGGCTTCACAGCCAAAGGCTCACAGAACTGCAGCTCGCGCCGTTGAGGTTGGAGTGGAGGGCTCCTTATAGGAAATAGGACGATCCAAGGATTTTTTCAGAGCACTTGGGGGATCAAAGAGCTAGCCGGAGCAACAGCAAGTTGTCGTAAGGTGGAAGCTGGGGAGAAATATTTATGGAGCGTCCGATTAATGTCCCGTATGACATATCGTATCATATATATAGGTAGACTCTACTTGAAAAACCCATGGCCCGTGGTATGCCAGCACCCTTTGAATACTTCATCACTATCTAGGTAGGTATAAAAAAGTGCAAGCCCCCTCTCAGTCAGAAGGAGCCACTGTTATATAGAATGCACATGAATGCATGTAGAAAGCCACCATACTAGAGACAGCTCCCGCACTAATAGGACAACGCTTCGGTTTTGGAATTGATATGCGCCTGGGCTTGAGAGCACACTGGGTAGACATGGCAATATTTGGAAGAGATAGAGACGTATGACCGCACTCGGGTTGTTATGGACAAGACATAATGATCAATTTGGAATCATGGTGACTTTACATATAGAGTTCGTTACGAAAACCCGATGTTGAAGTAAGGTTGGACCTCGGAAACCCTTGGGAACAGCAGAGCCTCATAAGAGCCCTGGAGGTTCTGGGTACTTAGTATGTACCTAGGTACCTAGGAGATAGGCTTATCGATAAGGGCAATCTGAGGTACATGTGATATATACCTGAATACATATGTAGTCCCACGACTCTAACCCCCTCCCCGCCCCCCACTTAACTTTTGCTGTCAACATCCACTTGAACAGTGCCACGACGACAACACGTCCCATTTGACTCAGTGGCTTTCCAGAAATGTCAGATTTATTTATCTCGCACACCTTCACTACCGCAATGAATACAAACACAGCAATGATAACGCCATTCTCGATGCGTCCTGCATCTACACGAGTACGAGACACAACACGCAGCTAGCAGCCAGCCCAGCACTCGAGGGCAACGTACTGGCCGACGATGTGCACCGGGTTGACACTGGGCCGATTCCACTATTGATCCAGGCCGCTGCCAGGTGCGCACAGACGATACGGTACACTCAGCGCTGCGGGTAGTGGAGCAGATGGAGACGGAAATCAAGATGCCTGGGGAAATGGAGGTGAGGAAGAGGGCGCCGCCAAACTCGAACATGCGCCAGTCCATACAGACAAGAAAGTTGAGGCCAACCCGTTGGACTCGGTTGAGCTGCCGTTGGTGATGAAAGATGACTCGATGTCAACATCCTTCGGCCCGGGCCCGCGGGCTGCTCTTGGAGGCCACGGTCGGCTATAGCACGGGTGTGGAGACCCGCTTGATGTCGGACCAGGATTGTCTCAGTCTTTTCTCTCTGTCGCGGTACCACGGCACTGCTGTCATCACGCAGCTAGCTGTTGGGCTGGCTGGCTTCGGCTGGAACAGCTGGGGCACGGTGATATCGGTGTGGTTGGTAGCCAGATGTTGGTTATCTCTATTGTGGGCCCAGTCGGGATTTTTATTCCCGGTTCAAGTGCTGAGCTAACGGCAGTTGACAGCGCCTTGATTAGATATTCTCTCGGCGGTTGCCGTATAACCGAGGGAAGACGATGATTCAAAGCCTGCCCAAGCGCTAAAGCCACACGCCCTTCCGCCTTTCGCAGTCACTATTTCATGCATCAAAGACATGAGGATTGGGCCGCTATTATCTTCAGTGGGTCAGAACGTCGGCACCGTTCAACGATGGAAGGAGAAGCCGGGATTCCCGTGTCACGCAACGTGGAGGTGTGCATACTATATACTCCATAGTGGTCCACACTCTCCTCCTTCAAGGGGACCATTGGTAATCCAGGGACGGCAACCGATTGATTACCCTGGTCTACCAACGTGCATATACAATCAATTTTTTTTGGGATTTACCTATTTATTCAAGCCCCCCTCGACGCGGTCAGCATGGACAGATCTCCCTTCACCTGCAAAAGCGTCAAGCGTCGGTCGTGATCACAATTCTTTTTGACGAAATTGGCACACCTCCTCCCGCCTGCCAAATACGTCAAAAATCAACACAAAACAACAATGCAGTCAATCCGGCAGTCCAGACAGATCCTGAGAGCTGTCAAGGCCCAACTCGAGCGCGACCAAGAGAAAGCCCGTCTCCGAACGATCGGGGCTGAAGACGCTGGCGGAGATCTAGCACAGACCACGACACAGCGGCAAGAAACGACGGCACTGGAGGACGGAGGTGACCTCGAGAAGGCTCAACATCAAGATGACTCGCCACGTCGCCATTCCACGGATTCCTTGTCTCGTTCTCAGTCGATAGGGGAAAGCAGTCTAGACGATTCTGATTGCGATGAGCCGGTGCCAGCTGATCGAATCCCCACGACTGCAACCCAGTACACCGCCCGTGCAGCCCTCGGCCACTCCCTGACAGGTGTGCATGCACGAGACCGTCACACACACGAAGGGAAAGGAGAGAAGGTCTTCATCGTGGGCTGGGAGGGGGCCGAGGATCCACTGGACCCTCGCAATTGGACAACTTCGAAGCGCGTAAGCTGCACGCTTCAGATTTCACTCATCGCGGCTGTCGTTGGTGCTGCTTCAGGAATCGACGCGACGGTGCTCCCTCAAGCTGCAGTGTCCTTGGGAGTCAGTGAAGTAGCTGAGTCACTGGCTACCGCTCTGTACCTCGCGGGTATGGGGTTAGGCTCCCTTATCGCGGGTCCTCTCTCCGAGACATTCGGAAGGAACATGGTTTACACCGGCTCCTTGGCTATTTTCATCATCTGGATCATGGCCAGCGCCCTCGCCCCGAACTTCGGCGCGCAGATCGTCTTTCGTTTCCTTGCAGGTTGCTCAGCGTCAACACCGCTCGTCTGTTCAGGTGGCACAATCTCAGACCTCTTCAATCCAATAGAGAAGACATGGGCCTTCCCCCTATACGCCATCGCCGCGTTTGGAGGCCCTATGCTCGGAGCAGTCATGGGAGCTTACATCGGACCCTCCACAGTGGTTAGCTGGCGATGGGCGGAGTGGACGGTAATGATAGCGTCCGGGTTGGTCGTGTGCCTGACACTCCTCATCATGCCAGAGACGTATGCGCCTATACTGTTGCGGTGGAAAGCCAAACATCTCCGTCGTGTCACGGGTGATAACCGCTTTCGATCCCCGAACGAGATCATCAAGACTACATTATTTGATCGATTGAAGGTCAACATGACAAGACCTTTCTTGATGGCCACCGAGCCCATCATCATCGCCGTGGCTCTATACCTCAGTCTGGTGTACATTGTGCAGTTCACTTTCCTGGTCGGCTGGCCGTACGTTTTCCAGGACACCTATGGGATCTCGCAGGGTTTAGGCAACATAATCTTCATTTCGATGTTCGTGGGCTTGCAGTTCGCCTTCCTCCTGATCCCGATTGTCTATAGGAAGACGATGACGCAGATCAAGCTGGCCGAATCCCGCGGTGAGGGTCAACAATTCAACCCGGAAATTCGACTCTGGTACGCCATGCTTGGGCCCGCCATATCCATTCCCGTCTCGCTCTTTTGGTTGGGCTGGACCGCACAACCAAGCGTCAGTATCTGGAGTCCTATCATTGCCGTTGCGCTGTTTGGCTTCGGTGTCATGGGGATCTTCATCTGCTGCTACATGTATGTGATAGACTCATACGAGAGCTACTCTGCATCGGCCTTGACCCTGACGGCCTTGGTGCGGTATGTCAGTGCTGGGGGGATGACGGTGGTCGGGATCCCTTTCTACAAGAATATGGGAGTAGCCTACACTTTGACCATACTGGCGTGCATCTCTTGCGTCCTCGTGCCAGTGCCTTATGCTCTGTTCAAGTGGGGCCACAAGCTGCGTGAAAGGAGCAAGTATGCTGTGTCTCGCGAGATTTAGAATCGAATCGGAGGAGGGCTCGGGATGCTCGACAGGACACCGAGCCGGGATGTTTTCATGCATGTGATGACTTTTTAGAGTAATGGTAATGGCGAATATTGACGCGGAATGAGGGCGAGCAGTTAATGTAATAGATAGATACCAATTTTGTAATGCATTTCTGTATGTTTCGGAAGTCGGTGATCTCCTCTATACAGATAGATGCCAGATGGCGGGGCCAACTTAGGAAGTTGCAAGGATAATTACGCGGACAGCCCCAGACCTACTATGTACTCAACAGTCGGGGAACTCAGTATATACCTTTTGTGTTTAATCCCTCTATATACGCCATCTCAGCCTATCATGAAAGGTGCCGGACCGCCTGAAAACCCATATATTAGGAGTCTTTCACTTCGCCATCTCACGCACAACGATTACCATATAGCCGTGGTATAGAACGATGGCACCGACACGCCCCAACATCATCTTCATCATGGCCGATGATCATGCGTCGAAAGCCATATCGGCGTATGGCGCCGGGATCAACCACACCCCCAACATCGACCGGCTCGCTACCGAGGGCATGAGATTCGAGCATGCCTACGTGGTCAACTCTGTCTGCACGCCTTCGAGAGCCGCCATACTCACGGGACAGCACAACCATGTCAACGGGGTGCAAACCCTCGCGTGCAAGATCAACAAGCACATGCCGAACGTGGCGAAGCAGCTCCGGGCAGGTGGCTACCAGACAGCCATGATAGGGAAGTGGCACCTCGGTGAGGGCGTTCAGCATGAGCCCAGTGGCTTTGACCACTGGAGCGTGTTGCCCGGGCAGGGTGACTACTGGGACCCGGACTTCATCGAGGCGGGTGGCGTGCGCGATACCCTCGAGGGCTATGTCACAGACATCATCACGCAGAAGACGCTGTCTCTCATCGACTCGAGGGACAAGAACAAGCCTTTCTTCGTGATGTGCCACCACAAAGCACCGCATAGGAGCTGGGAATGCCACGACAGGCACAAACACCTCTACAGGGATAAGATAAAGGTGCCCGAGACATACACGGACGACTACAAGAACCGCGCCAAGGCCGCGAAGGTAGCGAAGATGCGCGTGGCTAAGGACATGACGTACTTCGACCTGGGTCTGGCTCAGCCAGATGGCGGGAGAGACAAGGGGGAGAAGTTGTTCTCCGCGATGGGGTTCTCGCAGCGGAAAGTCCCCGCGCCGACCGGGGAGGCCCTGAGGGATTTCAAGCTCATCGACATAGAAGACGGCACGGTGTTCACCTTCGATGACGAGGCGGGGCTCGCCGAGTTCAAGTATCAGCGGTACATGCAGCGGTACCTCCGGACCGTGCAGTCCGTAGACGACAGCGTCGGGGAGATCTTGAACTACCTCGGGGAACATGAGCTCGACGAGAACACGATCGTTGTCTACACCTCTGACCAGGGCTTCTTCCTGGGCGAGCACGGCTGGTTCGACAAGCGGTTCATGTACGAGGAGTCCTTCCAGATGCCCTTCCTCATCCGGTTCCCACTGGAGATCGAGCCTGGGACGGTCTGCCACGACATCATCTCCAATGTCGACTTTGCGCCCACGTTCCTGGACTTCGCACAGGTCAAGGTCCCGAGCTACATGCAGGGCAAGTCGTTCCGGTCCTTGCTCAGGGGGAGAACACCCCAGGATTGGCAGCAGGTCGCTTATCATCGGTACTGGGAGAATGCCGATTGGGTGCACAATGCTAGGGCACACTACGGTGTCAGGGACCAGCGATATAAGCTTATATACTGGTACAACCAAGCCTTGGATGTGCCCGGGGCTCGGCCGCCTCCCGAGCGCGAAGCGGAGCGGGAGTGGGAGTTGTTTGACTGTGTTGAAGACCCTTTGGAGCTCTTCAATCTGCATGATGACCCCGAATATTCCCAGACTGTCAAGGTGATGACATTGAAATTGGAAGAAAAAATGGCGGAGATTGGTGACGAACCAGTACATGCCCTGATATCAGGATCATGGTAGAACAGCAGGAATCTGAGGGCATTTGAGGAAAGGACACGGGGGGCAGCCGGAACGACGCCGACAAGACTCGCCAGTGCCTACGTTGCAATAGGGGTCAACCATTGTGAACGAATGCATAATCTGTACAATAGGACCATCCGCATTTGCGTCACATTCGGGAAACATCACCCATTTCATCATGCGGGGCCTCCCCAGCCCCCTTTTACTTTCTGCAGCAGTCCAAGATGGGCAAGGTACCCGACATCCGGGGACAGATCCCCGGGGGAAGATCGCCGTGTGGGGCCAATAGCGCCGGCGACCTGCATATCGTGATCGATCCACTGAATGACGAAGGCATGTGGCAGTGGGGCCCCCAGGTGAAGGCATCCAAGGCTTCGGCAACCCAGTTCCGGTAGGTGACCGAGAATCGACCGTTGAAACCTAGGTATGCAGGAGTAGGCAATCCCGTGGAGTTCTCTCTCGGAAGTCGAGCTGTGCTTACGAAAACAGACAAACCTGCGGCAATGATTGGTCTACAGATATGGACTACTGCATAGCAGAAACTTTGCCTCTGCTATCAAGGAGTTTGAGTCTCATGAATTCGCCTTTGACAGAGAGAAGACAATGAGCGTGAATCAAAGTGATGTTGTGGTATTATCGCTATCAAGGCAGACCAGACCTCCGAACAAAAGAATATCCTCCTCCGTCTATCTAAGCCGTCCGGCCGGCTGTACCTATCTGCTTGATTCCCCGCCCCCCGCTGGCACCCCTTCCCCCCTTTGTAGCCAAGGGAATGAGAAGCTCGGTGGCCCGCCACCAGCTCCCCGTCCAGACTGCGGCTCTGGATCCCACCTGTCTGCGAAGTCCCCATTATGCAGCCACCCGAACTGCCACGACTCGCCCTCGGGCGAGGTCCTCGGAGATGAGACAAAGGTGCTGGAGGGCCTCCTCGGATTCTCCAGACTGGCTATCCCTGGTGCTCTGGGGGAAGGAGGTGGTGGTTGAGCCGGAGCCGCATTGTTTCCGTTCGCAACCTCGGGGCCCTCCTCCTCGTCTGGGAAGTCTGCCTGCCTCAGGAGACTGTGGATGGCCAGCCTCTGCCTCACCCTTGCTGCCGCGCTCAGCCCTGCGTCTGGGTCCTTACCACCGCTGACCGCCGGCCCGGGGCTGGTAGGTCGCGCGGGCGCGCTGGCGGCCCCCCTCGAGCTGGAGACTGTGATGGCCCTCCTCATCTCCTCCAGGACGGGCTTGACGAGCTTGCTCGTGGGGAAGAACCGCCGCAGTGCCGCGAGGCACAGCTCCGCCCGGCTCAGTGCCCACTCCTCCCCCGGTCTGGCGGCCAGGTGCGAGGACTGTGCGATGAAGAGGAGCAGCCGGGTCGCGTGGTATCCGCAGATGGCGGTGTCGAACTCTAGTGGACATGCCTGGTGGGAGAGCTGGTTCAGGGTGGCGAGGATGTCGACGATGGCGGTGGCGTGTTGCAGGCAGAGCTGCTCTGCCTTGACGAGCAGGTCGGGCCCCATGGCGTCCAGCACTACTGCCGGTGCGGATTCACGGTAGCCGCGCAGGAGTAGTCGGTACAGGTCGCATTGGCACTGGTGGAAAGATAGGTGCAGGAGGATGTGTCGAGGTAGCCAGGGGCTGTCGAGTAGCTGAGATATCCTGTCCGCCGTCAGGGTGGGCCCGTTGGGAAATTCGCTGCTGATGCGTGTAAGATGCTGCTCGAAATTGCCCATGACCGTAGGTAGTTGTGGTGATGCGGTATCGCAGAGCGCCAGCGATCGTGTGAGTTTCATGATGTCCCGCCGTAGCATCTCGAGCCGTACGCAGAAGTGATATGAACCGAAGTCGCAGGCCTGGAGTGTTGCTTTCGTGCTCTCGGGTGGTGGAGAGTCGCCGAAGTCTCGCTCCCAGCAGGGAAGCTCGAGGTAGATGCACTCCACCGGGCAGAGTTCGAATTCTGGGAGACCTATGGAGAAGTACCGCTCGACCATCTTCAAGCTCCACATCAGGCGTCTCCTTACCTCCTGGCCGACCTTATAGCCGTGCCCTTGCACCGCCGTGGTCCGTTCATGGTTGAGTCGTATCGCGGCTGCATCCCTCGCAGCAAGACCGGATAGCATGAATGCCCGCTGAAGGGCTCCTGTCTCTACCCGGTAGCGGATCACGAGCAACAGAGCTTGGAGCCTAGGGACAGTAGGTGACTCGAGATGTTTCCATATGAGATCCTCCGCGGCCTGGATCCAGGCGAGCTCAACCTGTTCCTTGCGATGTGGCGATCCCCGATGGTAGCTGGCAACGGCTGAGATTGCATACGACAGACAGGGATCTAGTTGTCCCTCGCTGCACTGGCGGATGGTTGTTTGTGGGTTCAGGAAGGCGTATGACGGCAGTGGATATACGTGCGCGAAGTAGAACTCGATGAGGACCTGGATGTCGGGCGGAAGGAGTGCTGAACCGGTGAAGTTGTTGGTTATGGGTGGTGGCTCGTAGGTCGTGGTCCCGGGCGTCGTCGGCGTGGGTGATGTGTTGGAGGCGTCGTCCCCCCCGGAGGTACTCTCAGCCACACCTGGGTATGTCGTTTCGGTAGGAGTCCACGATGCGCTGCTGACGCTTACCGCAACGCGGCTGCCTCTCCTCCGTCCATCATTGCCGTAAACGCATGTCACAGCTTTCTTCTTGCACGCAAGGCAAGGCGTCCCTCCAGAACACCGCACCTTCTGGTGTCGACAGGCGGCGCATGCCTTACTTGTCCTCCTCCTCTCAACGGGCCTGTCTGATACCGGGCTGGGGTGGTCGGCGCTGCCGTCATCTGCTGCTGTTGATACCGTCGGCGTCGGCGGAGTTGTCTGTGTCACGAAGGAGCAGGCGAACTTGAGTCTTTCACAGTCACCACAGCCTTTCTCGCCATGTTTACCATCACATCGAACCTTTCGGAAGCGACACTGTCTGCAGGTCTCTTTGGGCAAGCGGCCGGTGGCGCTGAAGGTGGTGACAAACTGCTCCATGATTCATTCAAGTTCCTGAAGAAGTCTCCCGAGTCGATGATCGTGTCAAGTCCATATCCATGGATCCATGTTTGGCAGGCTGTGTTCGGGGGGGGGATGAGCTCATTGCCTGATTGCCTGGGCGACGGCAAGGCCGACGGTCGCGTGCTCTGCCTCGGAAGTGAAGCGATGTTGAAATAAAGTTCAAAATCACCGCATTGTGCATATCGCATCTCTATGGGTGGAATTGCGAACTACGCAGCCAGCGTTCCTCATCATCCTGCGGCTGGACCCCGCATTCCGCCTATGATACCATCTCAAGCGATAATTGCGAATTTGTCGCACTCCGATGCCGACAGGACGCGCAGGAAAGGCGCCATATATGAAGCAAATCACGGCCCCTCGAGGAAAGACCCTAAATAAGTGATCTTACTGTTTGTTCGCCTGCCAAGATAATGCCATTCTCACTCGAGAGCGGACAATAGTCAAGTGCCTCTGAACAAATTCTTTGACAAGCTTCAGAGACTGAACATATGGCAACGGAAGTGAGACTTGCAGCCACTTTGCCTAGGTGGTCCTATGGGCTGGACAAGTTACTTGTATACCTTGATATTCACCGCACATCCCGGCAAACATGAGCCGGATCGAGATATTCCTTCACCAGAGCTGACTCGGGATGGAGCATCTTACCCCTGAGTTAACCCAAACCCTGTGTTGTTCATTCCCGACTGGGGCATTTTGGGGGGGGGGGCCGGTCTGGCTCGGGGGAGATGTTGATATCAAATTCTCGAAGACACCACACTGCTGCTGGCCGAGCAACGTTTCGATGTTGGAATTGAGACATGCCATATCCACCTTCTTCATTGCAAGGCTAAGCTAATCAACAGTAACTTAGTTCTTAGGCCCTGAGACCATTATAGTCATACAAGCCAACAATTCGTATAAGATGATATCCGCCCTTAATTAGTTGCTTACTAACCAGAATTACAGTGCCGTATACCTATGTAAACTTGTTATTAGTGTACAGATGTATAGTCGCCTCTGCGAAGCATTGTGCAGTTCGAGTCTGAGATCGAGAACGACATCCTCAAAGTATCCAACCGACATATCGACCTGATTCGAAGTATCCGTACACCTACTCCTCTCCCCCGCAGATGTGGCCGGGAAGCCGAACCGTTATGCCAGCTGCTTCAGGCGTTCGACAAAAGACGATATCATTAAGAACAAAACCTCAATAATCCGAGTCAGGAGGAGAGACCGGGGTGAACAAAGTGCCCTCTTTAGGACGGGTGCGGCATGTCAATCATTAATTGAAGATGTGGATACTTCGGGCAGCAAGATCGGTAACGAGACCTTGGACGAGGCAGCGACTCTGGGAACGATACTCCAGCATTTGAGATCTTTGCTTCTGACTCCATCTATGATAACGGAGTGTTTCTTGGGAACCAGGCTGACGTATCTTCCGATCCTGAGGACTCTGATTTCAAGTCCAACTCGGATGAGGAGGTTTGGAGCCCTGAAGCTACCTGTATCGTCTGCTCTATATATTGAGCGCTGTTCCGACTACCAAAAAGCCCGTAGTCCATGGTTACACCCTCCGGATTCCCCGCTTCATGATCAGAATATGCGGTGCTTATTACATATTGTCTTTCAACGGAGCCATCCACGATTAGGCTGCGATAAGTTGCTCCGCACATGCCATGATAGACCGTGACAGTCCTGTATCTTGACCGACTTTTCCTTCCACGACATTGCTCTATTATTAGGCTATAACCTCCTCCGCTATTTACTTTCTACTTATTCGAGAATTATATTATAGACTCTATGGTGGCCTCGTCGCCGAAGTTCTCGAACCCCAGATCCTCGGGTCGTGAAATGCGCATTGATCAAAGTCTTGTTGCTCAGTTCCTTGGAGGGCTCTTGACGCGCGGGGATGGAAAAGCGTTGATGAGCAGGCATTGGGCCAAGAACATGGTCTGATGCTTGGTATACATATTGTGTGCCGCTTGGTAGCAGTGATGCCGAGGAGTTGGTGGGTTCGAGGGCAGTGACGATGATTACTGTTAACATTGGCCTGGTCGCTGATCAGAAGGCTTCCGTTACGGAGAATGTCGACTTGGTAAATTCTCCTAGGTCACGAGTGAAAGGGATGAAAATAGAGCAAGTAAAAAGGGCAGAGTAAAGAGCGAGGTGAATGTCTTGATACATCAAAATGATCAATATGATGGTGAACTTGAGGGTAGTGAAGCCTTCTGCTATATAGTCAATTGAGGAATATAGTCTGTGTATTGGTCTTGTGACCACGATACTTACCACAGCAGGATGATTATCCTCAACGTATCTAGTGTAGTCGACATATTGAAAATTGTATTGTCGTCGAAAGTTGAGGTAGAGGAGATGATCACAGCATATACATGGTAATCACTGTGAGACTTGGAAGCTTTTCGCGGCTTGGTGAATTCCTGCCAACAAGTTCCGGAGCTGTCTGGTGCCGCCACCCGTACGATTGCTAAGGGGTACTGTCAGATCTGATTGCACATGAAAAAGCCTGCAGTGGGAGCAACCAAGTCTTGCTCTGCTGATAACCAAGTGACCAGTTGGACCCCTTCCATGTGTGGCCCAACCAATACTCCCAGTTCGATGCGGCTATCGGATGGTTACACTGGTGTGATTCTCCTGTTGTCTCGACCAGGGTCTTTCCTGAGACGTGAAGATTCGTTTGAAACTCAGTTGTGCTCACTAGCCAGTAGAGCTAGCACACAGAGCTGCACTGGATGTGTGGCAAAGAGACGTGTATTACGTCTAGACTGTTCGTCCACCGCCTTCCAACGAGGAAAACATTGGATCTTTGCCGGGAGTTCTGGTATAAGCCTCATGACTTCCTGTCGTCTTTGTTCGCCAACAGACGTCGATTGTTGATCTTATTGACACAGGTCGTCACTTATACTGGACGATTAAGGCGCACGGAATCAAATCTAGAGGTGGCCACCCGGACTACGCAAGGCTTGCAGACTAACAAGAATCATCCGGGGAAGTCTACTAATGTGCATACAAGGAACGAAATCTCGATTTATACCGCAGCCATGTTCCAGCCTGCTTTGGCCGCATTGTGCCGATGTTACCGTGGACAAACTCGAGTCTGGGATTCCCTAGGAGTTGAACCCGCTACTTACCCTAGGGTAGGTAACTTGCGAAGTTGGTCAGGGGCAAGAACAGAAAACAGGTTGTTATTCTCGGGCCGCATCTAGGTTGAACCGTGGTCGTTGTTAGGTAAGGCAATCGGATTCAATTCTCTGGATTTCTACTTCTTCGTCCCAGCGTAGTTGCCCAGGTGGTATCCGTCCCTGGCTGAGTTCAACTCGTCTGCAATACGCCACCACGACTATGCAGTGGGGAGGCCCTTTAGTACATGCACCTGATTTCATGTGTTATCCTGTATCATAGGATTCATCCTTTACTTGAGAGACAGGAGCGCGATCCGGAAAGTCTACGGGGATGACACATCAACCAAAATAAAGCTGTGGTCGATATAATCACCTAACACCAGTAAACCTACATACCTATGTACCCATCACATGATGCCTTGATAATCTTCGTCTAGGTGGTGAATCCATGTGTCTAGCAGGTCCCGAGATCGGCCTTTCCTACAATGGCCATATTCCCAGGGTTGTTATTCCCTCAAGTTGTGGCTCAACGTATGGACTGTCGATCCAAGTGGCCTATAGTTCATCATGGAAACTCTTGTCAGGTTGTACCTTGGCTTCCAGGCTTTATGCTGTCCCATGTCGCGTGTTGTTGGCAGCTGAGATTGACTTGGGAGCCCCATAAAACTCCACGGCTCCCGAGGTTCTCGGCTTGGGGTCTGCTGCTGGCTGTATTCACAGGAACCTGTCCTTGACTTGTCTTATAACCCAAAGTCCGTGCTGATACGATTTCTCCACCAGGCACGTAAGTATGATCGCTCGCAGGATCGAATAAGTTGGTGCTCAGGTGGATAGCTCTTGATGAAGGCCGGACAGCGATGTAGCAGCCAAGCTCGGAAGTGGGCTGTGTAGGTGAAGAATGCGACGATCATTAACGTTGGGAGCTTGGGACGCTCCACAGGTCTCGTATTCACGCTAGGCCTGACTTCCCATCCATCCCGTCAATTTTTTTCGCCTCCGTAACTCAACGGCCCCTACGTTCCCGGAGACATCCAACCTTGTTTGTTCATATGGATCAACTCTCATCGGGGATAGGCCCTGAATGATGCTATATTTGGAATCGATAATGGCCAACAAAGAGCTTGGTCTCAGGCTGATGAGTGGGCCCCGGCGCTCCGGAAAAGAAAGACTGGAGCCATCTCCGAAACATTTTGAAGCTAAAGAAAAAAGCAGGCCAGCATGGAGTTGCGGCTCGGCAGTCGGAATATGCATAATCAACAAGGTTCTTTACACAAGCACATCGCAATCTCGTTGTAACAGCACCTGCCCAGGTGAGTCTTGACCTAACATAAGGTTGAAACAAGCTATATCCAGGAAACAATATTGAGACTGTTTCCCATTTATTAAAAGCAATTTCTTACGATGACATACAAAGTACGTTGGGGTGCAAGCATGCCCAGGTGGCTGTCTCAATTTTTGTAGTAGTCTGTTTACTTTCAAGGGTCATACTCGTTGCTAACAGCTTCAAAGGATGCTGCCCCCTGTATCTAAGCTTAGATCGCATAGCGAACCCAGACCGTAATACATGAATGAACGATTTATAATATGTATTCAACTGTTACCCTCAGTTCTGTGATGTCAGGTCTGGTCACCGCCCAGGCGTGCTCGACGCTCAGTGGCTATGCAACCTACTCGCTCTTCACCGATCCAAGTGGATACTTAGGTGCCGTATTCCACATGTGCATGGAAGATCTGTCAGCTATAAAGGTTCTTTCCTCCTCCATCTGTTCCCGTATGATGGAAGAAGTTCTAGCAGCACAGCCCAACATCCATTCGCTCTCAACACTACACCCGTACCACACAATCATTGACGACCTACGGCCTCTACCATTTCCAAACTTCGACTTTCAGTAATCACCATGAAGTTCCAAATCCTTGCTGCTACCTTCGCTGCGTGCGCCGCCGCCGCTCCCCATATGCAATACCGCCAGACCAATGGCACTTCCACCAACGGTACGGCCCCCATCGGCGACAATCAGCCCTTCGGCCTGGTCGCCATCCGCTCCGGCTCTGAGCTCCAGTACGCATCCTTCTCCGCCGCCCAGAACGGCCTCTTGCTCGACCTGCCCGCCCAGAACGCAACCTGCTCGTCGTCCCCGGCTCCCAACTATGCCACCTTCTACCTCTCCGAGGGTGCCCTGTACCTGCAGACCCCTTCCAACATCACCCAGGAGCTCTACACAGACCGGTCTGGCATGGGCCAGGGCGTTCTGGAGTACTCTACCACCCCTGGAGGATACCAGGCTGGTAGGAACAGCGAGACGACCGGATGGGCCATTGACGAGTCTGGCGACTTGACCTTCGATGGCTCCAGCTTCATTGCTTGCTCTGGCTCCATCGACAACTCTTGGAGTGTCTGGGTGGAGGCTGGCAACCCCAACCCTGCTGGCCTTGACAACTGCGTTGGTATCGCCGCCAGGACTGTTACTGCGACTGACAACGTCGCCTGCACTTACGGCTACACTCCCGCCAGCTCTTAAATGGGATGGAGCTTGACTGAATAGGGATGATTATGTCATGGGAGTCAATTTTCGGGTATATAACTATTGAGTTGCTTGTGGAATGAGATACTTTTATGAGCAAACCCAGATCTTCACCTATATGTACTTGATGCCAACCAAGGCCTGGGTCATGGATCAATGAACCCGTGTCCTCCACCTCTTCGTCTCGATCCTCTCTTCTGTGACCGAATCATGTGAAAAGTTTCGACTCCGAAGGTCAGAAATGTCGGGATGTCGCATATGCACAGCCCAGTCCCCAAGGGTCCTCTTCAATCGTGGCGGTGCCTTATTGATGTCCCGCTCATCTCTATCTTGTCATTGGACAAACTTACAAGTTACGTAGCCCAATTCAACGTCGGCTCAAGAGCAACAAGCGTGCGAATTTGACTTTGGTCATTTCACTTGGCATTGTTTTAAGTTGACTGTCACCAGGCCGGGTGTCCACACGCCAACTGTTTTCCACACGACAGCCGTTTTTTAGGCTGCACTTTAAACCTTTGCTCCACTACCTTCAGGGCCGATCCTTCATGGGAATCTCCGAAATCCGATGAAGGATCCGGGTGCCCCAGGTCAGTCGCGCTACCTGCAAACAATCCTGGATCCGGCATCCTCCCATCCAGGTGAAGGTTACTCCTTTTCATGAACACATGCGGCTACATTACCCAACTTGTAGGGTATGCGGATCCAATGTATGTTTGTGGAGTCTCTCGTACCTACCCCTTTCTCTGAGGACTGATGAATCTGACCTCGGCAACGGAATGGCTTTGGAACATTGTGGCAGCGCTGGAGGTCATGATGTGTGTACCGAGGCCTTGGTAGCTGAGGATACTACCGCTAATCTTTCGAAAGACGGGATGAGATCAGGTTCCAAATGGGACGAGTTGTATCCCATCGTCAGGAATGAACCTGGGGTTGGACCAATGTGGGCTCTTATAGGGGCCCAGGTAGACCGGCACCGGCACTGAGCAGTCCCAAAAGCCTCCAGATGTCGTGGTGACAACCAAGCACTGTCTCCACCAACCCTCCCAGACGAAGGAATATACAAATCTATTTCCTCCAACATGTGTATGTCGCATCTTGCATGCAAGAATGCATGAGTTATCGAAAGTAATCGAACGCTCGGCAATGGACCGGCCTTGGGGGGCAGAAAAGTGGTACCGATGTCAAAATTTTATCAGCTGCGGTGACAGCTCACCAAAAAAAGTCTTACGCGAAACTTCTGAGATGGAGGTTGCCTTGGAGAGATTCTTGCACATTCTCTGTCTTCTGGGGGCACGGGAATGTCCTCTCACAATGGCGGCCGACTTCGAAAAGCAGGAATACTGGCATAAGCGCTTCGCCACCGAGACCAATTTCGAGTGGCTTTCGACCTCGGAGGAGTTTATGAACATCCTCAACGACGACGAGGACTTCGCGAGCCTGGACAAATCTCAAAAAATCCTACAAATCGGCTGCGGGACGAGCGATCTGCACAACTGGTTGCGCAAGCATGGGTTCCTCAACGTTCTCAATATCGACTACGAATCCCTGGCCATAGATCGCGGGAAACAGCTTGAGAAGGCAGTCTTTCGCGACGTGTGCATGAGATACGCTGTAGCTGATGCCACACACCTCGATTTGTCGGAGAAATTTGACTTCGTACTGGATAAAAGTACGGTCGACGCGATTTCATGTGGTGGCGAAGACGCATTTCTTCGTATGTGTCACGGCGTCAAGGACCATCTTGCGCCTGGTGGGTTCTGGATATCGATGAGTTATTCGAAATGGCGTTTTGAGGTCGATGGCCTGCCGTTCAACTGTCAAGAGATCGCAAAGATCCCAACACAGAAGTTGCGGGAAACAGATCCGGATATCTTCTACCACTGTTACAAGTTGACGCCGAAGAACGTCTACGACGTACTTAGGTAGCTGAAATTACCAATGACTTGAATACCGACAAGGCCACGCAGGAAATCAAGCAGAGAGCAGCTCAAGAGGATGTAGCGGGCGAGGAGACGAAGAGGTCTAGAGTCGACACCCTGTAGGACAATCTGGCGGCGGCCAATGCAGAACCGAGCGCGGCAATCGAGGAGATCTGAATAGCCAGAGCCAAATCACCACCATCGAGGACAGCCAGAGTGCCGTTGACAGGAAGGAGCAAAACAGTCTGGTATAGGGCAAAGGCTCAGGAGGGACATGCAGACTGTGATCAAGTCATCAAGAGTACCAAGAAAGCTCTGTGCAGGACCAAGAAGACCCCGACATCTAGTCATGGAAGTAACAGTTCTTCTTGAAGGCGTGGCGGAGCCTCGGCTACCCGGTCAATTCAGGCAAGACTCCCAAATCATACGGAAAAAGATACAACTTGGCGCCATAACTGTGGCATGTCTCTGCGACAGAACGGCCCACCATACTCGATGGAGAGACTGAGCATGACCGTGAAGAGCCAAGGCACCCAAGGGCGGCGGCCTGGTCTACAGCGAGTCGACTGTGGCGACATAGATCTGTGTGTCCTGGTGGCCAACATGGAGTCAGGATATCTATAATCTGACGCGAGCAGCTCGCGAGATGGTCATGGCTGCCGAGCTTGCCAGACGTTTGGATGGCCCGATTACGGGAGACCCATAGCGTAGAGCCGGGGTATGGCAGCCAAAAAGATTGTCGAAGAGTATAGAAAGAAGTCTGCCATGCCACTCAAGTAAAAAGGGGATCGGAGCGGTCGCAATCAAGTCCTTTTAGCTTGGGGCACCACGGATGCCGTCTCCCCAAGACTTGTGGAGCAGTACGCGCCGACTAGGACTCATTCGACGATAAATAGCTGCTCCCACATGTCACGCAGCCGTTTCGCCTTCCACTCCAATGCCGGAGAAAGCCAAGACAACGGGTGTGGGGAATGGGAGGCAGAGAGGGAGCAGCGGGAGGAACGGGAGGAGCGGCAGGGTGGTAGGGTGGAAGGGTGGATGAGTTGAGGCCAGGGGATGGAATCCCTCCAGGGTTAGGGGTATTATAGACGGCATTATGGCTTCTCTGGGAAATGTTTCAATGGTCAAAGAGGATGTCAAGCTAATCTATAATTGTATACAATAATCGCAATGGGAAGTGACCCTTGAGAGATCGACAGGAATCAAGGGCGTTGAGCTGCCGAATACAAGCTTCGGCCTTGAGATCGGCCAAACCCGCCACGTAAGAGGTTGTAGCCGCAGATTCCGGCCAAAATCCCCGGGTCGTCTGCAAATCGTGCATACGCAGCCAACCTGTACTTGAGCGGATTGGACATACCCGACTGTCGAGGCCCGGCCGAGGACATACGGCCCACATTCGAACACGTCTCAACGCCAGCAGGGACAACTCACCCAGGGCTGCTGCCAAACAAGCAACACATGCCGGGCGTGGCTGGCAGGGCTATTGGTCTCAAGTGGTGCACTTGGGTCACTAAAGATGCTGGATTCTGAGCACAGTGATGCCTGATTGTGGGTTTCAAGAAGGTTGCCATTTAAACCCATCTTGATGCCGCTTCCAATTCTCTCGGGACCGACGCATTCGGGTCAGCAGGTATCGCGTTACTATCAACTGGTTTGTGCCGGACTTTCACCTAATCTCAATCTGCAGGACAGATTCTTCTTCGTATTCCTAGCCTTTTAACTCTCACAATGCGTTATAACTCCGTTACCCATGGCCCGCTGTCCCCGTCTGATGCTGGACTCATCAATATCAGGGCTGGCCCTTCGAAACTACACAAGGGGCGGCTCCCAACCTCGCGATACCATCGTGTTCGCAAAGCGTCTACCTCGACTGGGACGGGTAGCAGCACACTGCCGTCCCTGGAACCCACAGCTCCGGAGGTGAGAAGGCCCAAGGCCTTGCAGGCACCGACAGAAGCTGCCATCGTTGAGATCAGGACACCATGCAAGATCCAGACCAGCACCCACGTTGCGGCTCTGCCCCAGGTCAAGCCGTGGGAGTCCTATCTGCACTGGCTTTGCTTGACTGAGGAAGCGGGCACGCTATGGAGCTCTTCCCTCTGTGCAACGTTCCAGGAATGTCTCACCAGCGAAGTTTCCGCCTCTCAGGCCAGCCCATCCGAATACGCCGCACGTATCGACGAGATATACTGGAGCTTCTATTTACCCCTCGACCCGCTGCTACAGTCATTGGAGGACAGGATCCTCTCCGGGTATCTGCTCCATGTATGGACCATGTTCATCGAGTTGGGTAAAAGAATCCCCCACAATGACCCAGCCCAGGACAAGCTTGTTGAACTGCTCAAGAACTTGGTACACCTACCGCCGATGGAAGTGAGGACGTGGGAAGTGAGCTAGCTATTCTTGCCCTACCTAGGTGGTCAACATTTGCAGATCACCTGCTGACCACGATTTTCAGGGAAACGATGCCCCATGGACAGATTTACCGACTCTTGATGATGCTCTCATCGCAGCTTGGGACGATCTCTGTGAGTCAACTCAGAAGACAAGTAAACCAAACTTTTTACTTCTCCCCGTCATCCCATGCCGCGAAAAGACCCGAGAACCCTGCTTACTGGATGATACAATATACAGATGACCCAGAGGTCCAAATATCCGACCCAGAGTGCCAGTGGGTAAACTACTTCGCCTTCCTTGGACGCCTAGTAGCTGCTGAAGTAACGCCAGACTGGTGGGAGATCCCCGCCATCACGCTTAAGGAGGTACTCGCAGAGGACGACAAGCCAAACAACCTGACGATTTTCAAGACGATGGCATTGGCGGAGTTCATGAATCACGCAGGTGACGCGTTCTTCGAATGGTGCATCGACTCCGGTGTGTTGGATATCAATAACTCGATGGCAATCATTTCCCCGCTGATAGAATGCCACGTCAAGAAAGACTGGTTTGACAGGCGGCACGATGATGAAGACGACCTGTCTTCGGTAGATTAATCAGAGGATCACCTCGTCAGAGAACTGGTTTAGTTCATGGCGGGTCCATGAGCAACGACGCAGGATGGTGGTAGTGGTGATCAGAAACACTGCAATACCGAAGATGTCATGCTGTTGAGACGTCTGGGTGGATGAGTTCCGTACCTACATATGTAGGTATGGATTGGCGCTATAGGTCTCATTATAAACATAGATACTGAGTTTCTCAGAACGCCAAATGAACCTCCTCTCCAGTTTCAGATGGGCGCCCGAACCTTATGAAAGCGCGTTTCTTGCTCAGGTTCATGATGATCGTGAACAAAGTCTGCGATCCACTTTCCCCCTCTTTCTTCCTGTTGATAGAAGAAGGATAGCCTTGCTCGTCCTTGAACATATTGATCACCGTCTTCAAGTCCTGTCCTGAAGCCTTGATGGCGACATTCGCCAGCTGTTGGATCCTCGCCAACCTTGCGGTCGAGTCCGCCCACATTGGCAACTCTTCCACTCGTGGATGATCCAGAATCAGATGGTTGGTATGGTACACCCTCTTGTTCTCCATGACGATTTCCTTGATCCCAAGAACTGTGCACTCCAACCCTGAAGCACCCAAACCGTCTCCGACTAAGATATGTCCACTGCCCGCAACCCCCAAAGCTACCAGCTTTCCGATGGCCTCTTTCCTTGAGGAAGACTCCAACACAGTCCTCAGTGCGAAGTGTACGGGTAACTTCGTTCTATCCACCCCCCGAGCTCTGATTGCGTTCAAACATGTTCCCACGCCGGCAGAGTTGAAGCCAATCTTGCCAATGATGCCTGCTTCGGTGACCATCGATATATCTGGGATGTCGGTGCCGGGCTGCGAAATATGGCAGATGATGAGGTTCGGTCCCTGTGCAGGCTGCCAATCCCAAGTCTGCGCGATCCAGGACTCCGAGTCATCCACAAAGCCGAGAGCGGTGCATCCGTCGCTTGGGATGTCATCGGGAGCCTGGCGGTTTGCATCCCCTGGATCTGAGAACAGTCCAAACGTGATCTCCGTCCGTACGTTGAGTGCAAGGATGTCGAGGAAACCAACACCCGCGCCGTCTGCGAGACCCCGAATTTCCTCGAGATACCGTGGGGATATCTGCTCGAGTGGTTGGACATATCTGGATGCTTCGCTCCGGACCGCTGCCCAGTCCATGGAGCATCTTTCCTGGAAGAGATTAGAGTAGAAGGCTATGGAGCCCTCGACCTGGGCTTTGGCGGCGGAGCCATGGGTATAGCCTATCTCGCGCGGGGACCCTGAACAGCGAATCTCTGGCATCTTGTCTGTTGATACAAGTCCTTAAAGGGGTGGAGTTACTAGAGCGTGTGGGTTTGTGTTTTATTTCTGAGTTTGTACACTCAATTTTGCGATATCTCCCGATATGCGGCCGAAACAAGCGTTGACGTGCTCGGAAGCGGGGATAGATAAGACGCAATAAAAGGCTCCACCAACATCGTTCAAGTTTGGTTAGATACTGGCACCCGCCGTTCTTTTACCTGGCTTTTGGTTGCAAGGGAAACGATACTGTAAATTATCGGGCTGAAGCTCATTCATATACAATATACTTGTACGTGGCCGACGGTTGAAACTCGCAATGGTTTTCTTCCTCACAGCAGCAACGATGTTCGCAAGAAATTGAAGTCGCCCAGGGATATTGTTCTGATAATGCTTCTACTCTGGTTCACCTCGCATCATATCTCTATTTAGAAGTATGAAGATATCAAGAGTCGCAGCGGAACAGTGTGAAAAGGAGACAGCCCCGCGATACTTCAACTATCAGGTCTTCGCAGTTCGATTTTAAACTTGTCGAAGTTGGATCTGCTCATTGATCTTTGCAAGATGGCAGATAACCGTCATACTTAGCTCGAAGCAACCTGATTATCAGAATAAACAAATCGAATTTCGCTTCGATGACACATTTGACCAGCCAGTGACCGTGAGAGCTCTACCAGTCAGCTTGTAAGCCCACTTGATTTGTAGACCAACTAGCCTGGCGTTGAAGTATTTGCCTATACAACATATTGCGACATTCCTCAGTGGCTAGGAAAAGGTATACATATAATTTGCATAATATCGTAAGCTGCTATGAACCGTGGCACTGTGTCAGTAACCCAGAAGCGAGCTTACTTCAACACATACCCTAGGGTAAAGATGAGCGCCAATATCTTAGTGACACTTTAGTGATATGGTCGTTCAGAGAATATAGCCATACTTCAAAAGAATAACCATCTCAGACTACTAGGAGCCTTGTGGTACATGCCTGCTATAGTCAGCTCCGTGTGGACTCGTGAACTGGGGCCTCGTGTAGTCCAGGTTTCATCCATGAGGTACCCGTACTTGATATTGATATACATGTAGCTATGTATGTACTTATGTCGCTCTGACTTCCTACCTTGTAATAGCACCTTTTCACCAGCAAGGAGTTGTGATAATTAGTACTGCAGAGTCCTTGCCCCAGATGTAAAGGAGACTGGAACGAGATACCAAGGTGGAGATACAGATACCGCCCTGGAGAACGTAACTCTAGGTTGCAGCTGGACATCACATGCCCCGACCCCCGCATTCTCATGAAGGGTTTCCAAGTCTCGCACATTTATATTCCCGACGCCGGCTGCTATCGCGTATCATGTTCCATTGCCGGAACACTTCTGTGAAGAGGAGCAACGCAGTCACGCAACATAGAACACTAACAAGTCCACAGGATAGGCACGACCATTTCACGAAAACATGTCGACCAGCGGGCCACATGCAAAGCGCGCCACATTCGACCCCTCGAAGTATCCTCCCTTTCCTAAAGACATACCGACGGTCAAGCTCGACACGTTCTCTTTCGCTGAGCTTCAGCAGGGCGATGAGGCACTGCAAGACAGGCTCTTCCACGCCTGCAAGGTACGGGGCTTCTTCTACCTCGCCCTGAACGGGAGCGATATGAGCTCCATGCAGCGGGATTGTGACGACATTGCCAGGCTTTCGGAGAAGGTATTCGATTTGCCTGAAGAAGAAAAGGAGAAGTTCCCCATGAGGGGCTCCCTCTTCGGGTGAGTAATCTGGGATCTACTTCAGTCACTTGTTGACTCACCTCATATAACAGATACAAGAGACTCGGCGCTACAAAGACAGATGCACAAGGGACTCCCGACTCAGCCAGCTTCTTCAACATCGCCAAAGATGCAATCTTCGACAATACCGATCGCTGGCCTCTCCCAAGCATCATCCTCCAGGAGAAACAGCTCATCAGGCGGCACATGGCTAATGCCCACCGCATCGGCATGAAGATCATGTCCGTACTCGCTACCAAGATCGGCTTGCCAGAGGATGGATTCGAGCCGTACCACCGCCTGGCCGAAGAGTCCGGCGACCATATCCGCATGACCCACGGGCCACCGCGCGCAACCGCACACCTGCCGGAGATCCAGACGCCCGGCCACACTGACTTTGGTACCATCACCATCCTGTTCAACTGGCTCGGCGGGCTACAGATGTGGTCCGAATCGTCTCGTGATAGCTTCGATAACGTCGTCGACCCAGACGCCACCGCTGGGTCGAACAGTGAATCAGAGAAGCCTAGGTGGCTGTGGGTAGAGCCACCGCCGCCGAACCATGCGATTGTGAACTTAGGAGACGCCGCGGTGAAGTTCACGGGCGGGTTGTTTTGTTCGGGGAGACATAGAGTTGTCCCCGCTCCTGGGGAGCAGGGCCGGTTCGACCGATACAGCATTGTCTACTTCGTGAGGCCGGAGGACAAAGCTGTACTGAGGAGGTTGGAGGCGCCGGGCATTCCGAAGACTGAGGCCTTAAAGGAGGAGGACGAGACCACGGCAAAGGAGTGGATCAACAAGCAGGCAAAGGGCCTCGGATATTCGATTGCGCAGTGATCTGGCTTCGATGATTTCATGATGATGAACTGCAAACGCCTCACTCTTCTTCTTCTTGAATAACAAGCGAGGATCTTCTACTCTCAGACCTTGGGAATCTCAGAGTTTAGAGCGCCAGGGACTTGACGAGGTAGCCATTTCATGTACTTGGTTTCATTAAACTGAAGGGCTTAGACTGCCATGAGTAAATACAAATACAAGGCGTATCATGCGTAGAAAGAAGGATATTCTACCATCGATACATTATGTACAGTGCCTGGCTAAAAGTCAGTGTGGCCTATGCACCCAAGGACCTTGGACCGGAGCTAGCCGCGCATCGAACGGACGAGGAAATCTAGGGCATGGGCTGTGATCGTCAACGTTGTTCTTTTGGAGCGGTGTAACGCACTTGGGAAGTGATTTGGAAGGGGGAGGGGGGGGGGGTTGTGAAGACCTCGGACTATGATCATAGGTACATAGGTACGTATGAGTGCTTACCTATGTAATTGTATGCTTTGTTTATCTTGGGTATCCCCATCGGTGCCAGCGCCAGAAGAGAGAGTGTTTGTTGAGAACCAATAGAATTTCCAGTCTACACGAAGTTCACGTTATCTGTACTTTAGTCCCGGGGCCAATCACATACTAGAAGTAGGATTCATGCAGAGACTGGCTCCCCATCTTTAGATATGAACTCGACATCCACATGTGCACTCATTGTAATGGTACCTGGTTCCAGAGCCGTGCCCCCAGTGGTCGCAGCTGGAACCCCCGTCGTATCAGCTGTAGTCCCGATGCTTGTGCCGATACTTGTGCCAATACTCCCGAACTGCGCATTGTGCGTCGAATTGAAGTTACTGAACCTGCGAGCGCTCTGCATCTGCCTTGCCCCACCCCAGGCCCGACCATTCGCCACGGACCTACTTGCCGGCCCGTCTTCGATCTTAACAGCTACAACTCCCCGTCCGACCACACTGGCGTAGTCTTCGGCCTTTTGAACGGCATCTTTGATGGCTTTGATGCGTGCCTCACGGGAAAGTTCCAACTCACTAGCATCGGTCAGACGCCACTCCGTTCTGGCAATAGACACATTCTGCATGGCTGCCAACTCAGAGGCCAGTTTGTACAGGAGATCCAAGTCCCTGAATACTACCTCAGCAGTAGTTGAGGCCTTGTACTCCCTCGGCGAATCTTTGACCACTTCCCCTTTGGAGTCCCGAGGGATGGAAGACGATGTGGTGGGCGCAGAGGATGAGAAGGTGGTGATACCCGCAGATGGATGTGGGGTAAGTCCGTCCTCAGTCTTGATCGCGAAGCGTCTGAAGTTGTTGATGATCTTCTCGTTGGTCATGTTCACATTTGACGAGGCATCGGCCTGAGATAGGGCCGTATATGATACCTCGATAAAGAGCACGCCACGCTCTGCTGTGCGGAAGGCGGAGGCTGAGCCGTTGACACTGATCTTGAGTTGAGGCAGCATTGTGTTACGACGGCGAGCCTTATGTTTTGAGTGTGGAAGAGAAGGTGAGGGGGTAAGAGGAACTCAAGAGACTCAGTGCTGCGTGCAATTGGGAAAATACGCCTTATATATGCGTGTGTCCCTCCGTACCTACCTTCCAATAGCTCGCTGGCTGTTGCCTAAAACTCATGAGACGATGATTGCCCAGTCACGTGGACGCAGAATATCCTGGCAGTGCATCTTCATACTGGTCCGCAGGGTGCTATCCGTTGATTGCCGGAGCACCAGAGTGAGCTGGAGAAGGTCTTGGCCACAGTAAAGGTATACGTTTGTCTGCAGTAGAGAAGGGCGATAGACTTCATAAATCTGGCCAAGAGGATCGATGGATGCCATGGGGTAGGGTTATGGGAGCGGTGCAGTGTATGAGGCCACGGTGATTTACGGAGAGGTGTGCCGTTTACCCGGCACACTAGGCTTCCTCGGCGGTGGAGAGTTGTGCTGCCGCAAGACTATCAAATAGTATAGTGTGTTACAGTGTATCAAACGAATAATCAGGTGAGCAGCACATGTGTTGTCTACATAGGACCATGGTCAAGGGAAAATCGAAAGTGGTAAGGAGTCGAAAGGGTTGAGGGTCGAGTACCTACCTAGAGCTTACTAAGTATAAGTATCTAGGTACCGCTGGTCCTCGGCGCCGATTTCGGCATTCGGTTCTATCTATCGATAAGCAACTTCCTCATTTTCCAAGACTGCCTAGGTACTTAGTATGTAGCCTCAAAGAACCAGACACAAACAACGACGCAGACGCACACATAAACGGCTCTTCTCTCCTTGTTATGTCTCAGCTTCTACCTACACGCAATGTTGCAGGACTGAACTTCCAGCCAGGCACCTTGCACGCCATGATGCGTGGCGTCCGGCCTCCTCTTGCCCCACGCTCGCTTTCGACTGTCCGCAACGCCCGCGCTGGGTCGACACCTCGACAACAGATCCGCGACAAGCGACAAGGAGTAACGGCGTTTCCACCAGACGATGTGGAAGGAACTGTGCAGCAAAATGTACATGTTGAAAGCCGAAGGCCACGCTACAGTATTTCCGACGCCAGACCCGGACTCTACTCGGATGATGCGTACCAAGTAACCGACCCTTCAATCACAACTCGCGCGCTCTCTAGTTTCATACGAATAAAGGGGTCCCATACGGATAACCCAAGCCAGAGGGTGTTTTTACCGCCGTGGAAAATATCTGATAAGGAGCATGGTCAGAGCACACGTCTGTCCCCGTTGGGTACACGGCCGAGGAGTGCTCAGCCCGAGGATCTTCAACCCAAGGGGCACATAGGGGAAGAGGGATCGCAGAAGAGGACCCAGGACTTGGAGAGTCAGAAAGAAAGTATTTCCAAACAGAAAGTGCCCAGTAGCATGGTCGCAGAGGCAGGATCACTTGCGGCGCTCAGGGACCTACCACTGCATCCGGACCTCTTGCAAACTATCGCCGACAAACCCGAACTCTATGGCGAAACGCCTCTGGAGGCTACAGCCTTCCACCGTATCAGCTCTGGCAGAGATGTATACATTCGACAAAAGAACAACGCCAACCCTGCGTACCTCTTACCCATCGTCCAGAAACTCGTCAGCAACGATGACGGAGCTTCTGAATCTACCATCGTCGCCAGCGCATCTCTTCTCAGGCATATCCCGAAAACCCGTCCCATATCCGCTCTGATCTTGTCACCCAGTCCGAAGGCAGCCAATGGGATTCGTCATACGGTTGAGAAGCTGCTGAAGAAGTTTCCTCACTATAGCGTCTGCACAGCCATCCTCGGACAACGACCGTCGCATTCGCAACGCCGTATCCTAGATCGCTGTGATATCCTCGTGGCCAATCCGCACGTACTAGTTAACCTTTTGCACCACTCAGACTTGAAAGACAGCATTCGCGGGAAGCTTATGGGGTTGCAAATAGTCGTCGTGGAGAGAGCTAGTTCGTTCCTACACATGCCCGCTATGCAGGATGTTCACGAAATTATCAGCCAGCTGTCTTCCAATGGTGAAGGAAGTAAACGAGCTCAACGAGTGCTAGCCTCTGCTACCCACCCCACTGGTTCCGTTGCAGAACTTGTCGGTGCTTTCTTAGCCCAGCCCTACTATTACGTCGATGCATGGGGGAAGAGACAGGTTGAAATGGCTGACCCGAAAACAAAGTCGCACGGCCCGAAAGGGGTCGAGAAACATGGCAAGCGTGGACAGAACTGGAACCAGGACGGCCGTGGGGATCAGCCTTCCCGGCGGAATGAGGCTCCATTTCCTCGTGAACGGATTGAGTTACCTCAAGCGGAGAATTTGGCTTGATGGTGAAACCTCTATTGACGTCTAAAACATAAACAACTCCAAACGCATTGGGACTTGTCTGCCTATCCACCACACTACATCCCAGCCACCCATCTTTCCACCTAATACATCACCACAGCCAGCCGATTGTTGGAACTGACCGCCACTTTGGTTCCATACGTATTATCAATATACGCCTTGGTATCGCCTACCGCACCTTTCAGATATCTCACTGCCTCCTGGTTCAACACCTTCCCTACCGACCACGGCGTCGCAATAACACTCTT
The DNA here is from genome assembly GCA_003795295.1 of Cytospora leucostoma. Classification (NCBI taxonomy): domain Eukaryota; kingdom Fungi; phylum Ascomycota; class Sordariomycetes; order Diaporthales; family Cytosporaceae; genus Cytospora; species Cytospora leucostoma. The sequence continues at coordinate 143,458 of LKEB01000061.1, read as the reverse complement.
CCCATCAGCCCTCATCGTCTTTGCACTCGCAGGAGCATCCGCCACGATGTTTGCATTGCTGAATCCCACCGTGCTGCTGCTACCGCCATCCGTAGGCGCCACCGTCGCGGCGCCGTCACACCCAGGTTGCAAACTCACGTCGCCCCAGGCGTTGCCGTCGTTTGCTTTCACCTGGATCTCGACCCAGGTGGCGGGCATGTCGGTCGAGCGCACGATCCGGCCCTTGAAGGACGTCGGGAGGGTGACAGACTTGGTCTCCTTAGGCTGCACGACGACGGAGGTCGTTTGGTCGGTGCAGGGGAGGCCTGGATCTGCGGTGCCGTCTCCGTTGGATTTGTTGTTGCAGAAGTAGTATGTTGCTTTGGAGCCAGAGGCATTGGTAATGTCTACGCCCGGGTTGGAATTGGACCGGGTGACGGCAGCTGCGGTTGCCAAGGACACCGCACATGCAGCGGTTAGGAAGGTTGAAGTGCGCATGCTGATGGCGATATGGACCTTGCAATATCTACTTGCAAACCAGGCAAGTAATCAAGCCACCGGGGCTGAAGGGATTTACCAAAGGAATGGATACAGTAAGTGTGAAGGAATGAAGATGGCCGCCGGGGCTACAATGATCGCTGTGTTCAAGCAAACCTTGAGGCCCAACTAACAGGATGTTGTCGATCACTTTATATACTCCGTCCTGCTCACGGAAGGATTGAAACAACATGTTGGAGTTCATGAGCCAAATGCTGGTCTTCTACTGCCGGTCAACTTTGGGCCGCCCAGCCTGGGGGCGGCGGCCACATCAGAGTTTGGGGCATCTTGATCCCATTTCCGGCCCATATTATCGGGGCTGACTATCCCAAGGGCATCTCTAACAACTTGCACACAGACTTTGTTTGCAATTGTGACGGGTTTGGCCGGCTGCACCTGGTCATGTGTCAGCCCTCTGGCGTAGGTTAAGTCTTTGACAAATTAAAGCGACTTCTACAAAGTGGCCTTGGTTAATACACTTGCCTCGTTGCGTTTATATACATATATATGTAGGCTCAAATGCTTACACCGAGCTGGTTGATGAGATTTTGCTGGACTGCTGGAAACAGATTGTTTTGAGGTTTCCTGGCCTACCTTCCATTGTACTCATGGCGGGTGCAAGAGCATGGCTATACATATACAGTCCACAATTCAGACCCATCTCACAAATGGCCCAGCCGGGCGAAAGGCCTGCAACCGGAGTGTCAAGAAATCTAGAACTTTTACCAGACCTTTGTTCCAAAAGCTGCTTATACAACTGCAAATGATTGGCGATGGTAACGGTGCATTGAAGATGACGGCCCTACAACGGCCTGCTGTGGTCCGGCTGAGCCCCGGCCAGGCCTCATGTTTATGGCGGCCTCGCAGCAACTTCCTCTGATAGAATATAACTCTCAAATTCAATATTCATTACAGTTTAGAATCATATAGGCCTTGAGCTTACGATTTCTCCTTGACACTGGAGCTTTTGACCGTGTTGTGGGCTTTAGCAGATCACGCTGCCCCGGGCCCATTTCAAGTCGTTTCTCTCGTTCCACGCTCTTGACAAACGCATGCTTCGAAAGAAGTGAAGAAGCGAATATGTTTCATAAATTATAAACATATGTATCTGCAGTGGAGGTCTAGGGAGTTGTTGTTAATGTGACAGCCATACTCCTGTCAGGCCGTCGAAGGGCCCCTGCCCAGGTGCAGCACTGAGAGCAGAGATCGGACTCGGGTCCCCAGGTAAGCAACATCTGGATATTTGGTCACATGCACTCACCATCTCTGGGTCTCTGGGATAGTGAGTAGATACAAGATATTATCTGATTGAAGCTGATGATGATTACATCACGCATTTGACCGGCATCAGACCCCAGGGAGCAGGTGGTACTCCAATCAAGACGTGAAACAGTAGAACGATTACGTGTAAGTTGGGCTTCCCCCATCGGGACCACCCCCCCTGCACGAGGCCAATGGTCAAACCCATAACACGAGAAGATCAGCATATGACGTCTCGCAATAAAATGACTAGATATACTTTATTCCCGATATTGTCCTTGGGTATTAACGATGTTTGCGACTGTGTATTGCCACGGGCTGAAGACCCTGAGTCATCTCCACGTACCCTAATATACATAAGCTTAAATCCAAGGTTGATGACAGTTTAGTGGGTATAAATAATCCTTGTGTATATCATCCTCGTGAACTTGCATGTATGCTCGAGTCCTTTCGATTCCTCTATACTTGGTGACCTGTTCGATTCGACCTCTTCATGGTACAATATCCAGTTCAAGATCATAGCTATGACGTGTTCGTACTTATGTATGGTAATGTTTCTGGTTTGCTTGGAACAAACAATGGATTGCGTAAACCCCGTGCCGAGGAGCGGGATAGAAACCTGTTTCTCCACCCCGTCTGCCCGTTACACATCTTACAGCCAGAGATTGGGACCGCTTACAGACGAGAACAACAGCGGGCGCTTGGAGATTGGGGATGCGTTTCGACTCTTGCTTCTGCTTGGATCGACAAGGGAGGCAGTGCTATGAACCAAGGCGTCGTGCTACCGTAGATCAACCACAGAAAAAGCCGGCAGTGCCAACAGTGCAACTTCAGTCTGGGGAATGACCCCAATTGCATAGCCCGTGAGATAATCCCGTCCCTGATCCATCTGCTGCAGCTGTTGGTTCAGCCAATGACGCTATCGAGTGACACAGCTGAGCCAAAGTTGTATCACTGCCCATTGGGGAGATGAAGACGTAATGTCACCCGAGAATGTCGTAGGTCCGCCAACATTGAAACAGCTTGGGCATATAAAAGTCAATTGGACTCCGGAGTTTCCACCCCCTCCCCCTCCCTGGACAGAAAACCCACAAGTATTTCCAACCCAGATACTCTCAGCCGTCATACGAGACCAGGTAACAGGTTCAGTGCAGGCAAGCTGAATACCAGCCTTACTTCAAGTTGAGAACATAAAATACATCTATCAACATGCGGTCCTCGATCCTTCTCGTCGCTATCGCCCCTCTGGCTCTGGTACGTCCCAGCACTGTACGTCTTCTCAATTCTGGATGCTGACATCTACATAAAGGCTCAAGAGTCCGCCAACTCAGTCACTCCCTCCAGCTCTGACGCAGGTGCCGTCTCGAGTGCTGCCGCCTCTGCTTCCAGTGTGGCTTCCTCCGTCTCCTCGGTGGTCTCCAGTGCCCTCTCATCCGCAAGCAGCGGTCTCTCTTCTGAGCTGTCCTCCATCACCTCCTCCGCCAACAGTCAGGCCTCGTCACTCAGCTCTGAGCTGGCTACTGCCACGGGCTCCGACGCCTCGTCCCTGTCTTCGCAGCTCGCTAGCGTCAGCAGCACTGCATCAGCTCAGGCATCATCGGCTGGCAGCTCGGCTGAGTCCAGCGCTTCCAGTGCGTCTACGTCGGCGACTGCGAACTTTGGTCCAGCGCAGACGGCTGCCATAGGCTTGGGGGCCTTGTTTGGTGGTGGTGCTGTCCTTGCAAACATCTAAGATGTACCTGCGAGGGCAACGATGGTGATTGCCTGTGGTAATGGGAATCGGCGTTTAGGTCATCTGATATAACGCCATGGCAAATGACAGACCATGCACACATCGTTCGCCGAACAACGATACCAGTTGACATCTACTTACATAGATATCATATCTACACCTGTTTCAATACCCACACTAGTGCCTAATGACTTTCTCAAGTTTGAATAGCAGCGTATGTGAATCAGTAAACAAGTACCCCTGTCAGGTGCCTACATAGCAGTGAGAACACTTAGCATTCAGATACATATCTGCGAATGGAACACGGCCGAGTACAGCTGAGGATTGCATGACGCAACCTACCCTAGGGTACTCAATTGACATGTCGCAGCTTATCACATTGTTCAGAGACCCTAGGGCCATCAAATTCTTACCTGAAGCAAAGTATTTCAACACATCGGACTAAAATCAAGTACGATGGACTCATTACCGACATGGGCAAACTTTCCAACGAAAGCCTAAAGGAGCCCGGAGGGCCAGGCGTCTCCCAGGGGCTTTCTGCTTCCCCGGGGCTGGCTGGGAGGCTATACATTGCTTGAAGTGTTATCCATCATGGTAATCAGGGATTCATAACAAGTAGCTGCCCGGTACAGATGAATATTCAGGGGACAATTCTGCTGCATATAGGTGAGCTGCAGGTGGTAAGTAGAAGTGTAATCATCTTTGCGGGCTTCAACTGGTGCATTGCACATGTTTCGCTGCAGGATCTCAATCTTCAAGTACTGGACGACCGTGGACTCTCCGGGCCCTCCCCGTTGGCAAGCCGTTCAGGATGCCATGGGGTGAGATGGATCGAAATCACTTATTGTCTAGTGTCGTGCCCAGGTGGGACTCAATCTTGAAAAACCCCTTGGAAAGATGGATTGTCACTGCCGGGACCATGCATATGAAACGTCAAGAAAAAATGACCGTCGAAATTGCGGCTGAAGATGAGTTGAAGTTGAGGCCAGCTGGGGTGTCCGCCGGCTCGCAGCTGGCAGGCAGCTGGTGCCTCTCATCAAGTTTTTCTAGGGGCGCCATTTTTGTCTTTGCTGATGAGCTTTGCGCAATCCCAAAACGACTTCATATTCGCTCTCACTTGTGCTCGGGCTGTTCCCCTTCGCGTCCCTCCTTTGAACCATTATATTGTAAATACTTGGCCGATTTTGGTGCTGCTATATGCCGTATTACCTGCTTTCCACTGGTCCAACACCTACAGGTTTCAGTCGTGCTGCGTCAGTTTCATGCGTCGATAGGGTGACGGCCCCTTTCCCGGTCCCGGTATCGCCTTGGCCGATTAATCACCGAAAGCCGAGCTGATGGCCCAGCCGTTCCATGCTGGAGGAGCAGTGACCACCTTCAAGCTTTCTGAACCATCGTTCCAGAGTCTCTTCAATATAGCAACGGCGTACTTCCCATCACTTGCACACTTGGATATCACTCGTCTTGGATCCCTCATCGCTATCGCTGGCGTCATCCCCGCGATATGGAGGGTCCTTCGCAGCGGATGGCGTGAGACCTATAACTGGATCCGCCAGTTCTTCATTGCTTCTGTTGTCATCCCAGGTCAAGATCCCTTGAACAAGAACGTGGTCAGCTGGGTGCTGGCCGAAATAATCCAGCCGCGAAACAATACACGTTTCTTCACCGCTCGGACCCAACTCAGAGACAAAATTGGCCGTGGAGATGCGCCCGAGTTTGTGTCCCTCAAGAAGACACAGAGACAGGTCCAGTACTTGCCACACTTCGAAGCCGTCTGGTTCTGGCATAATGGAAGGTTGTTCCTCGTACACCGGTCCCTGGAGAGCTTCAATGCTTCCATGTGCGATCCAGGTTACGATGGCGTTGGTGGCGAGGAACTTACGATAAGCTGCCCCGGTCGGTCTGCCGAGCCTATTCGCACATTCATTCAACAATGCCGCGACTATGCGGATCGTCAGACACAATACTTTGTCATGATTTACTCCCGAGACCGATATGGCATCTCCTGGCAGGCCAAGTCACGCAAGCCCATCCGGCCTCTGGACACCGTGCACTTCGACGTGGACGCAAAGCAGAAATTGCTGGCCGATATCAGGAACTACCTAGAACCAGAGACACAGATGCGGTACCAGAGTAGGAGTATGCCCTACCGTCGTGGCTACTTGTTTTACGGGCCACCGGGCACTGGTAAATCCTCCCTCTCTACAGCTCTAGCAGGCGAGTTCGGTCTTGATCTATACGAGGTCAAGATACCCAGCGTGGCCTCCGATGCGGACCTCGAGCAGATGTTCCAGGAGCTGAAACCACATTGTATTGTGCTCTTGGAAGATATTGATGCGGTTTGGACAGCCGACCGCGAGTTGCTAGAACACGAGGACCGGAGCGTCGTGACCAACGGCAGCCGCAGCCCTAGGTCGAATTGCACACTCTCGGGGCTATGAATGTGCTTGACGGAGTGGGGTCGCAGGAAGGAAGGATCGTGATAATGACGACCAACAAGCCGGAGATGCTTGATCCTGCCCTTGTGCGGCCCGGTCGGGTTGATATGAAGGTGCACTTGGGGAACATCAGTCGGAAGTCTGCGGAGGAGATGTTTTGCAGGATGTTTGCTGATACAAACGACGATAATCTTCGGCAGCTGGCGTATGAATTTTCTGAGCATATACCAGAGAACACGTTCACCCCATCGCAGCTGCAAGGGTTCTTCCAGATGCACCTGATAAGCGCGGCCGATGCGGTTGAGAACATCGCCGCGTGGGTGTCTAAAGAGTTGTTGAAATCCGGCGTGGACGCTGATATCGAGATTGTCGCTCAGACGAAGATCTAAGCGGGTTCATGAGACTGCTTCCAGCCTACGCCAACCCATTTCTTCACGATGTTCCATTCCTTCCGGTTGCGAGGTTTCTCATACACTTCGAAGAGCTCCACGCCCTTTATAGACATCATAATATACTTGTAATAGAGAAGATCCGTATATATTCTTACGTGGCCTCTTACGAACACTTTCAAGTCGTTCTCACCCAATTTATGCAACGACTCTGCTTTGGTCTCTGGTGGCTGCGAATATTTGTGTTCTCCACTGCTAAGTTTTGCTGGAGAGCCCCAGGGGCTACCAAGAGGTTCGAGGCCCTCCGAGTCCTTCAATGACCTACGCGAGGATTATTGACAGCAGCCTGATGGACTCAAAATAAAGCATTAACAGCGTCTCCTGGCACGCAATCATCCCCGTGAGCACTTGTGACAACGCCGTCGATCCCCAATCATCTTCTCGCGGGGAAATTATACTTCTTCGCCGCCTGTTTCTCTATAAATGAAGGGATGAGGTAGTACAGATGATGTGCTATCGCGTAAGGGAATCGAGGAAGGATGATGTTCCCTCTTATACCATTGTCAACGGCGTCAATACACCTTGCGGCGACATAGTCGATCTTGAGCCCCTTTTTGTTGGGGTCAGACTCCCGAACGGGGCCGGCATCCACAGCTGATGCGCGGAAGCCGCCCTCGATAGTCGCCGGAAGGATGAAAGTGAAGGCTATCTCGGGTTGTTCGATGGCAAGTGCCTGGTACAGCAGGAGAGAGGAGGCCTTGGTGGCGGCGTAGAGAGCACGCGTCGGGGCTGGCACAAGGGCGGCCATAGATGATACGAGAAGGATGGACGGAGAGGATGATGTACGTGTCAGCATGGGGATCTGATACAAGTGTCAGTCAAGGAAACAGCCTCTAGGGGGCAGGATTCGTACAAAGGTCAGAGCAGCAACTAGTGGCCCCGTAAAGTTCCCCTGCACTGCCTTCAAGGCGATGTCTTGCGCATTTTGGATCCCCTCGCCAGAAGCGTCCTCGTCTCCTTCAGAACCAGTGAGCTCCAGTATTGGCTTCAAAGCAGAGACGCCTGCGCAAACGTGAATCGTATCCAGGCCACCCCACGCCTTCTCTATCGTCTGCCTGACCCTGACCATGTCATCCACCACGCTTAGGTCAGCAGCCACAGCAATGCAGTTGTCGCCACACTCAGCAGCGAGTGCATTTATCTTGTCAGCTCGTCGAGCTACCACGCAGACCTTTACCCCGCGGCGGGCATACTGGATCGCAGTTGCATGACCGACACCGCTTGATGCACCGAGGATGAGGACACGCTCTGGCGAAGCAAGCCTGCGTCGTCGAAGCTTGCGCCGGAGCAGGTAAATGGATGGGACTGCAATAGCGACCAGCGCGCTGAGGATTTGTAGGCGCTCAGAGACCATCTCGAGTCGCGTGAGGATATCCTTGATCCGTAAAGGTGATGACCCAACTGCCTAGGTGAAGTTGAGTTGGTGAAGCGCTTCAAACCTTGGAAGAAAACGTTGTGGCACGTGCATAACATGCGGCTATCGGGGTGATGCAATAACCGAAGTACCGCAGTACTTCTGTATAAATATAAAGAGTCTATATCTACTTAAAGAGGTGGGTACTTAGGTTGCTAGAGCCTAAAGTCTGAATTGATTTCAAGCATGTATTAGGTATGTAGAAATATAGAAGATATAACTCATCTAAGGTGAATCAAGGAGTAATGTTGTATAATGCTCTGTGCGTATACTGAAGGTTTTATGTACCTGTATATGATTGATAGTCCCCTACAACGCATATCCGTTCCTGGTATTGATAGCCCTAACCCTTCCCATGAGTATATCGTATATGAAGATACAGTACTACTCGGATTCTCTTATATAACACTGTTTTCATTTGTTAAATTATTCAAGATTAGGCCACCCCAGATATCTTCGGCTGCTTGATCCTGATCATGTTGGGGCTACGATTGTGTCCACTGTCATATATTCGGACACCACGGGATGCAAGGGTCAAGGTGTCCCCGGGCCACAACCAAAGGGAGCAATGTCACGATGCAAGGGTATAAGGGCAGAGCAGCAAATATAGGCAATGATGGGACTAGTCCCAGGAACCAACTCTACATATATATTCATAAATATGGAGTCATGCCATCACAAGCAGTGATTTGGACATCTAGCATAGAGTATTAGGCAGAACTTGGAGTGGAGCTACCTCGAGTAAATTTCTATTCGGCAATGCATTCCATATATTGCTTCAGGTATATAGGATCTAGAGATGTACATGCTGCTGGGTAATCGTACTTGAGCATGAATAGACCCATATATACAGAGAATGCTCGATGATATTATCCACCATCCAAATCTCATCAAGTGTTATCTATTTCGTATAGATTAATTGGTACAAAACGATGTGCGTTGATAAAGATGCAGTCACTGGCCTCACCAATCCTCCCGATTCGGACAATCAACATGAAACTGCTGGCAGAACATAAAGTACCTGATGAGCAGCTGTGCCATTGCATACCGATAATATTCAAGAAGACGCGCTATCAATGCGAACTTCCACTTGTCCGTAATTCATCGTCCGACGCAAAAGCGAGTCCTCGGACTCTTGGGGCTGTGGAACAGCCGGACCACTACTGTATTCGATGTCATGAGATCGATAAATAGCGTTGGGCTTCCCTTCTTCCTTGGTGGCCTGAGCTCGGTCAGAGAGCTGATAGGAGCTCGAGAAGGCCGGCTGGGCCACAACATTGCCGTGTCGGAGGTATGTGTACAGGGGCTTGATGCAGGGAAGTGAACCACACATCATGCCTACACAGATTTCGAGCCTACACAGTGTGACATCACGCATGTCAATATTTGCATGGTTCATCAACTTGCACGGTACGTGGGGTGGCGTGGTGGGGGAGATTATACTTACGGGGCCCATAGGCAGAGCTGTGCAAGACTCCAAGTCTTGTCCTCCACTGTGTTGTCGAAAAGCACGGGGAGCAGGGCTGTCTTCACTACGGCGCAGGTGCATGTACTTGTCATAAAGTTGGTAAGCCCGACACCTGGTCAAACACGGAGTTGGATATGACTTACAATATGCCCAGACAGCACAAAAGAATCACTCCAATCTTTGTCTTCAAGGGCAACTGCAGTGTACGGAACGTCATCACAGAAACGGACATGAGAGCAACATCCGCGAGGATAGAGACCGCTACAGAAGATTAATATAATGTGATCCGAAGACACACCTCTCAATAGAAGAAGAGAATTCTTGCTTTGCGTACCTTGATAAACCCATGGAGCGGCCTGGTATGCTGCGTTACTCAGACACTCTCCTTCTATCGTGGGGTCCCAGGCCTTCTGGGTCGGTCGGCACTCAATGAGCTGTATGATTGTCACATAGATGACAGAAATAGTGAGAGACCAGATGAAACCGAATATTATGCGACGGTAGAGGGTCTTGTGCTTTGGAATGAGCCGCAAAAAGAAGAGTGTGATAGACAGCCTCACGGTGTAGAGTGCGACCAGGTTGGTTGGCTCCGTAATCCAAAGAAACATAAGGCACCTCGTCAACTGACTTGATGGGACGTATTCAATATGCCGTCCGAGGCCTAGCTTGTATGCCTCAATAAGGCAAGCATTGGAGCCAATCGTCAAAAACTAGACCGAACACCTGGATCAGTTCCGGCATGGCTCTCATTTATATGGGAAAATGTGTCCACTTACCGTGGCAATAAACATCACCCAATCGTCCCACCAAGCATTGCGAATGATATATAGACGAGTGTACATCCTCACCCACGCTATCAAGACAGCAAGTATTGTGATTGTGATGATGGCGGCCATATAGGCATGGCGATGGTCGTCATCAGGTGGGATGGACACGCTTTGTTGTAAAGCCATGGCGCGTATAGCCAGAAGTAATGGGGTCTTCGCAAACGTTCGAGAGTGATTCTCGGGAGTAACAGTTGATATGTATATCTTTCACAGAATAGCGGAGTCAGCCGATTACCGTCTGGACTTGTTAATGATTTCTAAAAGCTCATTGAGATTCTTAGAGTCTATTTATATTGGCCTCCCTATGTATGCCCCCCCGTGTATCTGTAACTATGCTTTCAGCTAAATATGTAACATTGAAATTCGTCTGCAATGTACCGTATGCATGCCACATGGGGTGTCTCCCATGCAGCACACCAGCGCTGAAGGCCAATAATAACAAGCCAAGAGTCGTTCTCCGAAAGCAACAGAGCCTTCATATTGGGGGCCTTTCTTTGCAAAGGGTTCCGGGTGAAGCAGAGTTTCGTGATTGAATCAAAGATTGGAGTGGCCTCATGCTGCCCATCGTACAAGACAGCAAAGGCCATCTGCAGAATGTCTCTCTAGATTTTCGGCCAGCTGGCTGGCCTGTCGCGTTGCCCGCCCTTCCCCCCAAGTTTCATAAACACCAATGCATACCCCGATGCTTGAGGTAATGTGGCTTAGCATCGTAAGGGTGGCGAAACATCAGGTGATTGAGTTCGAAGGGACATAGATGTTAAGGTTCGGCAGACTCATTGCCGATTCGTCCTGACGAGGAAGGGCCCCAGGGTCACATCTTCAGCCCCCATGTCACTTTACGCTGCATGAGATTACCCGATATCGTATGCAATCTCTAATGAACTGACTATAATGAGCTGACTTTCTACCACCTGGTTCGTATCAGGGTATCAATAAGGGCTTGGCCGCCTATGAGGCCCATAGGGTGTCAAAAGTAGAACGGCTCCGCAGCAAACTGTCGAATCGTAGCATGTTCCTATAATTAACCCAGGCTATGTAGGATCGATGGTCACCTAGGGTAACTATGTATATTCACAACCCACTGCCGAAGATGAGCAAGGAAGTATTGTGGTGGTCAACACTTCTACTCACATTTCTCCAGGTCGTATCTATCTGAGGTTCCGGATACACATCATGAACATGTTCTCGGGACTTGATGTTGTCTTCGTTGAAGCGACCTATTGCAGTTTATACCGCGGAAAGCCCTGAAACGTTTGACGAACTGTGAAATAACAATGTTCATTAGTGACGTAGCCCTGATCGTCCCACTCATGATACAACTTGGACCGGAACGATCGGCTCAGCATAATGCATGACCGCGCACATCTTTGATATCCATGGCCTCTTTAACATAATAGAAATCTTCTGACATTCGAACCTCAGATATTGAGAGATACTCAGCCAAGTGTACCCTTGGTGAGTGTGAATGTAGTGAATACCGTACAACATGTATACACCAGTACTTTTCTCACGACTATAGCCAATGCTACAAAGCATTCTAGGAATAAATGGAGGACTTCCAGAAGCTTTGAAAGCACTTCCACGCAGAGAAATCGAGACATTAGATAACTTGTAGGTAGCGAAGTGTCTAGCCCTGCGTCACTCATTGCCTGTTGATCCCATCCTTCCAACATAACTAATGATAAGCAACTGCTCGGAAGCATGCAAGTAAAAGGAACACGCCGTGACGACTCTTACTTAGGAAAAGAGTCACACCAGACCGAACCCCGAGACTGTGACGTCTCCTTGGTGTTTTGGTTTCGCTATAATCAGATACGGCCCCGAGGTAGGATGCGCTTTTCAATGATTTGCCGAGGTTGTTTTGGGATGGCTCTGCCCTAGGGTACCTCGGCATTGAGCTTGCAGGATGCAAGAGGTCACACGGCCTTCCCAGGTAAGTACTTGGTACCTAGGTAGTTAGATACATACATAGGCAGGTATAAGTACATAAGTATGTAAGTACATTACAGCCGAATGTTGCCGATTGAAGCAAGATGTGGAATTTGCTGTTGAAAAGGGGGACCAGGGTTTAATCCGATTATTAACCCGCACCAACACACTTCAACATTTGTGTTACTTACTATGTACCTAGGTAGTTATGTATAAATATATACTTAAGTACTTAGTACCTAGGTACATAGTTTGTAGCCCCGCCCCTTATGCTTGCTCATACGTAGACGCACTTATCCTCGAATGCAACATACTTGCCCAACAACGTTCGTTCAAAAAGACTGGGGTTGATGTGGTCAATTGGGGGG
>LKEB01000061.1:0-131046 GCA_003795295.1 Cytospora leucostoma | reverse complement strand
CGATTTTGGTCGCAGCATGCAGCTCCGACTTCAGGTCGGCAAGGCGGTAAGTGCAATGCCATGCTTGGGTGGTTGTCGTCTTCACCACCATGCCAGGACTTCGAATATTTCTTGGTCGACATCAGTAGAGGCCCTTGAGCTACACTTCCAACACTGGACGATCGTCCGTGCGGTTTGTCGATCTCCGTGATGGCCTCTAATTATGCGGAGTGTGAGGGTTACGTAGCTTTTCTGGGGTGGTGCGGGGTGATGCTGTGATGGAAACATTGTTGCATGATGAGTTTTGGGAAAGGATGCGCAGTTCTTCTGCGCAAGACAACCTTGGAAGGCATAGTGAATGGTTCATTGGTGTCTATATTCTAGAGTTGGTTCGCTGGGCATGACTAAATTCCAGGACCTTGTACACCAACTGCATAACTTGATACTGCTCCTCCCGAGGTCTGTCCGGAGCGTCAGTTGACATCGATGTGACGGCCAACCAAAGACTTACGAAGCTGCCTATATGTCCCCGGGTGTATAAGAACCCAAGTCTGTGTTGGAGGAGGCTAATAAGGATACCTGGGGAGTGATACGTGAGGCTGGTTCATTGCGCGGTCAAGGCACCAATCCGTGCTTCCGTTTCTAGGACGAGCAGCCATAAGACGCATTTTGTGTCTGATCTAATGACGAGATTGATGATTGCCTACCTGAGAATGGTATGTCAAGATGGTTCAAAGAAGGCATCTAGTGGAAGTCGATCCCGATCGCCTGCAGGAGCGGGCTCACTCCCCAGAACCAACAACATATCGGGCCCCCGGAAGATTCGTTGTGGTTTAGGCGGCAGAAGGTCAGAAATGATACTCTAGTGTATACAAAGACTTGTGGGGCTCCAAGTTGCGGAGATCTATTGGCACGGCAGAAGACAGACAGTCTCAGTACTTCCGTTACTGCATGAGACCCATGCAGTAGGAATATACGCAAGTACTCACTTACTCTAGGGTAGCCAGCTTTATTAGGCTTGATAAATATCTTGCTGCCTCCATCAAGCATATGATTTCGCATTATCACAGTCCCTATGGAAAGTCACTGTGACCGAAGCCCGGATGTTAAGCATGGCCACTCCTTACGGCTCTCGTCTTCTACCAACAGTCGTTGATGAAACAGCAGCGAGTCAGCCTGAGCTCACCTATGCCTATGTGCCAATCAGTAATAACCTGGGTGACGGTTTCAAAGCCATCACGTTCTCTGATGTTGCTACTGCTACGAATTACATGGCGGCCTGGATCCATCAAACTCTTGGCCGATCCACCTCCTTCCAGACGATTGCCTATATGGGACCTGGCGATCTGCGCTATGTTCCCGTATTTCTGGCTGCCGTTAAATGCGGTTACAAGGTAACAACATGGGACACCTTTCCAGGCACCTACAAGAAACTTTATACTGATCCTGATCGCTTAGGTCTTGCTTCCATCACCAAGGAACTCCGCCTGGATGAATGCATCTCTCCTTGAACAGACTCAGTGCCGTCACTTTATATTCGCACCCGAGTTAGATGGCCCGGTTTCGTCCCTACTGGAGCACAAAGCCGATCTACATCTGCACAAAATTGAGGCACTCAACGACATGATCAAACCAGGAACAAAGCATTACTCGTACGACAAGCAGTATGAAGAAGTCAAGTGGGATCCAATACTTGTTCTTCACTCTTCGGGCTCGACGGGACCTCCAAAGCCTATTGTGATGAATCACGCGACGTTTGCAGTAGGAGATAACGACCGAAACCTTCCGTCAACCCCTGGTCGGGTAAACCAAAACTGGTCTCTGTGGGATTTCCCACAAGAGGAGACTTTCTTTTCCCCATTTCCTGGGTTTCACTTGGCAGGTTTTTCATCCATGGTCCTCTTGCCAATTTACTACCAGAACGCAAAGCTGGTGATGAGTCCACCGGGCCGGCCGCCAACCGGCCATTTGGTAGGCGAGATCATGGATCAATTCAAACTGAAGTCTATCTTCTGCCCTCCTATCATTGCGGAACAGCTGGTACAAGAACCAGACGGCATCGAGAAATGCAGAAACCTCAAGTTCCTGCTCTACGCCGGTGGACCTCTCTCGCAGACCGCGGGCGAGGCGCTCAGCGAAGTCACGGACGTCTGTCAATTCTACGGTCAGACTGAAACAGGCGCCATCCAAGCGTTAGTGCCCAAACGCGAGGACTGGGCCAGTCTCGAGTGGAACCCGATACAGGAAGCCATCATGGACCCATACGACGACGATGTATATGAGATGATCATGCGACGGAACCCAAGTCTGGAGAAGGTCCGCAGTCTTTCCGCTAACTTCCCGGATGTCGAGGTCTGGCGCACCAAGGATCTCTTCAAACGCCATCCCACAAACCCAGCCTTGTGGAAGTTCCATGGGCGTGTCGATGACATAGTTGTCCTGTCAAATGGAGAGAAATTCAACCCCGTCCCTAGTGAAGTCCAGATATCAGCACATCCGTTGGTCAATGGCGCCCTAGTTGTCGGGCAAGGGCATTCGCAGCCTTGCCTTATTTTGGAGCCGAAGGATCCGCAACAGACACTGGAGTCACTCATGGAAGCTGTCTGGCCAACAGTTGAAAAGGCGAATGCTCAAGCCCCTGGGCAGGCCCGTGTCACTCGAGACATGATCATATGCACCTCTGCTGAACGTCCGTTTTTGAGATCCGCGAAGGGCACAGTGGTCAGAAATGCAACTAGTGATCAGTACAAAGACGAGATCTCTGATCTATACGGTCGCGAATTGTCGAGGAATCTTGAACACATCACTCTTAGTTCCCCGGCCGACAAGGCGCTGGCTACCAAGTTCGTGAGCAACGTCGTCGCTTCGGCATTCCCAGGACACAATGCGCAACCAAACGATGATCTCTTCGTCCTGGGCTTGGACTCCCTGCAAATCATAGAGATAATCAAGCTACTCAAGGCCGGCATCCAATCGGGAGATCCTGCTGCTGACACATCTTGGATTTCCATGAAGTACATATACGAGCATCCGACTATTGCTGAGATATCGCATGCCATAAGTGGCGACCCAGGCAGCGTTCCCAATTCTATAAGCGGTAGTGACACATCTCAGAATCGTGTCCAGAAGATGGAAATCATACTCAAGAAGTACACCAGTGATCTTCCTTCGCCGGTCAAGCGGGCTGGGAAACGACCTGACTCTGCATCCAAGACCCATGTCATCTTGACAGGTTCCACCGGCTCCTTGGGCACACAGCTTCTCCTCCAGCTACTCTCCGATCCTAAAGTGGCCCGGATCACTTGTCTCGATCGCTCTGCCAATGCCAAGGAACGCATTGAATATTCTCTGTCGACTTGGTCGTCTCCACCTAGCATTGCGGCCTCGCGTGTGTCTTTTCACCAAGCAGAATACAGGAGCCATGATCTTGGGCTCCCGTCTGCGGTTCTATCCGACCTCCGCGAGACAGCAAGTGTCATCATACACAATGCCTGGAAGGTTGACTTCAACCATTCTCTTGACACGTTCGAGGAAGTCCATATTCGCGGCGTGCGCAACCTTATCGGCTTCAGCGCAAACAGCCCCAGGCATCCTCGCATAGTTTTCGTGTCATCCATCTCGTCAGTCGGAGACTGGCATGCTGTCGATACTCAGGTTGGTGCCATACCGGAGTCACTGCCTCCTACCCTTGCTGCCGCCCAACCCAACGGCTATGCGGAGTCCAAAGCCGTGGCTGAGCATCTACTTGCTGAAGCTGCTCAGAAGAGCGGAATCGATGTTTCGATTCTTCGAGTCGGGCAAATCGCTGGGCCTGCTACCCCTGGGAATGGAGCCAAGTGGACCGAGACCGAATGGTTCCCTCTGATGACCAAGACGGCAAAGTCGACCAGGAAAATTCCAGATGGGCAAGCGCTTGGAGATGTTGACTGGATCCCGGTTGATTTGCTCTCCTCTATCATATGGGAGTTGAGTACAGTGTCCCATCGGGCTGGGGATGAGAAAAACGACCTAGGTTCATTGCAAATATTCCACCTTGTCAACCCAGAGCCAAGGTCTTGGGCTGATATTTTGCCTGTTGTCAAGGCGGGACTCGGAGGGGTTGGTCCATGGGAAGAAATGAGCATGAAAGACTGGACTTCGGAGCTGGAGAACACAGACTTCAATGACAAGGATGCTGTTGAGTCTAGACCAGCAGTGAAGATCCTGCACTTCTTTCAAGGTGTCAGGGACAGACAGGGTGTTACACATGCCAAAGGGGATGTATTCTCTACGGACATGGTGCAAAGTTCGAGCAAGATCATCCATGATGTTAGCCCAGTGCAAGATGAGTGGCTGCTAAGGTGGATGAAGGATTGGGGTTTTTAGATGATACAAACCCAAAGCATTGGATTTCTCAGGTTGATGCCTTGGTGGAATTACCATCACCAATATATCACACTGCGTACACGTTGATGTTGAGCAAGTTTATCTATACCTAACCCAGTGTATGACGACACCTATAACGACCTGCAAGATGTAAGCATGTAATTTGCAATACAATATTGACCGCAGCGTCATGTCTACAATCATACTCGATGCGGTAGATAGTCTAACCATCACAAAGCTTCGACAAACTATTCCAAACCGGAAAAGAATGATGTGCGAACAAAGTCAGGAGTGCCCAGATGAGCAGCTTCAGAAATTATTAAAACATTAATATTAAGAGTTACACTCGAAGAATATAGCTATAGTTACCACACCAAACCATCAGAAACAAATTCCGTTACATCATGCACCAAAATAATTAAGCCGTAGTGCTCGTAGGCAACGGGTGGTAGAAACGGAAGACACTGTCCGGGTCCCATTGACTCTTCAGCTCGATCAAGCGCTGCAGATTGTCTCCGTAATACTGCTCCAAAGTCTCGTCACCATGAGCGTAGCTCACGTAGACTGCCAGGCCATCATAGCCAGACGTGGCCGCCAGAGCCGAACGGATCTGCTCTGCCGATGTATCACCCGCTTTCTCTGCCTCGGCGGTTTCGAAAGTGAACGAAATTCCTCTGTTTCAAGTACAAATTAGTCACCACTCATTGCAGATTCACGTTGAAAGATGTAGCTTGAGTGAACAGGACAACTTACGCGTAGCCTAGGGTATCACGCCACGGGTAGGGAGTTGCATCCTTGGCCACAGCTTGTACTCCCTGGGGGGCGAAGATCTCAAGCTCGAGACTGCTGCCGCGACCACCGGGATGTTCGGCGTAGAAGTCGTTCAAGGTCTGGAACGCCGACTGGTACGTGGAAGAAGACAGGTTGCGGAAGTTGACACCGTAACCCTTGTTCGGCGTGGACGCACAGTCAGACGAACCGAGCCCGTATGCAGCCGATTCGAGGAGCTTGTTGTACGGGACCACGCTGATGTTCTGGTGAACTGGGTTCAAGTCAAGGATGGGCGCGATTGCCAATCGGCCCTCAGCCTCAGGGCCGATGTACACCCAGTTTACGAGGATTTGAGCCTATAAACATGCCCAGGTCAGTCAGATTGCCACGTAATCACAATAAGTGAGCGCTCAAGCAGGAAGATGGGTGAGCCTTACCTCATCCGCGGTGTCATTGTAAGCAACGATGGAGATGGTTGCGAGCTCAGCGGGAATATTATCTTGGAGAGCCTCAATCAGGTCGAAGTAGGATGCGTTCGAGGATGCTGGAAGGACGAAGTCTGCGCTCAAGACATCGCCGCCATTGACCAGTGGATGGAGCTGGTAGGTGGCCGAGGTAATGATGCCGAAGTTTGCAGCGGCACCACGAACAGCCCAGAACAAGTCGGAGTTGGAGTCCCCCGAGACATCAATAAGATCACCTTCGGCAGTCACCAGACGGACGGACAGGAGGTTATCGATGATGAGCCCGTGGAGACCCTGGTACCGGCCGATACCACCACCAATGGTCGCGCCCACCATGCCGGGGCATGCACATGATCCAACCGCTGATAGTAAGTGTCAGTTTTGCGGCGGCCTCACTGATGAGACAGAATCTCCCAACCCGCATCACTTACGTGTCTGGAAACCTGCTTGATAAACAGGGTCAAGAATGTCGCGGAACCTCACACCTCCACCAATAGTCACTGTTGCAGCATCAGAATCCACATCGACGCTGTCCAGCCCAGTCAAGTCGATAGCCAGGCCGTTCTCAACCTGGTCAAGAGTGATGCTTGAGGAGTGGCGGCCGCCGGTAGCCAGGAAAGGGAGATCAATAGACCTTGCGATTTTCAACTATCAAGAATACCTCAAGTCAGAAAGATTGGTCATCTAAGACGTAGCAGAACTAGAGGGAAATCATGCAGTCATTGTCAACCACTTACGGCTTTCACAACATCATCCTCTGTTGCAGGCGTGATGGCGATCGAATAGGAGGGATCGATCAATGTGTTCCAGCGCGTTGTCGCTTCCGTGAAGGCTGTCGTGTTGGGGAATCCAAACTTGGTCTGTGGATCCCATTCATTGCTGGAGTTGGTGAACACTGAGTACGGCGATTGAGAAGGAACCGCTGTTACTGCGCCAAAGAGCGAGGCTCCCAAAGCCACTGCTGATGCGGAATGCATGTCGTGCCGGGTTGTCGAGAGAATCCGCTGGAGTAGTTTCAGATATTACTTTTGCAACTTCCGATTTGCCAGAGGAAGTTTATTGCTGGCCTTGATATGTGTATCCAGAAAAATGAGGAATGGTTTGAGACTATCCATTGGCTATATAAATGTCAAGCTTCATTCAAGCCGTCTACTCACATAAGCCGCCCGGGCGTCATCCTCTGGCGAGGCGGGCTGGATCCTGACACCGAAGCAGTAGATCGGAGGTTGACGGATTCCACGGGTGCCTTGAAGAATGCGAAGACGGATGCAGGGAGTGAGATCGGTGTGTTGAACTCGTGGGGCGAATGCACTTGAACATCAGGGTGCCCGAAACTCCAGTATAATCACGAATCCCCGAGTGCCCGAATCACACATGTGCAGCAAAACTGGGTACGTGATATTCCCGAGTGCCCGACACTTCGATTCGACCCCATTCTACGGTTTTTACCACCCGAATCCCATGTCGCTCGTGGCTTACGTGCCCCATCGAGGTATAGGGGTGAACGACCCACAAGAGCCTTGCCGTGTAGTTCGAACAAGAAACTCACCGAGTGCTAACTACATGTGCCCTCGGCGATGCCTCGTTGGTGTGTCTAGTTCCATGTAATTATTTTGTCCTCTTCACGGAAGCTCCTCTGACGGTTCATAGTAGCTGGCAAACTGGCAAACCAGATTCCGGGGCGTAGTTACCGGGTGCCCAGGTGCCCGGATACGGCGTTAAAATTTGAATGGCTGCAACCGTTCTAAGGCAAAATGTTTCGATAGATATATTGCTCCACCTCTCATCTTTGGAACAGAATGGCTTGTGACAGAAACTATAGCCACCAGTGAATTCTCTCAAGATGACTCAAGTGCCTTGCTCCCAGCCAGTTGCAGCGCCTCCAACCAAGGCCTGGAAGTCTCTTTCGCAATGGCTTCCGCCTCGCGATGTCGACAGTGATTACTGGTGGAAGCTGACCGGTGAGCATTTAGCTACCATGCTCGATGCGGCGGGATATACTCTCCAGAGGCAGTATGACGCGTTGTTGTTCCATTATCACTGGATCGTAAGTTCTCACGAACTCAGCCTGGCTCGTGAACTGGATGATTCGCCAACTGACACACAACAACGATTCAGGTGCCCTACATGGGCCCAAAGCCAAAGCCGGACGGTAGTCTTCAATGGCCATCTCTGCTGGGTGTGGAAGGATCGCCAATGGAGTACTCGTGGAAATGGAACACTCCAACGAGCGAGCCCGATGTCCGCTTTACAATGGAAGCGATCAATCGCTTTGCAGGTACTTCGCTGGACCCCTTGAACCAGACAGCCTCGCGCGAGATGCTTCATCGCATCTCAGAGGCAGTGCCTACCATTGACCTCACCTGGGTCAATCACTTCTTCGCGACCTTGTTTGATCACGACATCTCCAAGTACAACGCGGAGGCTGCAGCAGGTGCACACTTCGCCACCAGTGTCTGCCACGCCGTCGAGTTCCTGCCCAAAGGCTTGTCACTGAAAACCTACTTCGTGCCGCGGAGGCTGGGTCATGAGGGCCAGATACCTCTGGCACTTTGGGAGGAGTCGCTGGGAAAGCTGAACCCGGACAGTGCAGCCCGCGCCACGCTGTACGATTTCCTGAACAACAACCCGGAAGGGAAGCACCTTAGTCCATTGTAAGTTCTATGTCGTCGCAAATTACCTTCTACTTCTTTGCCTACAGTACTGATGTTCTGTCTTCCTTGTAGCATGCTGGCGGTCGACGATGTTGTCCCAGAAAAGTCGCGGCTCAAATTCTACTTCCAAACGCCGCATACGAGCTTCTCTTCGGTCCGCGAGATCATCACCCTCGGAGGGCGTATTTCAGTACCCGAGGAGAAGCTAGAGGACCTGCGGACACTGATCGCTGCGGTGACTGGCTTAGAGGACGACTTCCCGGTGGATGCCGAGGTGCCATGCGCACCCGAGTACGATCCAGCGGCCAAGGAAAACTTCATCGAGCTCCCCATCCTGCTCTCGGGGTACCTTTACTACTTCGACATCGCCCCGGGTGCTGCTCTCCCCTCCATCAAGTTCTACACTCCGGTGCGACGCTATGGTCAGGACGACTTGAGCCTGGCAAGGGCTACCGTGGCCTGGATGAAGGCACACGGCCGGGGTGAGTACTGCGATCGCTATTTGTCCATGCTGCAAAGCCTGTCACAACACCGTCGGCTTGACGAGGGAAAGGGTCTGCAAACATATGTCAGCTGCCTGATCAAGAAGGACGGCGAGCTTGATATTACATCCTATATCGGTCCGGAAGCCTTTGACCCGGCACGACTGAATGGTTCTAAGGTCAACGGAACAAAGGTCAACGGAACAAAGGGTTAGGAATTGCTGTGTCCCTGGAGATAGCATGAGGTATTTGTGGGATGGGGGAGCACCACTGGAAGCTGTATGGGCCAGACATCATCATCAGGAGAACCTTTTGTGGAAGGGGCTTCCCTCTAAATATGACTACTATGTATTTATCCGACTGTCAAGACTGATCACAAGTGACGTATCTGTAAGTTCCATGAGTCTCACGCTGAGCGACTTGGTGAACGATATTCCGATCACTTCTGTTTGTTGTAGTTCTAACTACTAATATTACACTCGGTCTCATGCTACTTTGGAGGAGGGTCTTTGACTGGGAATAAGCGATTCGTAGCTCCTCTCCTTGAAGGCTTTGACACGCAGACATGTCACTACATCTCGTTGGCCCCAAGATGTAGTTTGGTGTTGTCCTGGGTCACATTCGCCCTTTTCAGAGTCTGCCTCAGAGTCTGGACTGTGTCATCTCATCTTGGCTGTGTGGTGAGCTCTGTTACTTCTCTAGAAGCCTGTAGTACCCTCGCTTGCCCGCGTACTTAGGATTGAGGGCCAACTCGGCGACATCGAGACCAGCTGGGGCCGTGGTCCGCAACGTCGGTCCCCTCAAGAACTTGAAGAGAAGCAGAGGCCTATAGGGAAATTTCTGCAAAAGAGCAATGATCGTTGGCGTATTGCTCCGGAGAGCTCGGGAATTGACCAAGTTCCTGGGGTTGATCGCGACGGCGGTGACGTTGTTCAGTCTGGGATCCTACCTAGAACGTCAGCAACCACCTCGAAGTGAGATGATTCCGAAGCTTGCGAAGCAATCTTCGGGTTGTGTAGCTTCTTGACTGTTCATGATGTGCGTTCAGTGCATACATCCACGTGGTGATTGCTAGTTTGGTGCTGGCATATCTTTGATGAATGCGTCCCTGCTTGTCGGTATCTACGGGAGGCCTCACGAGCAACTCCATTTTCTAGGTATGCACGGCGGATACTTCTCCATGTAGTTGTTGCCAAGCCTGTGACAGTCGCTCGATAAGAGCACAATGCATTCGGCTGCCGAGAATTCGCCGACAAGGCGTAGAACGAGGGCTGCATGGGAGATGTGACCAACCCTTCAGGTCTTGTCGTAGCCATGGGCCGTGAGCTTGGGATCCCCAATGAGGCTCCAATAGTAGAAAGTGCAGATGATCGCGGCTATCGGGGGGTACTGGCCGCTCAGGATACGGGAAATGACATTGCCAGCGAAAGGCGTGAGTGTCTGAAAGGTTGGCAAGATTTAGGCGAGAACCGAAGCTTTTGCGTTCGGGCAGCGGGTGATAGTTTGGCGGAGCTTCTTCGTATCAGCATCAGTCTCCGAGGCATCTCTGACAGTAAAGTTAGTTGCATGTTTCGGGTCTTGGCTGAGGATCTGGTCTACAGCTGGGATTCCCAGAGAGCTATTGGCCCCGGTGATGACGAAAAGTCCCGCCATTACTGATAGAACAAGGTGAAAGGGATTTCGAGCAACGGGATTACAATGGGAATGAAATCTTAGGACGTGGGCTTCAGTCCCGAGGTATGGCGAGCTGGCCGTTGTTCAGAGCTGTGACAGAGGTGCAGCCCCTGGCCAACAGCGTGAAATCGCATACCTACAAGGAGATGATCACCACCTCGGACAGGTTTTTGGGGGCACCCTGACATCAGTGTCTACTTCTGCGCATATGAGCTTACCACATGGCTCTCTTGGCAAGGCTAGACATTGAAGGGAGCATGACTATAGTACCTGATACCCCGTGGGACGCGCCAGACCTCCACTACGGAAGCCGTTATCCCCCAGATGTAGGTCGGGGTATGATTCAATGGCAGATGCTAAGCACATTCCGCGTGCGATAGCACCAGCATTGTGGGAATTTCAAACTTATTTCTGCATACCTCAGTACTCTTAGGTATAAGCCCGAGTAATATTTTCGAGGCATCTATCACATCCAGTATCGTATACACATCATATATGTAAGTGACCCTGGGGTTATTTATATTCGAATCACGTTGAATCACATGTATCCGTCGACTGTCCAATGACCTTCAGTGAGGCAAAAACAGCGCAATGTTCATCTATTTATAAAGACATCCGTTCGCTAGTATTCATATGACCTTCAAATCAACGACTGACGTAGTCGGGAGCAAGATCGCCTAGATCCTCCTTAATGGGCTCATCGTTGACTTTGAGGGGATGGACATCCAAAAGAATGAACACCATGCGCCCGGGTCGCTCTTCATCGAGGTTCTTCCATTTGTGCATGCAGCCCCTGTTGACACCTAAACACGAAATGCGAAACAGTTTAGTATCCATAACCACAGATCATCGTTGGGATTTGAGGAAGGGGTGGTAGAGCAAAACTGAGAGACAGAACTTACTCATATCGCCAGGCAGCATAATCTTGCTCTCACCGCTATCGAGAGTGAGGAGGAACTTTCCCTCGACGACGACGCCATAGTCAATTGAGACGGCTCGATGGATGGGTGAGTCTGCGCCCGGAGCAAAGTCGACGAGGCGAACGACACTCCCATTCTCGATATGAATCGGAGGCTGCCAGTAACAGTCAGTACGCAGAAATATCTCTGGGGCATTCTTATACTGAGAAAGTAATGAAGACATTGCATACCTCGTGCTCTTTTGCGTAAATCAGGTCCTTGTCGTTGTTTAGGTCGACAGGGGTTTCCGCAGTGCTGTAGATGATGTTGCCGACACCCTGGCCTCCAGCCAAGACCCTGTGGTGATCGCCCACATCGTCAACGACGAAGACACCCTTGCCGTCCTTGTTGTGGGAGGTTATGAAGCGACGCGATGCGCGTAGGCCCTCTGCCGGAAAGCCTGTGAGTAGGGAGTTTGGAGCAGCCATCGTGTGTTGTTTTGCTTGCTATGGTAGGACTGATCCCTCGACCAAATCAGCAGGTCTCTACTCGAGCGCCTCGAGGCTTTTCTATCATTTCTTGTGGTGGTCACCATCATTACTGCCCCAGGATGGTCATGGCTGTTGCTGTGCCGTGGTCCATGCATGCGTCCCTGATTCGGGCACTCGGCGGGTTCGGTGATGCAGACCCGGGAAGACGATCTTCGTAACCGGACTGTCGGTAAGTTACCCTCAAACCGGTGTTAGTCTATTGGCTGCAAGGCCCGGGGATGCGATGGATTGCCGGATCAGGATTTGCACGGCCTTTCGTTGGCTGCTATGTGCTGGTACTCCGTATAAGCGGGTCTTCTCTAGAGCCCGATATTTTGTATGACAGTACAGTATATGAACACACCTGCAAGTCAGCACGCCCACTGAAGGGATCAGTACAACGGAGGAGGAGGATTTCGAGAGGATCGCGGGGCCGAGTTCCGCTATCCGTCAAGACTCAACGGGAATTGAAACGTACCAATATACTGTCTTCAAGTCTTCGGCGAGGTGGCCTCGGGATCGCGTAAGTCGTTGCTGTACCGATACAAGACGTACTTTGTGACTATGCATACTATGTATCGTGCTTGAAATAGCAACGCGTGGCCGATTTACCTTGAGTATGCAGATGCAGGCACCCCTCGGAAGCATTACGTCCTGCTGACTTGAAGCGATCAAATACCACACTTTTCATTTTAGATAGCCATTGTTACGTTCAACGGCGTGCTGCGCAGCCCGCTGATGAGGAATCTATTCTTCAAAGCACCACAATCTCTACTATAGTGGGGACGCACTGGTGATTATGGCTCTTCTTCTTGACGGCGTTGCCATCGTCACTGGCGCAGGTAACAACCTCCATCTTCAATCACAAGCTCACTCAGGACCGCTGAAACTAAAGTTTCCTAGGCCGGGGAATCGGCAGGGAATGCTGTCTCGCCTTCGCTGCAGAAGGGGCTCGAGCTGTGGTTCTGGCCGATATGGATCAAAGTGCTGTAACAGAGGCTGCGCGTGAGTGCGAGTCCCTGGCTACAAACCCAAGCTACAGGAGTCTGGCCATTACCGTGGATGTTTCTGATGCTATAAGCGTCGGTAAAATGGCCAAGGCGGCTGTAGAAGCCTTCGGGCGGATCGACTACAGCGTGAACAGCGCGGGCATCGGTGTGCGAACACCTCTTCCCGTCGCAGAGGCCGATCAGACCGAAATGGACCGATTTTGGCAAGTCAATGTGATGGGCACATTCAACTGCGTTCAGGCGGTGACGAACGTTATGAAGGACCAGAGTGTCCTGACGGTTCCCAGCCGGTCGGGCAAACGCGAGTGTGGCCGCGGCGTCATCTTGAATTTGGGGTCCTGTAACTCATACATGGCCACGCCCAACATCGTCCAGTACACAACGGCGAAGCATGCTGTGCTGGGTCTAACCAAGAACGCTGGTAAGTACTCGCTTGAATGAAATTGCCTACTGTCTCATGATGCTAATTCGCTTGCCATGGCTGATCACAGCATTGGACAATGCACAATATGGGATTCGCGTGAACGCCATCTGCCCTGGCTGGGTGGATACGCCCATGGTG
Organism: Cytospora leucostoma; assembly: GCA_003795295.1. Taxonomy (NCBI): domain Eukaryota; kingdom Fungi; phylum Ascomycota; class Sordariomycetes; order Diaporthales; family Cytosporaceae; genus Cytospora; species Cytospora leucostoma. The sequence continues at coordinate 117,656 of LKEB01000061.1, read as the reverse complement.
AGAGCTGCGATGGATGGGGACCCCAATCTTCCGAAGATGATGAAGTCTATTATACCCATGCAACGAATCGCAAAGCCAGAAGAAATTGCCGATGTGGTTATGTTCATGATGAGTCCTAGGTCAAGTTATGTTACTGGAGTGGGATGGATCGTGGATGGTGGAACGACCTTGCAGGTGAAGTCAATTTGACGGGGCTTTATTGGTAGACTTTCTTAGTATCGACGCTGTTGGAGGGATTCGGTTCAATCTCCATTCAATCTAGGTTGTTGCCATCAGCTTTATCGTCCTCGAAGCTTGCAGTCAAAGCCATGGATCACGCCGTGGTCAAATCACACGAGGAACCCAAGTGCCGAAGGCTCCTTTCTAATCAATCATTCATTCCTTTTCCTCCTGACAAGTTGTAGTGAGAACCTGTACTTTCGACAAAGGCTTGATTAGTTTCCCAGAGAGGTTTGAGTTTGTTGAGACACTTACGAGGCCCTCTGCTGGTGGAATCAGGGCACGTTGGGGAATCAAGGCACGTTACAAAGTAGGTCGGTTGATCAGGGAGCAGAAAAAAGGTTCTCTGAGTGGTCGTCCGAAGGGCTATATATAAGGCCATTTGGTTGCGGAGTTCCGCGGGATACGGAAGTATTATTCCCGTGCTCGGAGGACCACACCACTTCTTATATCACCTGCTTCAACAGCTGTGATCTCCAGTATCATTGCACCCCTGTTTGACTTGAGTGCGAACTTTGAAGTCAGATCCGGGGCCATGCAATCGGGGAATTGAGATATACAATAGATGCCAAAACGTACAACACTCCATGGTACAATAATAATACCTATATTCTATCTCCGCTATCTACGTGGCATTTCAGTGGCAATCTAGGTGAGTCTAAAGCCTACGAGCTGATTTCCCTGCTTCCAGATGTGCTATATCGGCCTAGTCCATCCAGTTTGATGGTCATTGGATCCTTCACTCCTAAAATCTATTTTGAGGCTGACAATGTGCCAAAGTACATCACGGTGAAGTATAATGCCCTAAATAGGAGACCTATATGATGTAGAAGCTCAGTGGCAAGGCTGGTTACAAGCATACCTACATGCGTAGGCACTACCTGTGTAAGTGCTCCACTGATTAATCAGGCAGACATGTGAATGCGCTGAAAATCTCCGCCTCCGCCTTTCCCGCCTCAGCCAGAAGGATATCCTTACGTTCCTGTGATCTGGGTGTAACCTCGACATCGAAGGGCTTACACTGATTCAAGAAACCATCAGTATACCCCGTTTCTGGCCCGACATCGATGTGTCCAGGCTCTCCCGTTGTGAGATCGATTTTGGGGCGGATTGTGTAAGCCCACAAAATCCTCGCTGTGGCTAACCACAGACCCCTCTCGGCCAGATGGATCCCAGGGCAAATGCGTCTACCGATACCGTAGCCATAATGGTCCCTATTCTTGTAGTCGCTCGAGTTCGCATAGACTGACGCGGGTTCGGTCTGAGCCTCAAACCGACGGGGGTTGAATTCCTCAGGATCCGCATAGCGTGTTGCATCGTTGTGTATTCCCCAAATATTGATGATGACCGCCGAGTTCTTGGGAATCTTGAAACCATCAATCTCTTCATCTGCAAGATAGTTGTTAGATCCTGCTGGCATATGGTTTCGAGAAGTTGACGTAGACCCCGAAGCTCACCTTTATCCAGTGCATGTGGAAATCCAGCGGGTGCGGGCGATCGCCATCTATGCAGCTCCTTCACTACCATAGCAACGTAAGGCAAACGCTTATAGTCGGCCCAGGATGGCATCCTGGTGCCATCCAACACCGAGTCGATATGCGCCTGGGCTTCTTCCTGTATGTGAGGATGTAGCGCCATCGCCTGAAGCAAGGTAAGTATGAGTGTTGCCATGGTGTCAGTTCCGCCTTCGAGCAGGTTTCCACACATGATGTCAATCTCGTGCCTGTCCAGCTGCAACTTCTCCTGCTGATCAAGAACTCCGTCAAGAAAGCTCTTGATCTTGATCCCCGACGCACGCCGTTCGAGAACACTGTCGACCATCGGGCCGTAGAGGCCAAAGATAGACTTTCGCAGGAGGTGAGCACGCGTTTTCCAGTTGCCCCAAAGCCCTTCGGGAAGAAACTTGAGGAATGGAAATATCTCAACAGGTGGTGTAGCGCCGATCTCGCCCAGCGCGCTGAGGTCTGACATCACCTGGCGTTGCTTGAGGTAATGAGGTGAATTGTGCTTGGGTGTACGGATGCCGAAGACTATATTTGACATTCATCGTCAGCATATCAGCCTCCCCTCATCATATCCTTTGCACAGATTGTATGGCCACATACCCATACTCATCATGATGCTGTTGCTCATGCGGCCAGGGTGTAGGAAAAAGTCGTTTGGGTCTAGGCAGATGTCACGCAACAGCTGAGCCGATTCGGCTTCAACCAATGCCAGATGTTGCTTGTCACACACTGACTCCTGGAGCATCTGATAGTAGAGCTTCCGCCTGAGTTTCCATCGTTCGTCGGCGTTCATGAACATGGGGTGCTTTCCCTCGAACACGAGATCTCCGATGATATAGGACGGAGGTCTATTGCTGGAGTGCACAGAATGTTTGTCCATCACACGACCGGCGTCAACCGCGGAGCTCAATACTACCATGGTCCCCGAGCCGACTTTCAATGTAAACTTAGACCCGAAGTTCTTAGCCCAGTTTGTGTACCTTGCAAAGTCATTAGTGGTTTTGCAACTCTCGTGGGGACTAGGAGCCGCACTTTAGATGTATACCGGCTGGAGGTATCTGATGAAGATTCCCTAGGAAAGGCAGCGTCGGCGGACCTGGATTCATGTCAACACATTTTCCGTGCCTCCGGAACGTGGCTGCAATCAACATACCAGGCGGCAGAGGCTTGGCCCGCAAGCTCAGCCAGGTGAAGGGCCAAGCCCTAAGGGAGAGGAGGAGGAGTGCAGCAACAACTAGAACAATAAGGAAAGCCATTGTGGCATACGAAGGTGGACTGGAGTAGGTGATTGTGACTCCTAATCATTCACACAGCTGTACAGATTCTGAAGCCTGTAGCAAGATGATATTTATTGAGTAAAAGCCTGTGGTCACATGCAGGGAAAGCTGGTCGGCTGGTCTGCTCCGGCGGCCAATGAAAGTTCCGGCTCACTCGCAGTGCACCCCTCCCTTCTCCCATTGTTGACCCGGCCTTGACCTTGATCGCGTGCCATATGGCACTTCCACTCAGAATGCCGACGGGGTCAGCAATACTGACCACTTTCAGTTCCCACGATGCCCGCGTTATGCGTTGCTGCAATTGGTGCCGTGGAATGCAAAAAGCGACTGGTTCCCCGAGATATCGCATCCTATGGGATTTCATGGAGTATACCGGTGATTCGCTGTACCCCCTCGATATCTGTCACGCAAGTGCATTTGATCGCACTTGGAAGCAGTAATGTAGAAGGAACTCCATCCGGGCCTCACTACCCATCCACAGTTAATGTACGTGTGATGTCTGTCGTAGCTATGCCTATCAGGGTGACTAGTGGATTGGGGGGTCGGTGAGTTTCGGGGATATAATCTCGGCAAAGGGGGATCACCTCTGCCGTGGCTAGTGCTTACCTGTGGGCCACACCTGCAGCAGTGCTTCCTCGGGAGCCCTCGGGGAGGCTCCGCCTGCCTCACGGTTGAGTTACCGTTCTTATCGAGTCACAACATGACTGTGCTAGTGATGAATCGCCGTGTCCTATTGGCCATGAAATTCCCGTTATGCAGGAGTTCGCGGGGGGACGTATTCTCGTTAAGGAAGCAGGTAACATTTATGTCCTAGCTAGGTATAGCACAATGATGTTGAACTCAGTAAGGCCGGTATATGAGACTGTACTCAGTCCCGTAGGGTAGACTCCACAGGCCCGGCCTCAGGTAGCAGGCATTGTTTTGTATAATACAGTACCGGGATCAAACGACGAAGTCTCGTTGGTATAGTCCAAAGGATCTTGGTAGACGGATCTGTTCTCACAGCTGAGGAACCATGTTAGTGGAGTCGCCGCCAATCTCACCCGCTCTCGTGGTTTGATACCACATTTGGATCATACTATTGTGATTACTCAGATGATGGTATGGATAGTAGTGGATTTTATGCCAATGATTGACCAGTGTTTTCATCCTGCAGAGTGATCTGCAGATGACCCTTACCGATATTATCGACGGACTCGACTTCAAATCATTTTGCTGCCACTCGCATCATGAGGCCTGTGTCGATACTGCCCAGCACGTACAAATAGGGTATCATTCATGTTTTCTCTCTCGAGGGTACCTTGTTGTGTCTCATCTGTGTCTTATGATTTAGTGATAGCTACACCTGCCTCCGAGGGGGGACGAAGCAACTGGACTGTGAAATAAAATGATAACATTCATGAGCGTTTATGCTTGCTCAGTCATAGCAAGATGGGCCAGCCAATCCATGGATGGTCCCACGTGGTGTCATCTCCCAACTGCATGAGAAGGATGAGCCCGCCCTTCCTGATGGTACCTGTAGCTGCAATCATGACATAAACCTTCAGTGATCTGCCAAAAACACGTTCAGCTGCCCAGGTGGCAGGTGTGGGAGCTGATTAAGGGTCTCTCTCATGCAGGGTAAGCCACAGCGTACCAACGCAGCAAAGGATCTGGGACGCCCACTGTGGGTTTCGGCAGATGTGCGCAACGTCTCTGCCCTCGCAATACTTGGAACCATATAGTCGGATTGCTAGTCAGATTTCAACAAGAAAGGACCACTTGAAACTCGTTTCGCACCAGATTTAATACACAGCATCCGAAAATGCCTTCATCTGGAACCAAGACTGCCAAGCTGCGTGCGTCCTGCGATGGCTGCAACGAGTCCAAAGTGCGATGTAGCCAGACGAAACCGCAATGCGCACGATGCATAAAACAGGGTATCACCTGCGTGTACGGCTTGTCACGACGCAGTCACAAGACGGCCCCACGTGTTGGCGCATCATCACAGACAGCCTCGAGCCTATCAAACTATCTTCATCCAGACGACGTCAATTCGATGTTCCCCACCAGAGAGTCGTCCGAGACACTCAATAATGTTGGTTCCGACTCCGGTTCAGCCCTAACAGAATCAGAAGCTGCAGCGGGGATGCGTATCCGTGGTATCTCTGGAACAAATCCATCCGGGGCGACGGCGGAAGAAGACGCCATGGAATTCGAAATAGACGGAGATTTCCTAGATTCCACCCACCCGATGGCAGATTTCTCCGCCGATTATGGTTCGCTGGACCTGACGATGGGCGGTAGCCTGCCAGACTACGATGCCCTCAATGATCTGTCAATGGCAGCTTTCTTCGGCAGCTCCGAGCCCGCACGCGATGACACACACGGCTCTCCAACGGATGGACCGCCATGTAACTGCAATAGCCTTGCAGTCCAGCAGCTACTCTCGTTTCCTGTTCTACCTCAAGAGGAAAACGGGGGTTCTCTTGATACCTACTTCGCCCGGCTGAAGCATGCTATCAACACTTCGGAGGAGTGCATAAGTTGCGCCTGCACCGCACGGGACGAGATGTCTATCAGTATGTGAGAATTCCTCGGACTCTTCCTTGTTGCACACCACATTCATCTCCCACGACAAGGTCATATGACTTTCTATTCCAGTCTTGCCATTCATAATTAGGGAGGTCTGACAACTGTTGTGTTCGTAGTGACTACTGGCATACTCATTGGCCGTGTCATCGAAGGTTTTGAGACATTCATGACGAGGGCAAGCCCACTGCAAAGCCCGGACCGTGCTCGCCCATGCCCCTTGAGTAGCTATCCTGAGCTGTCACCGGTCTCTCAGGCTGCAGTCCCAAGGCTCTCGTGGGGTGTCCTGCAGATTGAACCCGACGAGGAGGCTGAGCTCAAGCATCATATGTGGCTCATACAACTCCGAAAACTTTTACGGGTGATCAAAAGGCTCGGTGACGCGGTCAGCGTCTTGAGAAGCGCCCAAGACAACAGCAGCAATTCCGCACACATCATGACGTGTCAATGTATACACATGTGGCTTGTGAAAAAGGCAGAGGGATTGGAAGACAGATACCGGGTGAGTAATACTGTGGTGACTAGGGAGACAGAATAGAATCGACGTGGTTTACCCCAAAGGCGCATTGGCTGGCCTAAAGAAGGGGGCGGACACAGGCGTTACGATATAGATTCTGTCAGCCCCTTGGGCGGGTTGCATTAGTTGAAGTTCCAATTTTGAGACCGTCGGAGCCCATATGTACGAAGGTCAATAAGGTTGTATGAGAACCGAATCAACATGGGTGCTTTCTTGGGGCATCTACTCCCGAGGAAGTATTAAGGGGACCCCGTAATATTTCTGGTTGTCTGGCTCACAAAAGTTACGGTCCAGTATAGCTACATCATATCTACTTAGATATCGAGAAATTTGCAAGCAGAGAACTGCGGAGTAGACTTTCCGGTACCTCGTGCCGTCCGGGATACATATATTGTGAAGCCGGTAGTATGGCAGCTGGTGTGGTCCCCAGAGCCCGTAAATCCTCTTCCGTATCCCACAGAATTGGCATCTCCTGTGGCCCTATATATAGCCCTTCTGCCGATCCTCAGAGAGCCTTTCTCCTGCTCCCTCATAACAAATCAACCTAGTTATATCAACGTGCCTCAATCCACCAGCATCCCTCGTAAATGTCTCATATATCTGTATATATATATATTGAAAAAGATATCCATAAGCCGCTACGAATACATTTCCATAAACTGAAGAGTGGTAATGGACCACTTGCAGAAATGGTCTTTATATTGAAGCAGTGACTCGTAGACAAGACTATAGACTAGGGCGATGACATAATCTTCATATGAAATATCTCGATTGTTTACGACTCCCAATGTCATCCTCCTCAGGCTGGCCGCAACATGTTGAGGTTGAACTGCCTGGTGAAAAGCCAATCCTAGCCAGTGTGTTGGTAAGTAGTGTTGATAGAATGTTGTGCGTTCAGGATTATGCTTCCTGAGAGAATGAGGAGTCTTACCCAGAAAGTTCGAGGAAGTAAAAGGTCGCAATATCTCACGAAAGATGATGCTGCCCCAGTCCAGAACCAGGCGCTCGGATGGCTCTTCGTGACTTCGGCCACAACGGAGCGTGCATATTCTTGAGGGGGGGTCGTATCTTCCATTATACTGTAGTCAGTACAGTACAATGACTCGGTGATGAGACTGAAGCTCGGCTGGTGGGACAGAAACCTACTGGGTGTCCTTGTAACATGATTCGCGAATTGGTTCTCCAATGGTCGATAGACTGAAGTCTCAGGCAGCTTTCGACCGTGGTCATGCCTCAATATGTTGGTGGAAACTTCCCCTGATATGATGTTGACCACATCTACCCTGTATTGCGGTTTAGAACATATTAGATCAAAGTGTGTTCACCGAGTACACCACTTTTCTGACATACCCCAGTGGTTTCATCTCTACCCGCAGGGTGTTTCCCCAGTGTTGCAATGCTGCCTTGGATGCGTTGTAACTCGCTGAGAGAAATGTATTGTTAGCAAGTGATCGAAATGGAAAGGTAAGCAGCCTGCACTTACACCCGTATACATAAGGCACAATGCCACCAACACTACCAATGTTCACTATCTTGCCTTGGGACTGGATGAGAAACGGATGAAAGAAGTGGACCATTCTCATCGGCCCGAAGACATTGACGGCGAACATCTTCTCTACCTGCCTCACGTCGGTGTCGGCGGCGGGCATGGTGTAATCTACATATAACCGACTGTTTAGAACATTGGAAGGGTTGATTCGTAAATAGCGTGGTCACTCACTGATTCCTCTAGTCACACGCACAAAGTCAGCAATGGTGGCTCGATGGAGAGGGAATGATGTGAAATCACTTACGCGCAATTGACAAGAATATCGAGGCGGCCATGGGTGAAACTCGTAACGTAGTCTCGCAACTTCTCGGTATCGCCATCATGAGTTACGTCGGCCGAAAACGCATGGATACCGGAATCTGTCAAGTGTTCCCTTGGCTCGTGTGCCAGTAATGTTGCGAAGACCGTGTAACCTTTACCATTCTAAGATAACCTATTTCGTTTGATATGGGTACGATGAGGTTGGATGTGCTCACCACAACGTTTGAACTCGAGCGCGAGTGCATGCCCAATGCCGCCCTTGCCACATCTGAAAATCCATGAGTATGATGATCAAGGCACGATGGATATAAAGTCTTGAGAAAGGGCCATACCCGGTGATGAGGACCGAACGATCTGGAGACAATTGCATTGTTTCTACAATGGATACCCTAGGGTATTCCAGATGTCTCGACTGCGAAAGGCGAAGTGCCTCAGTTGTATAGAGAACTAAGAAGATTCGATTAACAATTCAGGAGATCAAATGGGTGAACATTTTGTGTGTCCGGATTGAGCCTAATAACACATGGTCACATTTTCACAAAGAGATTCGTGATGGTTACCCTATGGTAGGCCCGCAGAAGGCAACATATGTCCCCATATTGCCGTGCAAGGGGCTTATCTTGTTCTAGCCATCACATATTCGGCGTTGGCACAAAACCGGGCCTTGGAATCACAGCATCGGGCACCTGGTGACCACAAATGTAGATATCGGAACCTTGACGACTGGCGGCGACGTGAGGACGATAATCCCAAGCCAGTTGCAAAATGCGTCACTGGTGTTATCCAGGCGATCTAGCCAATCCCTGTACGAAGATACGTTGATCAAACCCCTGATTATTCCTTGAATGTCGGTCACTGCATATGCACGTTCAATCGGTTCCAGATGCCCGGAACAATGCCCACATACTGTACATGTGGGGCGGGAAGGATCCAGATGTCGAGCTTTTGCATTACCGGTACCGTATTACGTCTCCTCGGCAATAGTCTGTTCCCCGGGCATCCTCAGTGGGTCTCAGTCCTGGGATGGATCCACCCGTCAAACCTCCAGACCTTTTACTTCCTTAGTAGCATGTCTGGTCTGTGGACGGCGAACGGTCCCACATCAATCGTGAGGCAGTCCACTCGGTCATGTTCAGCCAGACTAGAGGGCACATCGTATCAATAGATATCAACGCCGGGCATGCAGATCAGAAGACAAAGGCACTTCCTGCAGGATTTGCTCTGCAGCGAACCAACAACGTGTGCGTGTGAATCACATCGTTGTACACGACATCGCCAAGTTGCCAAACAGGCGACAGCGACTAGACTTTGGTGATCGTATCTCACGTAAACTCGGTAACACAGGTGATGGAGCTTCGCCACCCACGAGTACCACGCGATAATCCTGAGAAGGCAATTCACGATAGCAAAGCCGCAACAGCAATCAAATAATGGATGCCGTGGTCGGGTCGGCATGTCTACAAAACGGCCCAGACGTCCCGTCCCATCCTGTCTTTCACGAACTCTCATCTCATCTGTAATCACCAAGGTATTAAATCTGGCTTCAATCCTAACCTGAGTACCGGGGGTCTTTTCAGTCCGCCATCTATCATTCAAACTTCACCATGGCGCCCATGATGATATCCCAACCGGCGAGCGAAGGCTCGTCGACCCCGTCCTCAGCTTCGCCGCCGTCGTACAGGATAGGTGTTGAACCAGAACCAATAGCCATCTGCGGTCTTGGTAAGTCGCCACGTATCCCTCAATTGCGATGCTGGGCTGTGTTCTGGCTCAAGGGTGCTGATTAAAGACCTCTGCAGCTTGTCATCTACCTGGAGGCGCAACCTCGCCAACTCGATTCTGGGACCTAATCTCCAAGGGTCAATCTGCCAAGTGCGATATACCCAAGGACCGATTCAATGTCGATGGGTTCTATCACCCACAGGGCATGGATCGTCCCGGCAGCGTGGGGATGAAAGGCGGCTATTTCTTGCAAGAGAATGTTCGTGACTTTGACAATGGCTTTTTTGGTATCAACAACCTCGAGGCAACATACATGGACCCTCAACAACGAAAGCTGCTCGAGGTTGTGTATGAATGCCTTGAGAATGCAGGAGTTTCACTTGACAAAGCCTCGGGCTCTAACACTGGCTGCTACGTGGGCAACTTCACCGTGGACTTCCAGATAATGCAGTTGAAGGAGTCGGAATAGTATGTCCCCTAACTACACTTAACCCACCTACTCAAGCCATGGTGAGACCGTTGACTAACCTGAGACCACGAAACAGTCTTCACCATTACTCTGGCACTGGACTCGGCACTACCATCCTGGCAAACCGAATCAGCCATGTTTTCAATCTCCTGGGGCCCAGTCTTGTCCTTGACACGGCCTGCTCGTCATCGCTATACTGTTTGCATGCTGCATGTGCAGCACTGGAGAACTACGAGTGCGACGCGGCCATTGTTGCCGGTGGAAACCTTATCCAGTCGGCAGAACAGCATATCGCTACAATGAAGGCTGGTGTTCTCTCTGCGACGTCGGAGTGCCACACTTTCGACACCTCGGCAGACGGTTACGGACGAGCCGATGGGATTGGTGCCCTATACGTCAAGAGGCTCAGCGATGCCATCGCTGCCGGCGACCCAATTCGCAGTGTGGTCCGTAGCACTGCTATAAATGCGAATGGTCGTACATCTGGCATCAGTCTCCCCAGCGCCGACGGTCAAGAGTTGGTGATACGGAAGGCCATGACCAAGGCAGGCCTGGATCCCGACGACATCACCTACATCGAATGCCACGGAACGGGCACCAAGGTTGGAGACGCCATCGAGGTCGATGCACTGGCTCGCGTGTTCCAGAGAGGTAGTGATGACCCACCCCTTCTAATTGGCGCCGTGAAGAGCAACGTCGGCCACTCAGAAGCTGCGAGCGGCATTTCGAGCATCATTAAGACAACTCTGGCCATCGAACGCGGCGAGATCCCGCCCACTTACGGCCTCAAGAACATCAACCCGAAGCTAAAGATTGAAGAACGCAACATCTCCATCCCGACCGAACTGACAGCCTGGCCTGATGGTCCGTCTCGAGTTCGGCGCGTCGGAATAAACTCCTTTGGATACGGAGGTGCCAACGCCCATGCTGTGATTGAGGCTGCTCCCAGTCTGTCCAGGTTCGCGGGTCAACAGACCCTGGCAGACGAGCCCAAAGGCAACTATCCAGGAGTCGGCCAGTCCTCGGTCGTGCTGCCGCTTTCGGCTGCATCCAGGCCTTCGCTGGAGGCTCGAGTTGCCGACTTTGCCGACTTCGACTTTGGCAACACCGAACTATCGGATCTTGCATATACTCTGGGCTCTAGACGAACACACTTCCCAGTGCGAGGTTTCGTGGTCGCTCCTCGTGCAGACAGAATATCAGACGTGTTTAGGTCGCTGCCCTTTCAGACAACTTCAGATGCTGCAACGCCGTCGCCGTCAGAGGCTGGTCCTTATGCATTCGTATTCACTGGCCAAGGATCTCAGTGGCCTGGTATGGGTCGCGAACTATTCGCCGAGTTTTCGTTGTTCCGCAATGCCATAGCTGAGATGGACACTGTCCTCCAGAAACCTCCTCACGGTCACGCACCTACTTGGTCCCTGAAGGATGCCCTTCTGGACACGGAGAACCCGGACTTGATTCACCTGCCCGAGCGATCACAACCCTGTTGCACAGCGATTCAAGTGGCCCTCATCCAGCTACTGTCGTCATGGGATATCGTGCCTCATGTGACCGTGGGTCACTCGTCGGGAGAGATCGCAGCGGCGTTCGCCACGGGTCACATCTCTGCGGCCGAAGCCATTGTCATTGCTTACTATCGTGGCTATTTTGTTTCTACTAACACCAAGAAACAAGATGGTGCCATGATGGCTGCAGGCCTGTCTGAGTCAGACGCGAGCAACGAGATCACGCAGCTGGCACTGGACGGCCAAGTCAAGGTCGCCTGCGTCAACTCCCCAGAGGGTGTGACCATATCTGGCGATACTGGTGCACTAGACATATTGCATGGAGTGCTCCAGGAGAAGAATATCTTTGCGAGAAAGTTGAAGACGGGCGGTCAGGCCTACCACTCTCACCACATGCTGGCCATTGGAGAGAAGTACGAAGACATGCTTGACCAAGTCTTGCCCACACTGGGCCCCTCGGTTCTCCTGAAGAACGACGCAGCAACCTTCGTGTCATCAGTGACCGGAGAGCCCAAGTCTTCAGGCTTCACGGGGAAATACTGGCGAAGCAACCTTGAAAGCCAGGTGCGCTTTTCTCCAGCCATCGCTGAGATCTTCAAGAGCCAGCCCGACATCTTCTTTGTGGAGCTGGGGCCGCACTCATCACTCGAGCTGCCAATCAGGCAAACCCTGGCCAAGAGCGGTATCTCTGGGCCCCAAGTCAAGTATGCTGCCCCAATTAAGCGGAACGCCAATGCGCTTGACAGCGCTCTGAGCTTCGCGGGCTCGTTGTGGCTACAGGGAGGCGACGTGAACTGGGCCAAGGTCAACGGATTACACGATGGCACGGTCAAAACTTCTTCAGCAACCCGCATGCATCGCGTTGTGACCGACCTTCCACCATATCGTTTCAACTATGAGAATGGTGTTTTGTGGAACGAATGCCGCGCCAGTACCGAGTATCGCCAGCGCAAGTATCCACGCCACGAGCTCCTGGGATCACTGACACCGGGCGGCAACGGAAGAAACTTCATCTTCCGCAACTTGCTCAGGGCAGGTGATGTCTCATGGCTGAAGGACCACAGACTTGGGGAGACCATAGTCTTCCCGGGTTCCGGCTACCTTGCGATGGCCATGGAGGCTGTCGCGCAAGTGACAGATATCGATAGGGCAACCACCAGTCCGTCCTACCGCTTCTCCAATGTCAACATCACGAGCGCGCTGGAGCTACCCACCGAGCCTCCTTCCTCAAAGGCTGAGATCTTCACCAGTCTGCACAGGTCAACGCTCACAAACACGGCTGACTCGACTACCTGGTGGGATTTCAACATCTCCACGGTTCAAACTGACCTTTCACCGGTCTCCCACGCCACAGGATCAATTGCTGTCGAAGATGGCGTGATTTTGAAATCCCAGTATGCGGCTCCCAAGGACTCACTCGAGCCCACCGCAAAGCGCACGTGGTATGAAAGGTTCATTCAACAGGGACTCAACTACGGGCCGACGTTCCAAACCATCAACCATTTTGAGACACCCTCCTTGAAGTCGGGGTCGTTCTGCGGCGCAAAGGCGCCTCTGCTGACTGTACATGGCGATCCGACCTCAGTGTACCCCGTCCATCCGATTACGCTCGACGGTCTGATGCAGTTGGCAGTTGTCTCGGCCGCTAAAGGTACGCCCAAGGACCTCCGAGCTGTAGTGCCGACCCGGTTGGTATCAGCAACAATCAATACTGCGCTACCATCAGGTGTTGCCACAGCTCCCGAGTGTCGGATTAATGCCTCTGTACGGAGCACCGGCTTTGGGCCTATCGTGGCAGGAACTGAGCTTGTCAATGCCGATGGAGAGGTGGTTGTACAGTTCAACGAAGTGAGGTTGACCCCATATACGGCCGCCACATCTAGACTACAGGGAAGTGGTGACGAGGACCGGCGCCACCCGATCCTCCGTGTACTGTGGAAGCCGGACGTGTACGGTCTTGGGTTCACGTCAAGCCAGGCAGCGGGGAAGCTTGTTCAGAAGTTTTCTGACGAGGCCAACTCGACAGTCGCGGACGATGCGCTGCTTAAGTTTGGCGGCATGGTTGATCTGCTCGTACACAAGAACCCGCGGGCTCGCATCCTCGAGCTGGGCAACGACTCTGCTGATCTGACCTTGGCAATCTTGGACCTTTTGTCCGTCGAGACCGACTTCAAGCGTTTCTCAACATACAGTGCAGCGTTCTTTGCCGAGGGCGGGTCCCTATCGGGGGGCCCTGTCGACCTGGAAGATGGACACCATCCTACTGGAGAACAAGCCACCGCAAGTCTGGAAAAGGCTGGCTTTGACCTTGTCTTGATTCCTGGCGCGGGCTCATGGGTCCAAAGCCATGTGGACCAAGTCAAGGACCTGCTGGCTGATGGCGCGTCCGTACTTGCCTTGTACCCAGACTCCGAGAGCGCGTCCTCCTTCGAAGCGTCGACCGGTCTGTCTTGCCTGAGCTTCCAGATCGGCCAGGATAGCCCAGTCACATTGGTTCTTGCCCGTCACACGCCCAAGTCAAATATTGAGGCCTTGCAGAAGCGTAAATATTTGATCGTCGAGCGGGAACAGGAAACTAAGCTTGGCTCAGCTCTCGTGGATCTGATCAAGAGTATCCGGGGCGACGATGTAGTCACACATACCACACTGAATGAGGTCACCCCAGACAATGTTCCTCAAGGGGCTACTATTTTTAACCTGAGCGAGCTGACGTCTCCCCTTCTCAGCACCATCTCAGACAAGGACATGCATAGCGTCAAGGCAATGACGGACAAGGCAGCATCCCTCGTGTGGGCTACTGGCGGAAATATCCTGCAAGGCGAAAACCCCGACTTCGCCCTCGTCTCCGGCCTGTCCCGGGCTGTGGGAATGGAGCAGCCTTCGCTGAAATTCTACACGTACGACATTGACAACCCAGAGGTGGATGTGGAGGCCACTGCTCACCACCTGATCGCCGTCCTCAACCAAGATAGTGGCGCGAAACCAGACATGGAGTTTGTCCAGCGCGACGGAATCGTACATGTTAGCCGTTTCACACCAGACGAAGGAGTGAACTCGGCATTCCGCAACAAGCAGGGTCTTGAGCCTTCAAGCCTCGCCTTGGGTGACGCCAAGGACGTGCGACTGGCTATTGAGAGACCTAGTCAGTTCGATACCATCTTCTTCAAGCAGCAAGAGGCTCCATCGACCATACCACCCACACACATACGCATCAAGGTCGCCTCGGTCGGCGTGAATGCCAAGGACTACTACGTTCTTGCAGGACGCGTGGACACGCCCGATGGCACATGCCAGCTGGAGTGCGCCGGAACGGTGGAGGGGGTCGGCTCTGCCGTCACCGGATTTGCTGTTGGTGACCGTATCGTTGCTATGGCTCCTACGCACTTCCAGACTTACCAGACCTTGCCTGCGTGGGCCTGCCACAAGCTCAAGGAGACAGAGTCTTTCGATGTCGCCGCAACCCTGCCCCTTGTCTATTCTACTGCCATCTATGCATTGTACGACCGCGCCAGGATCCAGGCAGGAGAAAGCATCTTGATCCACTCGGGAGCCGGAGGTGTTGGTATTGCAGCAATTCAGTTGGCGCAGGCCGCTGGTGCTGAGGTGAGTACCTTTCAATTCGTCCTTCAAATTCTTTGAGATATACATAGCATGCTAACATCAAGGGGAACTAGGTATTTACAACGGTTTCGACCGAAGAGAAGAAGAATTATCTAATCGAATCCTTTGGCATCAAGCCTTCCAACATCTTCAGTTCTCGTGACACGTCTTTCCTCGATGGAATCCTCAGTGCCACCTCGGGACGTGGAGTGGATGTCATCCTCAACTCCCTCACTGGTGATCAGCTCCACGCTACCTGGCGATGCGCCGCAGATTTCGGCCGCTTCGTCGAGATTGGAAAGCTAGACCTCTCGAACGCCGGCCGCCTCGAGATGGACCAGTTCCTGAAGAACACCACCTTCACGGCATTTGACCTCGGCAACCTCTACTTCACTGACAACGAGAAGCAACATACCCTATGGAACAGATTGCTCTCCCAGGTGATGTCCCTCTACCGCGAGGGCAAGATCGCCGCATTCGAGCCCCTGAGGGTCTTTGACGTCTCGGAAACCACGCAAGCCTTCCGCCATTTTGCCTCCCGAAGCCGTATCGGCAAGGTCGCTATCAACCTCGAGAACGCTGCCTCTAAGATCAGGGTTCAGCAGGCAAAGCACGCCGCTCGCTTCGACGGTGACAAGAGTTATGTCATGGTGGGCTGCCTGGGCGGCTTGGGACGCACACTCTCGCGCTGGATGATCAGCCGCGGCGCCAGGAAGTTCGCCTTCATGGGACGGTCCGGCCTCCAGAAGCCGGCGGCGCAGAATCTGATACGAGATCTCGAGGCATTGGGCGCCGATTGCTCTGTTGTGACGGGCGACGTCTGCAAGAAAGCGGACGCAAAGGCCGTTGTGGATGCGGCCGCCGCCATGGGCAGCATCGGTGGTGTCGTGCAGGCCGCTATGGGTCTCAACGAGGCGATATTCTCCGATATGCCAAACGAGCACTGGCACACGGGCATCGACCCCAAGGTACAGGGAACGTGGCACCTATACAACGCGCTACAGTCGGATGATCGAGATACCTCGCAAAGTCTGGACTTCTTCCTGATGACTTCCTCCGTCTCGGGCAGTGTCGGCACAGCCACAGAGGCCAATTACTGCGCAGGCAATCACTTCCTCGACCTGTTTGCCCGCTATCTCCGCAACAAGGGACTACCAGGCGTCGCCGTCGGTCTCGGCATGATTTCCGAGGTAGGATACCTGCACGAGAACCCAGAGATCGAGGCTCTTCTCCTGCGCAAGGGTATCCAGCCCATTGACGCCGACGAGATGCTACAGATTCTCGATCTCGCTCTTGCTCGTTCTAACGCAAAGCTGGGAATACACCACTCCTACGACGAGCTGGCAGTTGCGCATATCTTGACTGGCCTGGAAGCTTCGGGCATGAAGGAGCTCCGTAGGAAGGGATTCGACGGAAACCACCCCGTTTTGGAGGATTCCCGCGCCGGCCTTCTCGCCAGCGCCCTTGGTGGTGACGAGGCCAATACACGCTTGGGACAGGAGGGAAACCTTCCCGCTGAGGTGGTCAAGGCCGTCGACGAGGATGGACAGACGCTAGAGCAGGCGGTGCTGGACCACATCCGGCGGCGCTTCGCAAATCTGGTACTGATGAAGTACGAGACAGTGGACGTCAAGAAGCCTTTGGCAGAGTATGGGATGGACAGCATGATTGGTGCCGAGTTCAGGACCTGGCTGTACCAAAGCTTGACGGCCGAGGTCCCCCTATCCATGTTGTTGGGAAAGACGTGCACTTTGGAAGCGTTGAGGGACGTAGCAGTGACCGCATTGTCGCAGGCAGAGAGTGGTTGATTGGAGTATCATTAACTCTTCATCTTCATAGAAACAACAGATCGTTTTTAATCCTAATCATGGATAGTATATTTGCAATGTATATGCACTTAAAATAATGTCACTCAAGTATAAAAGCGAATCGCCAATGCATTTGCAATGGCTAACCTTATATCGCGGCAAATACCCTAGGGTATTTATATTTCAATACGGCTAAGTATCCCTTACTCCAGCTGCAGCGCTTACCCTGCCCGCTTTATCACCTCTTACGGATTCTTTTGGAGCCAAAGAGTCCCAATCAATCGGCAAGTAGAGGGTCAGGCTGTACACAGCTTTGGATCGGGCGTTGAGAACAAAGAGTACATAGGTAGTCGACAAGTCACATATGTATTTGGGCAGTGAAACCTCCATATTGATGAATAGCTTTGCGATGCTATTTTGACAAGGTCTAGCTGGAACGACATCATACTAGATATAGAGCCTCTCTTTCTCAATGCCCCCGTATTTATTACCGGATCGTGATGAGACCAGCGCGATACGACCGTATGTTTCTGCTGGTTCGACATCAACCATTTTCACGTCGTAATGTTTTAACAATCTCGCCTTCTCCAGCCCGTCTAGAGTCGACCCGCATGTCGGGACTTCCTCCATGTTGGCTATGGCTAAGGTGCCAAGAACATCTGGCAATAGAGATCGGCTCCGAATGACAATGCCTGCGATGCCGGCGGCCAAAGATACCGTTGACGCGACGACTAGTACAGAGAACCACACCTTGTGGCACTGTAGAAGATTCTGAGATGTGGTAGCCGTGGATTCAACGCTCGAAGTGTTCAGAAACTGGTAATCCGAGTACGAGTCGAGCGGTGGATTAACGTTGGCTTGGTCTATTGGAATTTGGCCAGACACAACGCTAGGAGAAATTCCTATCAAGTAGATTGTGTTGATGAGCTGGCCCAAACGGATCTCGAATTGCCTTCGCCCAACATCAATGATGCTAATGCTGTCATTACGCACATGTTGAGTGAGTGCTTCGGAGGGAGACAAGATGTATTGCATCACCGGCGTTGTGGCTCCTGAATCGACTGCTGGATACATCTGCGCCAAATGGGATATCATGCCTAACGCCATTGTTCCCAAATTCATGTCGAAGGCGGTGACATTGGCGTCGTGTGGCGGATTCGGTGTCTGCCGGACACCTTGTGCCTGACACACTCCTTTGACACATGTGTAATTGACGTCTGCGTAGGTAGTTCGTAAATCGCACTCCACATGTGAGAAACCGGCTTTTGAGGTAGAAGACCACGCTATCTTCCGGGCGTTCCAGCTGGGCTGCGTCGGGGTGCAGCCCTTGTAACACGTGGTGACGCCCAGTAAGAAGCCGGCCTCACAAGCATCTTTTATATCATCGGTAGTATCAGAGGTCTTCAACTGTGGACCTGCTGCAAATTTCCAGCTATTCGTAGAGGGCTGTAATGGCTCGGCTGTTCTGAGGAACTCATCTGCCAATGTGAGGTTCTCCTTGTACAAATCTTCGCATTGGCCCGAGTCAATCCGGAAGACAGGGCAGTCGAGGCTCAGATACGACGTATGCAAGGTGAATGAAGAGGTCTCGGAAGATGATTGTGGACCAAAAGGAAGTCCAACCAGACTTGAGTATATGACTGAGGCGTTGGCATCAGTACTGGTAGGCAGGGTTACCCAGTCACTGCTGGCATAGCCGTCTAGCGTTTCGAGCACTGGAACTTTGAGATTTCCGTAGCTGTCCTGCGTCTTTTCGATAGCAGCTGAGGAAATTGCTGATATTAGGGCATTCGAAAACATGGCTTGGAAGATATCTGTTGCCCAGTCGGACGCTGTCAAGGCATGCCACATTGGAGTCTGGGAATCAAGAGTGGTGACTTGTTCCGTGTGCCGAGGATGGGAAGGTACTTCACTGACGATCCTGAGGGCTGCTTGACTGCCAATAACCGACACGGCCCAGAAGGCGAGGATCGTAAGCGTAGAAAAATCGAAGATTCTGAGGTGGAAGTTAGTGCACAGGGCACCAAAAATAGTCTGGCTGCCAGCAAGTTGTTCAATCCTGCCGATGGTTGTGCCACCCTCAAGTTTCCACATTGCGATGGCTCTGATCGCACGACCCCCAATAGCTGCAAACATAATTGGAAATATAGTTGGTCCCTGCGCACAAAGAGAAGTTAGTAACAGTTCGTCAATTATAAGCATTCAGCTCTCTCAATATTGGTACACTCACGTAACTCGACAGCCGGAGAATGTTGAAAGCCGGAGAGCCCTGAGTCACGGCCACCCCATCATATGCTAGGGTAACGGATGCAAAGGCAATGAATGCTAGAGGTATGAAGGAAAGAAGGATATCGATGATCCTCCGGGTCATCGATTGATGTGGTGGAGAGGGACCAGGAAGCTGAAGGGGGGGTCGAGCACGTCCGTCAGCCGTCGACAGCGAGGTGTCAGGATCCATGGAGGAGACCATCTCGTAGTTCACTTCAGTCTCTCTGTCACCTTGCTGCCAGGTGGAGGCTCCTTTCCCTATTTGCGTAGAGTTGCTAGACATCGTTCAAGACGCTTTACTCATCAACCCAGGGTAGGAGTTTGACGGGCTGGGTCAATGAAGGCTTGGTGGCAGAAGTAGCTGTAGCTTTTAAGTCAAATAAACATTATATAGGTTTTTGTGGGGAGAAAATAAGCAGCTCTTGAACGGGGCGATGTCAGGGTTGTACATATATAGGCAGCACCACTACTAAGTACATAGTATCCATAGACGCAGTATCTTGCCATGGGTCAGATACCTTAGTTGACCGTTGTGATTGGAGGCAAAACTACCTGCCTACTTAGTAAGTACTAAGTATGTTTCAAGAGACCTGGACAGGGGGCCGTTTTGTCGTTTTAAATCGTTGTTTGGCTCGCTCACTTGCATCAACTGATCTCTTGGCGATAATGAAATCCTTCAGCTGAACATGCTGTTTAAATATAGAAACAATCACCTTGGATTTCAGATAGCCCTTGGTGCTTTTCCTCTGACACTTCTAAGGTTACTAGTAATTATCTTGATTTCAGTCTCTGACTTTTATTTTAAAATAAATTACCTACCGCGAGTAACAGCACACAGGGTTAGGGCTAGCTTCCTGCGATAAGCTTTCCTTATCGCCTCCGTACTTATGTCGCTTTCTCGGTTCAACCGCAGCTTCCAATTTGCCTTTCCTTTTCTTCCGGATAGTGAACCAGTGAACCTCTTTGATCACTCACGATAACTACATACACTGGGATCAAGCACTCCGCGCTGTGAGCACATAACCACTGTCAAAATGATGATCTATGATAGAAACCCGTGATCCTTCCAGCTCTGAATATACAATCGAATCAAGTTCTCGTTTATCGGCCCCACTTCGGCAAGGGTATTGGAATGCTGCCTAGCCTTGGCCGTTCCCATCAGCACACCGCCACAGCTCATGCGGATGAAATGGCTTTGTAGGAAGTCCACCAGCAAATACCCGGGATTCGCGCCCTCCGCTGTGTTATCCTCGCGCCTTGGCCAATCTCGCACTCGCCCCACCCAATCCTCGAACGGGATGACGCCCACCGGATCGCGTGATGTGGTGCTCATTGCATCCACCAGGATGGCGATGGTCTCGGACCACGGCTGACGGACGGGGTTGTCGATGTGATAGATTGGATGCAGCACCACGATCTCCGGCTGTGTCACGATCTCGACCAATGCACGGGCCATGTCGTCCGCAGAAGTCCATCCCAAGCTGCCGGACAGCTCGGGCAGCGCCCCCAGGGTCTGGGATGACTTGATAATGAACGAGATGTGCTCCATGGGGTTCCAGTGGCCATTGAGTGCGCTCCCGGCAATCTGTCCCAGGCGCACGGCAGTGGCGCGGAACCGCTCGGGGTATTGGTGCAGCGTGGCATCTAGCATGCGCTCGCAGATGTACTTGGCCTCACCGTAGCCCGTCGGCAGGACGCTCTCGACGGGGACGCGCTCCTCGGGCACCACGGGCGTTCCTGCCCACAGAGGGTGATGGCCAACGGTGGCGATTGAAGATACGAACTCGAAGGACACGAGCGAGTCCGGCGGACGCCGAGCTTGGATGTGGCAAGCTAGCTTCAGCATTTGAGCCATGATGCGCAGTTGTGGCTCGAAGCGCTTGACCGGCCAATTCGAGTGCATCAGCCAGGCGTTGTGAACAATATGCGTGACATTGTCAAGCAAGGATTGGTAGTCCTCATCGTGCAGACCAAGGTTCTTGGGATTAGCCAGGTCTGTCTCGAGCACGTCGATCTTGGCCATGGCGTTTGGAGGAAGCTG
The DNA here is from genome assembly GCA_003795295.1 of Cytospora leucostoma. NCBI lineage: Eukaryota > Fungi > Ascomycota > Sordariomycetes > Diaporthales > Cytosporaceae > Cytospora > Cytospora leucostoma. The sequence continues at coordinate 96,341 of LKEB01000061.1, read as the reverse complement.
GATTCCCTTCTTTCTCAGGGCTTGCATCTGCCTGTCGCGTGGGTCTTGTTTCCTACTTCTACGGTTGAGGCACACAACTCTCCGCACGTCCGTTCGCAGAGCAGCCTCAGCGACCAAATGCGCGCCCAGGCCTCCGGTGGCACCAGTGATCAAGACGCATTTGGCATCGGACGCAGGCTTGAGACTGCTCGGTTGAGAGAGGCTTGCATCCGCGGTTCGACACATTGCTTCGTTGAATTCCTCCGTCAAACCCAGCACATAGTCAGCGACAATCCGTTCGCGAGCTTCGCAGTCCTCCATACGACGACCTCCTCTATACCCGTGGCCCAAGCTGGGTGGTGTGGGCACTTGTTTGTAACTGGTGGTATCGGAAAGGAGATTTTAGCATGCGATCCGAAAATGACAACTCAAAGGGAAGCAGTCGACTGAGAACACGGTCATTTGGAAATTCCATGCATCGAGCCTGTCACATGCCATACACTTGCAGGTATGTACGGGATAACGAAACCAGTTAGCGAACCCCGTCCTCATGCACTCATATGGCACCACACAAAAGTCTTGAGACCATCATTACTCACCGGCTATCTATGTTGGCAGCAGCCAGTATGACCTTCTGAATCTCGCTCTCTGGTCTTTCACCCGCCGTCCAGTCCACATATCCGTACCCAACAGCCTGCAGATCCGTCTCCCACCTGGTTTCATGCGCCAATACGTGGCGCCGACCATCCTCGAAGTTCCACCAGCCCTCAAACAGACCAAAGATGAGGTCGACCCAGTACGATGGGCGTGTCATCTCCATCAAGATGAGGAAGCCGTTGGGCCGTAGGACCTTGCGCACATTCTCCGTGCTCCCGCACAGCGACTTGGTAGCGTGGACGGCGTTGCTGGCGATGACAAAGTGCTGCGTGCCCTGCAGCTCTGACACGGGCTCCGTCTCAATGTCGTGGACCCGGAACTTTATCCATGGATACTCTTTGGCCCACCGCTTGCGCGCCGTCGCCACGAATGATGGCGCTAGGTCCGTGAATGTGTACTCGACGGGCAAGCCAAGCCGCGCCAACACCGGCAGAATTCGCTTGGTAGTCCCGCCTGTCCCGGCGCCCATCTCCAGGATGCGCAGCGGGTTGCTGTCACTGAGCCCATTCTCATACTCGGCGTTAGACGTCACCTGTTGTAGCTTTGCTGCCAGGCGCGTGAAGAAATCCTCTATCTGGGCGATCAATACCCGGTTCAGCGGCCATTCGGTGTACCACTGACTGACGAGGGCATGGCCTTCGGTGTTGCCGAAGACCACTTTCACACCGTCCGTCTCACCCGTGAGCACACGCGCGAGGTTTTGGCCAACGTAGTAAGTGAGCTTGTCTGCACAGGCCTGATCGGAACGGCTTGCAAGGAGCTCTTCAAACAATTCCTTGCTACTCTTCGATGGCAGGGCCACTGCCGTCCGGGTGATGACGGCACCCTTTCCATCTATCTTCACGATTTGCATCTTCATCTCCAGCATCTCGTACAGGTGCGTCACGAAGCGCTCGTGTTCTCTGGTATGTCGGATGCGCGACAACCGCTCGCCAGGTCGCGCGTCGCGGAAGCCGGCACCCAACGTCTCGAAGGCCTCAAGTGTGAGTAATGCAGCCAGCTGATTCTGCCGTGGCAACACCTCGGCCGAGTAGCTCGCCTGGCCCATGTCGGCGATCTGGCTGTCGGTCTGTGCCTTGGTCTCGTTGAAGGCATCCATGACCATTGCGAGAGGGAGCCTGAACCCTCCCTCATCCTTGTCGACATCCGACAATGTCTCAGGAGACGGTGTGCTCAGATTCGTATTGGTCAGCGACGTTGATCCATCCGAGGTGGAGGAAGACGCGATGATGGGCACGTCGCTATTCGCGTCATCGTCCGGGTAATATGTGCCGGCATGCGACTGTCGCCCTGAATGCAGCGGTGTCTGTGTGACACCACCGCTTGCGACGCCCATAGCGCCTGCTACGCATTGTATTAGGCCAGGCATGTCGGCAACAGCGAGGATCTCAGCCTCTGGCAGCTTCACCTTCATTGCTGACTCGATCTCGTGCACCATTTCCATGCCGGCTAGTGAGTCGATGCCTAGGTCGGCTAGCTCGCTCTCGTCTTTTATCTCGGCCATATCTAGGCCTGACAAGTCTGCGATTACAGCTTTCACTCTCACAGTCAGGTCTTCAATATCTAGAGCTTGGTCTCTTGGTTGGGACGGCTTCGTCCCTGGAACTACTCCGGGCTGGATCGTCTGCTGCGGATCATTCGACGCCTTAGATGCGCTTGGAGACAAAGTGTTTATCATTTCAACCTGGGTTGCCTCCTTCAGCACAGGAACGGCTGGATCTTGAATAGCTGGTGTCGCGGCTAATGGCACAGTCTTGCCACCGGCTATCCACGAGGGCTCCGTCAAGCGGGTGAGCAATCTTTCCATGGAGGCCTTTGGAATCCTGACGTATGCGATGCCTAGGATGGCCTCAACTAGAGTCCCATTGGCGGCATCATAAACAAACACATCGGTTAACGACAATTGGTCGGATGCTCGGTGTGTCACGGCAAAGGCATCGAAGGTCTCCGGCCGTTTCCCCTCGGCATTGGGATGCAGCCTGATCCACTGGTCGATTCCATTCGCGAGATAGACATGGCTACTATCGCGATCCGCCATGCAGTTTGTCCACAGTCCGCCAAGCTGGCAGAAAGTGTCCGCGAGGTGCGGGTCGAACCCCAGCTCAGGGTCCTTGTTAACGCGCACGACGTGCCCTGCTGTCTCGTTACCGCGGCAGGCCATCTTCTGCAATCCGCGGAACTCATCGCCGTAGTCGACTATCTCGGAGAAAATGCGGTAGATGCTGCGGTTGCCGAGGACTTCGTCAACGTCGCCGCCGCCCTGCAAAAGATCCACAGCTCGACCGTGGCCAAATAGTCGGTCATAACGTGCCAGCTGGCTCTTCAATGACGGATCCTCGGAGTCGCTGAAGGCCACTTTCCCTTTCGTGTGCAGCATCCGAGTCTGGGTTTCGCCGGCGGTGCTCAAGACTTCGAATCGCCATTCTGTGGATTCTGGTGCGTCACTAGCTTTGCTGACCTCCACCCACAATGTGCGTGCTGAGTCGAAGCAGACGGGTGATGAATACTCGACATCTTGGATTTGAGGCTGGCGCCGTGTCGTTCGGTATTCAGCACCGATACTGGAGATTGCGTCAACCACAAGGTTGATCTGCAGAGTGGCTGACAAGATGGGTGCTGTCTTCAAGGTAAGGTGACCGCGCAGTAGTTGCTTGTACTTCTCCAAAGCTGTGTTGACGCGAAACCGTGCTGGGCTTTTGGCCACGCCGTCCTGGAAGCCGATGAAGGTCAAAAGGCCTTCTGGCTGCTTCTCTTCGCTGGTCTTTTGCTTGGTTCCATCACCCACCGGTAGCGGCAGAGTCTTGGGTGGTACCTTGAGATCCATCCAGTGACGCGACTCAGGGTCAAACTGGTAGGGAGGTAGCAGAAGCGGCTTGAGGCCAGCCTGGTGATTTCTCTGAGACCCATGATGCGCCCAGTGCTGAACGCGCAGGCCAGCCTTCCAGAGGGACACAGTAGTGTCGGTCAACCTATTCCACCCGTCGTCGCAGTTCGCGACGTTGAGCCCGTGGAATGAGAAAGTAGCTTTGCCACTGACGCCAGAAAGGGCGCGAGCCGCCATGTTGGTGATGGTTGAGTTGGTGCCCGCCTCGAGGAAGATACAAGACGACGACGGCTGCCCGGAAGAGCCTCCGTGCTGTTGCACCAGCCGCTTGAGTGCGTGATGGAAGTACACGGGATTGCGCATGTGATCCGCCACAAACTGCCCGGGCGGCCCAATTGCGCTCGTGCTGTGTTCTGTCGTCAGCTCGATCGGGATCACGGGCTTGCGAAAGTTTAGTCCCCTGGCGCTCTGCTCTAGGGCATCGTAAAGCGGATCGACGAGCACAGAGTGGAAGGCGTTCGTGACATTGAGCTTCTTGGACTTCGCAATCCTGTACTTGCTGGTGTCGGTGTCGAGCTTCACCGCCACAGCTTCAATGGCGGCCGCCGGGCCAGCGAGGGTGAAACTTTTCGGGCCATTGTAACAGGCGATTGCTGCGGGCTTATAAGAGTGGTTGCTGTTGGCGTCTGCGAGGAGCTTCTGCACACCGTCGAGATCCCCTTCCACGGCCATCATTGCGCCCTTGTCTGTCCCCCAGGCATCTCGCACCAGGGTGGCCCGGCGCACGATCAGCTTGACAGTGTCCTCTAGCGACAGAATGCCCGAGATGCACAACGCAGTCAGCGTGCCGAAGCTGTGGCCTGTAAGTGCGGTTGGCTTCACACCCGACTCAATCCAACTCCGCGCGCAGGCATACTGGGTGGCAAAGAGCATGATTTGCAGCTGGACCGTGTCAATGCTCGAGGATGGGCTGCGCTCAAGTATCCCGGGAAATATGCTTGGGCGTCCCAATGACTGTATTACGGCGTCGACATAGTCGAGGTGCTTACGCATCAGAGCTATACCATGGTAGATTTGAGGATCGAGTCCGATTTGGTTGGAAACCTGGCCGCCGAAGCAAAGGATGACTGTTGCCGAGTTCTTAGAGGGGCTTGATGATGTTTTGGAGATGGCGTTTTCACCATCCTTCTCAAAGGCAGCCAGACTTTGGTCTAACTCCTCTACAGATCTGGCAGTGAGCACCAAGCTCGAGTCCAACGTCCGATTGCTCTGTTGGGCGAGGTTGAAAGAAAGACTAGCAAGCGGCGTGTCTCGTCCGGATCGAGCGAGCCATCTTCGGAGGGCTTGAACCCAGCGGCGCAAGCTCTTGTTGTCGAAGCCGGCCACCCAGAAGGGATGCTTGATGCCAACTGGCAATCTTATAGCAGCCCTTGAGCATGTGGAAGGGGCTTGTGTTATGACTGCAGAAGCGTTGGACCCTGATGCCCCGTAATTATTGATCAGGGCAGCACGAAACTCTCCATCAACTATCCAAGGCTGCGCTCGTGTGGGTACGAACATCTGATCGGCCTGAGTGGTTTTGAGAGCTGGACTTTTCGTGTCGAAGCTTGCCTGGGGTGGCAGCGTGCCCTTGTTCAGCATGAGCAGGATTTTGATCAGGCTTATAATGCCCGAGGCACATTCCATATGGCCCACAAGGCCTTTGACAGAGCTGACCATTAGATTGTTTCCTGGCCCGCGATTTCTGCCTCCAAGAGCTTTCCGGATGCTGTCGTACTCGGCAGGGTCACCAACTGCCGTACCAGTGCCATGGGCCTCGACGACCGAGATCTGCGACGGTTTGATGCGGGCCTTGGCCATCACCCTGGTGAACAGGTTCTCCAACGAGGGCACGTTGGGCACGAAAATAGGCGTGCAGTTCTCATTCTGCTGCACGCCCGTTCCGGCGATCACGCCGAGTACCGGATCCCCATCCTCAACAGCCTTGCTCATCTTCTTCAAGAACACCGCACCGACACCCTCACCGCGACAGTAGCCGTCGGCCTTAGCATCAAAAGGCTTACACTGGCCCGTAGGACTCAGGAATGAACCCGCGGCTAGGTTCTGGAACCATGTAGCCGAGGTCATGATATGCGTGCCACCAGCGAGCGCGGCCTCGCACTCGCCAGACAAGATGGACTGGCACGCTTGATGGACAGCGACCAATGACGAGCTACAAGCCGTATTGATAGTAAGTCCCGGGCCCGTCCAGCCGAAAAAGTGTGACACTTTGCCCGAGATAAACCCCTGCAGATTCCCCGTGGCCGTGAATGCGTTGGCCGGGTGGGAGGCGACGTTGTTATCATAGTCGCCCAGGCATACGCCCACGAAGCAACCCACGTTATTATTCCCCGCATCAATATGTTTGAAGTAGCCGCTCTGCTCGACCGCCTGGTACGCTACCTGCAGGATATGCCGCTGCTGCGGGTCCATGGAGGCGCTCTCGCGCGCCGATTTCTTGAAGAAGCGATGATCAAATTGGTCGTGCCCGTCGACCAGATTCGCAAACCATTTGCGTTTCATGTTGGCGTCTTTGGTGTTGCGGAAAGGCGTATCTTCAAAGTTGAATCGATCCCTCTGCGCCCCAGCCAACGCTGACGAGCCGATTTCTTTGTGCTGCGACCGCCCGGCCACCAGAAGATCCCAGAAGTCTTCAAGACTGTCGGCTCCGGGGACCTTGCAAGACATTCCGACGACCGCGATATCGCTGTTTAGCCATGGGCGGGCCGGGTCGGAGCGGCGGTCCGCCTTGCTTTGCAGGTTGCTTTCGGTGTTGTTGCTTAGTTGCACCCTGTGGGTGAGGGAGGGAGGCACGCTGCGCTCTTGGCCAAACTCGACGATTCGGGGTTGCTGGCCGTTTGCTTCGGTCTCTTGTATAGCGGCAGAGAGAGTCTCAAACCACTGAGCCGGCTCCAATAATATGGATCGCAGCGCGTAGGCGTGCAATGCGCCATGTTTGAGAAGGCTTCCGTGGCTGTCGTTTGCCCTCGTGGGCGTCGCCATGCAGGCAGCATCTGGGAGTCGGAATGTAGCTCCGGCGGGTGAGTTGCAAAACTCGATGAGTTGGTCTACGAGGGTCACACGCGACTTGTCATTGCCAGCAGAGTGGAAGCGCCCATACAGACCGATCTCAGACACGCTGAGGCCTGCGTCTTGCAGCCGATGGGTCAGGTCGGATATGCTCTCTGCACTGGTGGTAATAGTGGCACGATTCTTGTCATAGTGGACCGAGATATATGCCTGTAGAGCATAGTGTCAGAAGGCAGATAGACTATTTGCGTTGAATGCGACCGGAACTTACCTCACTAAAGTCCTTCATCACACTCAGCATCTCATCACGTTTCTCTGGCGAGCTCCAGGCTGCGCTCAAACACCGCGATCTCATGCTGTTCGATGCCTGATTCTCGCAATCGACGACCAGTCCGACAAGCAGCCCGAGTCGAACAGCAACAGCGCCATATATTCGGAAGTCGTGGCTGTCATGGGAACTGGCAACAGCAAATGCACTCAATAGTCCCGTACACAGTCCCAGTGCCTCTCTAGCACCAACGAAGCTCGTCTGCTGCTTGTATTCGGTATACTGCACCAGTTGTGCGATGACGGCAAGGGGGACCAAAATGGTGTTGGGCAAGGGAAAAATGAGGTTGTCAAGAGGTCCCGCCGAGATCAATGCTGTGGTGGCATCGAGTAATTGCTGGGCAATTATATGTCCTCTTCCTTGATATGAGGAGGGTAGTTGTGGTAGAGCTGTCTCACAGGCTTGGGGCAGCGTCCTGATCAAGTCGACGAGCCAGGTGTTGTCTTCGTGCTCTACGACTACTTCGCGGAGGAGATTGAACTTTGATGCATCGAAGGACAGCGTGAGGGACCCAAAAAGCAGTAGAGTACCATTTTTTGGTTCCGTGGTCTCCTCTATGTCCGCCATGTCGAATGGTGTGGCAGAAGGGGGATCTAAGCACGAGAGCGCGCTTTGCTGTCCTTATTTGCTGGCTTGAGTAAGAAGTGAATGTGGGTACTCCCGTGTCAATGTGTTACGCTGTCTTTGTATTCTGTTAGGGCATGAATAAAAACAAGGACATAAGATCCAGGAGGCGTTGATCACTAATGTTTTGTCTGGTTCGTCCTGTTCTATTGCTTCGCGTTTTCTTCTATTTGATCGGCGTTGTCTAACTACTTGTGTCTTTAGTAAGCATTTCCTCCCCCTGCTTCAATCTTCCTTTCTTATCTTTTATTTCCTCGTAATTCGCTCTTCTGCTTGGGTATTTCATAATATATTCGGAGTGTTTTTTCTAAATTAACATTTCGCTCTAACGCCAGCGCTTACTCGATCTGTACTTGTACGCTCCGAGTTTCCGTGATCCCGCAGCGCCTCTCCCATTTCGACGATTGAGAAGAGCCTTCGAGTGTAAACGTCTTTTTTCCGGCGAGTACATCTTTGTGGCATGCTTGGTGGGAAACGGGCTCCAAGAGGAGAGGGGTACCTCCAGCTTTTTGCATATGTCCACAAAACACAATATACCTGGGCATCAAAACTCGAGTTTACTCTTTATCCTGGATTGGGAGACACAAGGGCACTAGGAGTGACTTAAGAATATAAACTTTGTGTCTTTTGTCCGAGGAGGCCATCCAAGTCAACAAAATTCTTGTTGGCTTATCGAGCAAGTTCTCCTTATCTTTCAAGAAGTAAACAAAGGGGTTCTTGCGTAACGGCTCGCTAAGATCGAAAACATCCAGGCAAATATATAGTCCTGGATTTACCAGAGAATCATCTCGCCGCCATGCGCATCAACCAGTCTCTCACAGACATCTCCCATCCAGGGCAGGACATGCATATCGCCATCGTCGGAGGCGGCATTGTCGGCATAATCCTCGCTCTCGGCTTAACTCGACAGGATATTTCTGTACGTGTGTATGAGCAGGCAGCTGGCTTCCGTGAAGTCGGCGCCGGCATTGCCTTCTCCGCATGCGCGCGTCGCTGCAGTGCGTACTAGTGCCACCAGTCTTTGCTATGTCCCTCCGTTATAATCTTCTGGGCACCTATTGCTCCAATGCCAGTCTATCGTATTGTTTCCCCGTACTATCGGGCATAACGCTGAAATCAGGTGCCCTTCTCTAGTGGAGCTTGTGGATCCCGCAATCACACGAGCTCTTACACGGTGCGGTGCCGTGTCCGTATCGGACGCGGACGACGAGAGCGACTACCTTCGGTTCATTGACGGCTATAATCAGCATCGTCCCCAGGATCCAAGCTATCAGCGGCCTCTGGCTCAAATTGGGTGTGCTGGCTTCCGAGGATGTCGACGCGACCAGTTCCTCGAAGAGCTCGCCAAGGAGATTCCGCCAGGTGTCATTGTATTTGGCAAGCGCTTGATGAGGATTGAGGAAAACGAAAATGGAGGAGTGGCACTATCCTTCGAAGATGGGACGATTTCTGACGCCGATGCCGGTAGGTTCGCATACCCTAGGGTATTGTGTTGTTGTCCCAGGTAGCTTTCTGCCAGTCTGCCGCCTGCCACACTCTAAATGAATTAGTGCTAAGTTAATCACGTCCTTGACATAGTTATCGGCTGTGACGGCATCAAGTCGCGCGTCCGCAAGCACCTCTTCGGCACCGACCACGGGGCCTCATACGCACAGTACACACATAAGGTGGCATATCGGGGCCTGGTGCGAATGGACCACGCAACCGAGGTGCTGGGCGCCTGGAAGGCCGGTAATTTCCACCATCATGTTGGGCCCGATGCCCACCTGACTCATTATCCTGTAGCAAATCACACAGCGCTCAATGTCGTTGTGTTTCTCTCCGACCCAGACCCGTGGCCTGTTTCGGATGACAGCAGCATGGTAGCCGCAGGCGCGCGGGACGAGGTCCAAGCTGCGCTGAAGGGGTGGCATCCCACGGTCTTGGGCTTGGTGGGTTTGCTGCCCGAGAAACTGAGCAAGTGGGCTTTGTTCGACCTGGGTGACTATCCCGCGCCGCATTATTATGATGGACGGGTCTGTATTGCAGGTGATGCAGCGCATTCGTCAAGTCCGCATCACGGCGCGGGCGCTTGTCTTGGGGTGAGTGATGGCAACGGATTTCGGATTCACCTCAGGGCCGTTCATCTCGGGGCCGTTCGCAATTCATCTACGAAAATAAACTAACTGTGCATATCACGGCAGGTCGAAGACGCACTCTGCCTGAACTTGCTCTTGGCCCACGTCCGTGAGAAAGTTGCAGCCAAAGACTCGTGCGGTAATGGTTACCCTCTAGGAGACGCGCTCGAGGCGGCATTCCAGACATTTGACGCTGTGCGCCGAAAACGTACCCAATGGCTTGTGAACAGCAGCCGGCGCGTCTGTGACCTGTACCACCAACCAGAGTGGGCGGATCCGAAACGGTGGGTCAAGGCCGAGACGTGCTTCGAAGAGATTCGAGATCGATCGTACAAGATTTGGCATTTCGATGTCGACGACATGGTGCAGAGAACTGTGGTGGAATACAAAGCACGGCTCGAGGTGCGGCTGCGCAATGGAAACGTGAAGACTGGCGATGGCGCCGAGAATGGTTTTGGTGAGGAGTATGGCTATGTCTTGTGATTTGAGCTGCTCAGGTGCAGGACTTGAGATTTGCGAGCTATGCTGTAAATCTACTCTCTACTGACCAGGATCCAGTTTCCACTCTGCACGGTGTGTGTCCTGCTGAGGTCGTAATACTACAATAAGCTTACATATATATGAGATTCTCAGAACCCGCCATCGCCGTGAAGGCAGTGAAAGACGCAGTAGTCGGAAATAGTTGATCTTCAGCTACGGAGTACGGGTCAGTTTGATTGGTAATAAGCCCACTTGTTGCTGTACCATCAACGCTCCCAATCTTCCCTTGTCAATTGTCGAGCCTCGTGCAGGGGGCAGTGTGTTTACCCAGGAATGTGGTGTGGTTATCATTCGCACGGCCCCCCTGAAACACGTCTATTGAAATGTAGAGAGCTCGTTGACGTTTGTATAATATCAAAACGTACCTTTGCATCTACTCAATAATCAACATCCGATTCTCGGGCATATAGTTCTACTGCACGGGTAATATTCGACGTTTGCTGACGTGTAGGTACTATAAAACTACCCTAGGATAGTAGGAAAAGACACCGATACTCAAGTGCTAAAGGACCAGGGGCTCGTACTATTGTGTAAGATCATGAGTTGAAAGTATCATGTGCGCGTTATGCATCAAATCTAGAGTGGGCATGTAGAGAATGCTGATTGGAAGACGCTGACTTTCTCGGCGAGTATATTATACCAAAATACAACCGCATTGGGATGGATGGCTTCTCTAGGAGCGAGTCGAACACGGAGGGTGGACATGTAATACCCGAGTCCCACGTTTCCAGGCCACAACTCTGTCATTCATCCCCATTCATTCATTTCGGCCCCAAAATGACACCTTGCAATCCGCTGTCCCGCAGCCTAGATAGCCTTCCTAACGGCGCATAGAAACGGTGTGCATGTCGCCCTTTCGAGATCCCAGACGCCGCTAGCCGCGTAAGGATTCTCGCCCAGCCATGTATACATCTCGTTCTCGCTGTGTGTCTTCCAAACCATGACGCTGCCTGTGATAGTAGGTGGTTTGCCGGAAGTGTCCGGATGAGCCTTGACGGTTGGGCCTGATAGGACCATGCGGCCAGCGTCGATGTGTACTTTGTTGTAGGCCATGTGGGCGGCGAGATTGTCCTGGCGCAGCTGGGCAACTTGGAAGCCAGGTTTGTCTGGGACTTGAATGAGCCAGTTGGCTTCGGGTGCTGTTGCCATTTTGATTGGGTGCCCCAGTGTGTGATGGGCAGGGTTGTAGAAAGGAAGTTCCTGGCGATTCTAGTAATTGCAGGTGGCTCAGAGAATCAGAGTTAATGTTTTGGTGGTTTGGTCAACATGCTGACGAGTGATTCATAAGGGACTTCGAATTTGACAATTATTCGCCGACCATTTGGTAGTATATCATAGTGAACTCGGTGAATATTCTTGGAAACGGGCTTACAAATACATCATCCCAACGCATCAAGGTTCCAAATTCGGCAAATTCAAGGCTGTGAAATACGATTTGGATTAGTTGTAATTCATCTGATTACTATCCCATGGGAGTACGTACCTTCAAGTCTTCAATTCTGTGCATCCACCTCAGCTGGGCGCTTCCATTCCGTTGACGAATTACTGGATAGTCGATCACATTAAAGTCCAGACTTTCGGGCAATATTATCCATATATGAAAAAATGTAAAGTCATTCTTATAGCCTAGTGAATTGGAGTGGAAGATTCATTGTGCAACTGCGAAAGTGTAGGCAACAACCACTTGGCATTGTCATGTCCGGTTGCAGAACGGATCACTGAAAGCACCACCTAGACAAACGGACCGTAGAATAAATTACCTCATCACGTAGTGTCGGGAGAAACATGCTTTCCATGAATCTGGAGGGATATCTACCTTCGAAATCTCCGCAATTTATTAAGGCTCATGATCACCTACCACGGCTGCACACCATCCTTCCTCAGTGCCACCACAGGCCAAGCCTCACCATCCCTTTTCCCCTCAACCACATCCGCGCAGAACCCACCTCCGATAGCCGGATCAATAGCCCCCATGGGACTCTTGTTGACCTTCTCACCCGTCGTACGATCATCACCCAACCCTGTGTTCAGGAAACCGGGTGAGATATTGAAGACGGCGACTCCGTCATTGTGAAGTAACCGCCCCCACTCCGCCGTAAGCATGTTCATTGCGCTCTTGCTCACGCGGTACGCGAGCCATGGCGTCTTGGGCTTCGGCCACTCCCCGGCCGGAGCGAGCGCGTATTTGGGGCTCTTCCCGCCTGTAAGCTCCGTGACGGATGACAGCCCACTGGTGATGAAGACGAGGCGAGGGGGTCGTGCCTTGGAAGCGAGCAGCAGAGGCGCGAAGGTGAAAGTAAATAGATGCGTCCCAGTCACGTTGATGTCGTATGTTTGGTTCCAACCCTTTCGAGGGGTTAGTTGACCTGAATCAATAGCTTTGTCGAGATCGGCACCTGTTTGAATATAGCGTAATCAACATTCTAGTTCAGCATTGCTTGAACAAGATGAGAACCAGATGGATATCCGAGTTGTTGTCCAGGCAAATACAGGGAAAAGATGCACACAACACACCGGCATTATTTATTAGTACGTCGACATGCCCGAGCTTGTTCCTAACCTGGTCGAAAGCTGTGGCGATGGAATCGTCCGACGTGATATCGATAGACAGCGGTTCAGCCGTTGACAGGCTATCGGGCGATAGCTGCTTCAGTTTGGATATACTGTCACTTGCACGGCTAATATCACCCCGGCACCCAATGAGAATGTGATAGGGGTCAGGTCGGGCGAAGAGGGCTTTTGCTATCTCGAAGCCTGTAGGAGATTCAACTGGTGAGTGCGTGATCGTTGTCAACAGAGCTGTTGTTGTTCGGGAAGCGGGGGTGTTTCTTTTGCTCACCCAGGCCGGTATTAGCTCCAGTGATGAGAACCACAGTGTTGGATGCCATTGTTGTTGTACGGGTGCTGGCTTGTAGTGCTTGTGTACAGGATGCAATTTTGATGCGCATAGGTACCGAGAACTTGCATATATTTAGAAACAGAAGAAACGGTAAGCAGCTTTGACTTCACCCTACAAGGCATGCTCTAACCATTTTCAATTCCCGGTTTATTAGACTGATCCGTACATATTCATTCAATATATAGTATATAATTAAAATGCCCGAACCTTCGGTGAGAACTATGCGTTGCAGATCCTGCCCGCCTGGATATTCAACAATGTGTTTTCACTCAGCCACAGCCCTTATCAACATTTATCCCTGTCCTACATTGGTAGCGTTGAATAATGCAGTGTACATAAATAATGAATGGGTTTTGAGTAAGATCTTCCACACTGACCGAGACTGGGCGGGTCTCATCTGTATAAAGCACAACCTCTAAGTAGATGGGTTGCATGGGCTGAGTGTCACCATCACCACCGTGCAATGCAAACTACATAGTAAACATCGTTGAGACGTCTGCGCACTACCCTAGGGTACTTTTACACGCCCACCCATCCCATCACAAAACCATTGGCCATCATGGGCAGCCTCGCGGAAACCACGATCATCCCTACGGTCGACATCCGCGCAGCTCTTGACCCCCACTCCCCACAGGAGGCTCGTCGCAAGGTTGTCGAGGCCGTGAGCAACGCATGTCATGTTTACGGCTTCTTCAACCTCGTCGGTCACGGAATCCCCAAGGAGGTCTTACGCGAAGCTTTTGCGCTCAACGAGATGTTCTTCGCCCTCTCTGAGGACCAGAAGCTGGAGGTATCGATCAATAAGTCTGTCGGCCGCTCTTTCCGGGGCTATGAGGCCCCTGGAATTCAAACGCATCACAAGGGTCTTTTGCCAGACACAAAGGAGGTTTGAGGGAACCTTATTTCTCCCGTCAAAAGACATCTAATCGTCCCTATCGGAGAAACTAATTCATCTTTCTCTAAACTAGACATTCATGGTGGGCAGAGAGGTCCCAGAGGATGACCCAGACTGCGGGTCGTTCTCAACCGGTCCAAATCTGTGGCCAAAAAGCTTGCCCAAGGATAAATTCCAGGACCGCGTCATGGCGTACCAGGCCAGGATGTTAGAGTTGGTTCAGAACATCCTCGGCATTTTAGCCCAGGGGCTCCCAAAAGAATGGGAATGTCCACCCTCCGTGTTCGACCCGCTCCTAGAGAAGCCATCCATTCCAATGCGTTTTCTACACTACGGTCCCGTGCCAATACAGGACGCTCGTCAGTTTGGTGGTAAGTTGTTACCAGCTGTAACATAAGACAATCACTCGCTGACTTGAACAAACCAGTCGCCGACCACACGGATTTCGGCTGCGTGTCAATCCTACTCCAAGAGCCTGGCACATCGGGTCTCGAAGTGTACTACCCACCCACCGAGCAATGGGTGCCTGTTCCAGTGGTGGAGGATGGATTCGTGATCAACATGGGTGACATGATGCAGAAATATACGGGGGGTTACTATCGCAGCGCCCGCCACCGCGTCTTGACTAGCCGAGAGAAGCATCGCCACAGCATCGCCTTCTTTCTCAACGGCAACCTCAAGTTGAATGCCAAATCCCTCGACGGCTCCGGCGTTGAGACTGTGGTGGGGGACCATATTCGCGGTCGCCTTATTGAGACTATGGGGGACACAGGCAAGTTGCTCCTGCAGGACGTTGTGGCTGGTTCGAGTTGATATTGCCTTTGAGGGGTATTCCTTGTTGTGAAACTCCAATATCACGGAGAAGAAGGAAAAAAGGTCTAGTCGACCGGGGTTTTAGGGCCCCATCTAAATTGTCCTCACTTCGCTTCGAATCATGCTTTCGTTTGCTATTTGATGGTGACTCTGTGTGCCTGTCACGATGTTGTGTTATACGTTATCTGAGTGACGATAGTAACATAGGTAGAAATACTAATTGTGTGGAATGAATCGAGCGAAAGGGCGTTTGAGCACGTAGCGAAGGCGAATGTAGATGTCAGCAAAAGGCCCATTCAGGCAGGGGTGGAAGGGCCCTTTCTGCCCAGACCTTCACCCAGGCCTATCTACTGGCCTTCTCACGGTGTTGATAGCTTCACTTCTTCCTTCGTTAGACAGACCACTTTACAACCATCGAATTAAATTGGTACGATCATACACCTTACAGCCTATCCAACAGATTGTATTGTACTTGCACACAAGTGATGTAAATTGTCCGTCAGTGGGACAGGGAAAGCTTTGGACTTGAGTGTAACTGGTTCGAACTTCGAAGGGGGAGGCACATCTGAGCGATGTTCGAACTTCCCCGCATGTGAAAAGATTGTAGTAATCATGAGACTTCCTTGAATTTCTTGAATTTCTTCTAATAGGCGATGGGCAAAATACATCACGTCAAGTACTTCCAATCATCGACTGAATGATCCATCACCTGCATCAGCTTATCTCTAATATCAATAATTTATTGCCCGACTATTTGGTTCCATCCCTCCATTTCTGCGCTGTCGGCCAATAGATTCATGGCTTGGCAACTCGTTGCTGACACCATTTCACGAATGAAAAACAGGTTTATCATCCTACGAAATGCTCCGAATATGCCAACGATAGCTCCGTGCCAGTACGTACCGTAGGAAATCACACAGAGCGGACCCTCGGGGAATTGGCCGAGATGGTCATCAACCATGAGAATGGGCCGTATCGAGGAATTGTGTTTTTACTACATACCCTAGGGTAACCTGAATAATCAAATCTAGCCTATACCTGGGAGTCTTAGAAAGGCAACCCCGGGATACTAATAAACCTCCCAGGAAAATCACCTCCAACTTAAGCAACCTGCCAAGAGCACGATGGCGACTAAAAAGCTTGGAAATTGAAGAGGCACGTTGATGGCGAAGTCGGCCTTCCACGGAGGATAGGACGGATTCGTAGGGTAGCACCGGGAAAATGCCACAATCCGGTCACGAGGTTAACTTGCTTCTTACACCTTCCAGCAACTGATATTTATTTATGTGATAGGAAAAGATAATCCTCTGTAATACCAATATATAGCACTCGGAAACCGGAATTACTTTTGATACCTCCTGTCAGTCTTCACCGACCCGACAAAGTTCCACGGTGGAGATTCCCTTCCCCATTGGCGGATATTTGCACTCGTTTCCATCTTCGACATCATGGATCGCCTAGCTGCAATCCTAACGTCCTCATGGGAACCCCTGGTTGCCTCTGCAATGCTGCTGGGTATCCTTTGCCACCAGGCTATCCGTCCATTCGAGGTCGACAGCCGCGGATGGGAATTGGTGATTACCTTCCTCAGCATTGTAAGCGGGATCCTTGTTGGCTTCATCCTATCGGCTGATTTTGGTCTTGCGGATGCCATCATGCAAGCTTGGTCGGCAGGCATGGCGTTCCTCGTGGGCCTCTTTGGCAGCATAGTGGTCTACCGGGCGTTCTTCCACCGGCTCGGTCGCTTCCCGGGTCCTTTCGCGGCCCGTCTGTCGAACTTGTATCAGTAAGTGAGCTCAAGTGTATAAATGAAGTATATCAGCACCCGCAGAGTTTTACGCAATAGAGACATTCGCACTTACAATGGCATAGCTTCCTGTACATGGCGGGCACCAACATGCAATACCATCTGCATGTCCAGAAGCTCCATTCCCGCTATGGAGACTTTGTGCGCACAGGACCTCGCGAGCTGACTATCACGCGCGCCTCAGCTGTGGATCTGATTTACGGCCCAAATTCGAAATGCACAAAGGCTACTTGGTACGACCAGAATTCGGCAGATCCTGACAAGGTAGGCATCGAAAATGTTCGGGACAAGGCGAAGCACGGGACCCGGAGGAAGCCTTGGGACAAAGGGCTTGGGTTCAGAGGTATAGTGACTCCAACCAGATATTGCATCGCAACGCCGGGACTCCTGTCTGACTTTGTTAACAGCTCTTCCGACGTACGAGGGCCGCGTGAAAGACAAGGTGGACCAGCTCATCACGAGATTCGGCTCTGGCAAGCCGGTCAACGTAGTCCAGGACAACATCTTCTATGCTTGGGATGTCATGGGTGATATAGCATTTTCCATGCAATTTAATATGCTGAAGTGAGATGATTCAGAGCCTCCTTTCGAGATGGCAGCCAATGGACAGCTCCAGTGACTGATTGGTGTACAACAGGACTGGGATCGAACACCCAGCCGTGGACGGGCTGCACTGGGCAATGGCTACAGCCGGGCTCGTAACGACCCTTCCATGGCTGATGAATATGCTGCGCGTAATCCCAGGGGCGACAGGAAAGTTCGAGAACTTTGCCTCATGGTGCTACGAGCAGGTGAAGTTGAAGCAGGACCAACTCGCCTTGGAAAAGGCTACGAACAAGAGCCGACCCGCAAACGATGTCATGTCATGGATCATCCAGGCTCAGCAAGCAGGTGATCGGTCAGCTCCACCAACTGAGTCGGCAATCAGGGAGGATGCCCGTACTCTCATCTCTGCAGGAAGGTCAGTCCAGATCGTCTCTCTACGCATCCCTTGCACCTCCAGGCCAGTCGGACTGATAACTTAGGGTTGCTTAGTGACACCGTTGGCATTGCGTTCAGCAACTTGTAAGTTCGAATTTCATGTCTTCCCCAATTTTGCGCCTCTAATACCAACTAAACGGGCCTCCCGTCCAGCCTTTACTTCATGGTCAAGTACCCTGAGGTCTACCGTAAACTCCAACGTATTGTCGAGGCAGTATTTCCTGGCGGATACGACACCTGGACATACGATAAAGCCAAAAGTATCCCCTACCTCGACTACCTCATCCACGAGACTCTCCGTCTCCGCCCCCCTGTGCCCATGGGCTTCCTACGCCAAACCCCTCCCGAGGGTCTCCAAATAGACGAGGTTTACATCCCTGGCAACGTAAATGTCAACGTTCATACATGGACTATACACCGGGACGAGCGCTACTTCAAGCGAGCCGAAGACTTCCTCCCGGAGAGATGGGAGACTCTATCGCCCGACGCGGCTGGGTCGGCGTACCTGCCATTTCAAAAAGGCGGCTTTGCGTGTGTGGGCAAGCCAGTGGCGATGATGCAACTGCGCATGCTGATTAGCTGCGTCGCGCTGCGGTATGACATTGACTTTGCCCCAGGTGAGAACGGTGTTGAGTTCTGGAGCGATTCGAAAGAGACCCTTACGCTGGCCATTGGGCCATTGTGGCTTGTCTTCACCCCCAAGAAAGTAATAACAGCGGATGGGAAATAGGCTTCACTGTACGAGTATCTCGTCATAGTCTCCAGAGGTGACGGTGGACTTATATATTTAAATTTAATTTCGCGATTGTGAAGTGAGTGGAGATGGATCAATGCTGTGACCTGTTGAGAGTTGAGAGGTACATAGGGCTAGGAGTACATCTTCAAGCTGAGGCTTCAGCTGTCCTGTTCCGAACTTGGCTTGTAGACGGTCTATATCCATTCATCCTGCTATCTGATCGATATTTCGCAGAAACGAAACCGCAGAGTCCGTTCGCACGATAACGCATACAACGTGCAACAGTCCTGAGCCTGTGGCTGTATAGTGGAATCTCGCTAATACTTTTGAGATCCTATCAAAGTTTTATGTGTGTTGGCAAGACCAGCTGCAACGTCTAGGTTTCAAGACGAGCACTACTACTACATACACTAGGAAGAGCCAACATCAGGCAAGAAAGTATTCCAATCCCAATCCCAATCCATCCCATGGTCCTCGAAGCCCATTCTGCCAGGAGTTGCTCCGTCCATACCCTCCACAGCACCAACAAAATCCGACTCCTCGAGGGGCAAGGAGGCTTCAGCCCTTGCACTAAGAATATCATGGCAGAACCGCAGACTATCTGTCGCACTCCTCGCTATGGCCAACTCGATCCCCCGGCCCGCCTCAACCGCCTCGACCTGCGCCAGGATCATGCTCAGGAACATGTAACTCTTCACGTTCGTCTCACCATGTCGGATGCGCTCCTCTGACAGGGCGATGAGGTCGCGCACAGAGCTCTTTATCTGCTCGCGGTGCTGCGGCGCGCGGTGCAGTGTGCCGCTCTGCTGCTGCGCGCCGACATGTGCGAGGAGTTCCAGGGTGATTGCGGTGATGGCGCAGCGGAGGCCCTCGCGGAACATCCCGCCCCCCGTAGCCATCAGTCGGGCGAATGTGCCGCCGGCGTCGGGCTCGGGCGAGACGAGGGCCAGGGCTGCGTCGAGACTGAGCGTGAGGGAGTAGTGGAACAGCGGGTTGGACCGTGCCTGGTTGCTGAAGAAGTAGTGCAGGGGGATCAGGAAACGGCGGACGAGATAATCGAGAAGGCTGCGGTGGAAGGGCGTCGTTGGTAGCGTAGCCTCCTGGTTGTTGTCCATGGTGTAACTGTGTTCCTGGTCCTTGGCTTTCATCATACCCAGGCTACTGCATTTCTGTAGTGCTTCATACAGCTCGGCGGTGATGTCAAGCACGCGAGGGTATGATAGCTCAGAGTGCAGGCCGTTGAGAAGCTGGACGATTCGGAGGCGGACTGGGAGCGAGTCGAGCAGCGCGAGCTGGGTGGAGGTCGTAGTGAAGGTAGTCCTGGGGTGAGGCACGATTTTCAGTGTGGACTCGTTCATCTCATCATCGTTGATATTGGACGGTGGCTCTGTGTCGAACTCATCGAAGGAGATTCTGGGCGGCATCCAGGCGTCGAGAGAAGCCTGAACGGCCAGGTCGAGAATGGTGGCCCAGAGTCTGCGACGGAGTTCTGAGTGTAACACCGACGTGTTTGGGAGATAGCTGGGGTCTCGATGAAGGCCTATTTGCATAGCCCTATGGATGAGTGACCCCATCGACATCCACACCAGGTCCCCGCCGATGGAGAATATCTGCCTCGCTATTATGCTCAAACAGTAAATCTGGAGCCCGCCAATGTCCAGGCGGTCCTTCTCCAGGGGACCTGTTAGCCAGGTTTCGGCAGCATATATCCATGGCCGAACCATTTCTATATTCCGAAGTGCCGCGTTGCTATCCTCATGGTCGTACAGACTTGACCCTATGGCAATGACGAGGAGCACCTTGAAGCGCAGGCCATTTGTGACAGTTTCAGGGTGATCCCAGTATCTCTGATAGTCGGCCCAAAAGGTAGGGACGTGAAGAATACGATGTGTTGACTCGAAGGATTGAAAGTAGAGTTTGGCCATGGCATCAGCCACCACACGAGAGGGAGGGACGAGATGAGAGCCGAACCCCGGATCAGTGGGCACCTGTGGAAGGCCTCTGGATGGCCGGTCCATCTTGAGCCTCCTGGCCAAGTTCTTGCAGTTGAGCATGAACTGCCCAGCCTGGGCATACAGGGCTGCGATTTCGGTTCCATGTACTGGTACCTCCTTGCTCCCTTTGCCCATAATGGCACTGTAGCATGAGATGATGGCAGCAAATTCTGGGGCTTCTCCCACCTGCCGATTCTTGCCAAGGTCCCTCGGCTTGTTCAGGACGACCTGCCATTCTCGCGGTCGAACCTGGTGACGCGAATGAGCATGGCGTACAAGAGGGTCCTCCAAATTATTTTCCGGCCCATGCGGAAGAGAGCTAGCTACACTGTCAAGACTGTCGCCAGTCCATGCCACGGTCGACCTGGTGTCCTCTAGTCTTTGGACTCGTCGCAGGAGCTCACTGAGACGGCTATCGGATGGCCCCAGCGGGTCAGGGCCAACGGTGCGGTGTGGCAAAGACGATGATGGATTTCGCATGCCGCAGCCGTTCATTGAGTCAGATTCCGGGGTGATCAAGCTTATATCACCTTGGTTCGCTGCTGTGGCTCCTCCAGAGGCCCCTGTCTTGGGTGGGTGGCTGCGACGAGGGCCATGATGGTCTGAGGTGGATCTTTTCCTCCTACCTGGAGTGGAAGCTGCAGACCGAGGAGGATGTTCAAGTTGCTCGTGGGGCTCGGTGTGCGTCTGAGCACTAGCCACTCCAGCGCTCCGCAGAGGCGAAAAAGCAGTGATAGAGTCACGGGAGTCAAATGATGGCGTCGAGGCGGACGGACTCGCGGTTGGAGCCGATGGAAGCCCAGACTGGTCCCGAGGCAGCTGACCAGCAGGCTGGACAACGGGATTGGCACCGATAACGGGAATGTGCTCATTGAAATGTCCATAAGGCTTGAAGACACACTGCGTCTTGTGACGGGCACAGTGGGCACAGGGTTCGTTGCGGTCGCACTTGATCTTGCGGCGCCGGCACTCCCAACAGGCGAGTGCCGGTCTCCGTCGCCGGCGCTGCTGCTGCTGCTGCTGTGGCTCAACCATCATAAGACGCAAACAACTGCTCAGGAATGGGTGTTACAAGATGTGTAGTGGCACAGGTGGTCCACGGATGGTGTGAGGGGCGCGCTTCGGCCGTAACACCATGTATGATCTGAGCAGTAGGTATACGGAAAGACCGGAAAAGGAGTGAAGTACAGATATCTGCGCAAGTTGGCCTTTGGAAGGGGACAACAAAGAGGAATGCGGACGGCAGATGCTCGGCCGTCAGCCCGGAGAAGACCGAAGTGTTATCCCCGAGACGCTAGTAAACCTTCACAAACGTGGACTTTCTCGGCCGAAGAGAAGGGGTCAGCTCGCCTGGGGTGTACCAAAAGCTCGATATCTTCTCATGAGCCTCGATCATGGGTTTCCGTCTCCTGCCGGTGGTGCACCTCACTTGGCATGGATCCAGAGCACTTGAGGGCAGAGTCGGATTGCCTCCTTTTCAATACAGACATCGGAATACTGAAGTGCTTCCTATACTGAACATATGCAGGTATGTATACGCCAGTATACCCTCGGACATAAGCCATGCAGCCTTTCTACTTTGCATCTGCTTCGGCCGAGATACTGCAACTCCCATGGTACAGGACATTTATATATACTAACTACTATGGATGCAACGCTGGGCCGTCAAAGGCATGAAGCTGCAGTCCGACCATGCCTCCAGGTATTCGATTGCCTCGTTTGTTCTCCCGGATCCTGCTACCCTCCGCCGTAGCCTCCGTGGCCATCGCTTGCTTCCTCCATGTAGATCGTCCCAACAGCTTCAAGTCTGACCTGCATTCCCGGCCACAGTCTTATACCAAGCTCAGTAATCAGCTACAGCATCAAAGTCTGCAGCATCACGTGCTACAGCAACAACCTCACATCACTAACCCCGAGATGGCCTCACGTGTGAACTTGAAAGTTCTTATATGCGGTGGTGGCATAGCCGGAAATGCCCTCGCATTTTGGCTAACAAAACTTGGCCACAACGTCACCGTCCTCGAGAGACATCCCGGCCTGCGCGCCACGGGACTTCAGTAAGTCATACCCCTATATGCAGACCACAGCCAGCCAAGACTCGAGACTGATCCAGCTCACACAGACTCGACCTGCGCGGTCCTGGTATCGACGTCATGAAACGTATGGGCCTCGAGCAGGCCTTCCGCGCCAAGAGAACGCCGGAAGAAGGCATGCAGATGGTCGATAGCACAGGCAGACAACGGGCATGGTTCCCCGCCACCAAGCCCAAGGATGGCGAGAAACAAGGGTTCACCACCGAGTACGAGATCATGCGCGGCGATATCTGCCGCATCCTGCACGACGCAGCTGTTTCCAATACCACGCGGGCAGGCGTCAAGGCCAGCGCCAGATACATCTTCGGCACAGCGGTCGAGAGCTTTGTGCAGAACGCCGACGCCGTCGACGTACGTTTCGAGGACGGTACTAGCGGCTCGTTCGACATTCTCGTCGGAGCCGATGGGCAATGGTCGCGCACCCGCCGCATGATGCTCGCAGATGGACCCGAGCCCATCAAGGCGGGTGGCTCTGACGGCCTCTATCAGATCCCGGGCCTGTACTTTGCCTACTTCACCATGCAGCGGCCGATTCAAGAAGGTGAGGGCTACATCGCCACCTCGTACCTGGCACCCAAGAGAAGGGGCATCATGACGCGGAGGCACAGTCCGACCGAAATGCAGGTCATGCTTTCGTGCCGGAACGACTCGGAACTGATGAGGAATATCCCCCGCGGAGACATTAATGCGGAGAAGGAGGCCATGGCAAACATCTTCGAGGGTGCTGGATGGCAGACGGACGAGATTGTGGAGGCGATGAAGAAGGCCCCGGATTTCTACTGCGAGCGCCTGGGCCTTGTCAAGCTGTCACCATGGTCCCGTGGCCGTGTAGCACTGGTGGGAGACGCCGCTCACTGCCCTACTGTGCTTACCGGCATGGGCACCACTTCCGCTATGGTGGGTGCATACATCTTGGCTGGCGAAATCGAGCGACATGTTGGAAGACATACTGGTGGGCGGCAGAGGCTTGACGGTATCGCGACCGCGCTCGAGTCCTATGAAGCAAAGTTCAGACCCTTTATGGACCAGGTGCAGAAGGGAGTTTTGGAAAACTCAGAAAAGCAGTGGATGATGGCGGAAACTGCATCGCAAGTCAGCTTCATGAACTGGATGATGGGTGTGGCCTCTTTCTTCGCCAAGAGGTTCAATCTTGTGTCTGCATTTGGCATCAGGGAGACGGTCAAAGGATGGGACCTCCCCAAGTATGAAGAGCTGGGAGATCTAGGAGATGCACAGGTTCAGACCACGTCGGTAGCGACATAATAAAATACCCGAAATTAAATTTTAATAACCATACGAATACCCAATTACAAGTGGTATGTAGGCAACTTGTATGATAAAAAGACCCAGCAGGCCGTTAGCCATGGTATCCTAGGTATCCAATAAATAACAGTCCGTTGGTACGGAGAGTGTTTACGTGAAAAGGTTTCTGATACGGAAAGATACTGGGTAATTCTTCCAGAACATCATTATCGATAATATATATAACAAGAACTACTACGATATTTAGGTGATTCTAGACCTTCCACCTTGTAGAAGCTGTACGGGGTACGATCTATACGTCAGTGGTAACCAGATGATTGTTACCTCGGGCCCACAGCTATACAACCTACTCTAGGCCGGACTTGGGATTTATCTGTCGTTCAAGTAAAAACATCTATCAAATCCACTTGAACAACGACCAGGTGAGTACAAAGCTGAAGACCACTCCACAACAACCCGTATTTGCAGGCTGATTTATACCACCACCTTACTGAAACCATCTGGCCCCCGTCCTCAAGCCTATATAACTGGAGAAAACACAGACAGCAAAAGCGAAAACGAAACTGAGGCTTGAAAATATTCAATCTTCGACATTTACTTATACCGTTACCTCGTCTGACACCATCTCAGGGTGAAAGTGTCCGTTCATCTTCCCATTCGAAGCCCAAAGTCCTTCTTCGTTTAAGCCCTCCGACCCAGGGTCGAGGGCTGATCGGTTGATGAACGGCTCAAGTATGCGGGCCATGGCTCCGTTGATGGGGAAGCGTACATTGCCACGCACGCGTTCCAGATACCGGTCCATCATGGGAACGTAATGCAGTCCCGAAGAGGAAAACCGTCTCAGTATATGAGCGTTGGGCTGCGTCTCGAGGTACTGCATGCAGCGTACATAGACCCAGCGCAGCTCCCTCTTCAGCTGTACCCTGTTTCCTGCCACCGTCTCCGTCTTCTCTCCCTGCAGGATCCCCAACGCCTCCTTGGCCATGTCCATGCTCATGCACTGGGCAATCGACGCGGCCTCCATCGCATTGTTGGTCAGACCATCCCGGACCACGCCAGCGCCCTCTGCGGCCAGCATCAGGGCCGCACACCCCAGAGTGTTGCCCGTCATCACGCGATACTGCGTCATCAGGGTTGTCTTGGACTTGAGAAGGCCGTATAGGCTCGGGTCGACCTTCTCAAGATACTGCGTGAGCATCTGGCGCCAGAGGCACATCTCGGCGAACTCGACCTCCTCGGGTGTGAGCCCCTCGCCGAGCAGGCCTTCGCGGCAGTCCGCCCACGTGTAGCCCAGGAAGCGGTACGTGCCGCCCAGAAAGGCGGCCGGGCTGAGCTGGACGTCATCTGGGATCGCGGCGAAGGCTACGTAGATCTGCTTCCAGTAGTCGCCAGGCCGTAGCGAGCCGCCCCAGTGGACCCACCAGCTGAGCGTGTCGCGCATGATGTACAGCCCTGCCTCGTCGACCGAGGTTTCGTTCTTGCCGCTGGTGATGGCGTAGTCATCCGAGAGGGCCTGCTCGCCCGCAGTGGGCAGCACTGTGTCGAGGAACGCGTCGATGTGTTTGATCACATCGGCCATCTCGAAACACGTGCAGGGCGGCGCGCAGGTTTCGCCAAGGATGGAGTAGAGGGGCATCGCCTCCTCGCTGATCTCCACGCCGTAACGAATGCTCTCGTTGCTCTCTGTAGAGCTGCCGCTGCCGCTTGGGGATGGTGGTCGTTGCATATCGCAGATATGCATGTTGAAGCGGATAGGTGCGGAACCGGGGACATAACCGTCTCCGAAGTACCGCTTGATCACTTGCCACATTTCTTTGATTGTCATGTTGGACATGGTGGTTGAAGTCCAAGTAGTCATCTTGGGATAGTCCATGTTGAGGCAGAGAACGCACAATAGAAGATGCACAAAGTCGATCACAAAGGCTGAAACGGGATTACAATGTAGTTAGATTTGAATAGAAACTGTCTTCGCCTTCTAGGAGGATGGTTCCACCCTCAGTTCTTTCCTCCATATTTAATTAGTATTCTCAGGAAGCAATTGATAAGGTTCATCAATACAATAGAGCTGTCACGTAGGAACCAAAAACAAAATTAGAGATTAGCTGCTGAGAAACAACTTCAGAAAACGATATGAAACAAGCCGAGTAAATCCTAGATTTCGGCGTTTATACCGGGATGTTTCGGCAAAGGTAGAAGAAAGATCACGCATGAATTAGATAATCCAGGGTATTCCGGGGTAATTAACCAGATCCTGCAGAAAACTTAAAGTCTGACACAAAATTAAGGCAATAAGTCGCTGATATCCATGGGACTACATGGAGTAAGCCTTACTAATTATTCGAAGGGCTCCAACTACCTAGGTAGTGAATACGGGAACCTTTACAAAGTTCTGTCGTGGAAAGACGATGATATAGGGACCTCTTTCCCACACCCGGGAGAAGGGGACCTGGCCCATATGCACGTAAATTCCGTACTTGTAAAACAAATCTACATTCGGCTTAGAGCTTGCATTATCTTGCATATAATCCCGCAAGGATCGTTCGCCATCAAGGTATATCTGCAGTACAGGCCCTCAGCCCGTTGTCTCGTTGAGCAATATTGGTAGCGATCGGCGTCAATGCAGTTTATCAACCACACACGCTGGTACCATTCCCAGGTGCCCGTTTGCTCAGGTAGCTCAGAAGCTCAAAAGTCAGCTGAAGCAAACATGGAGTAATCGGCCACTTTTCATGTTTCCTTGTTCTTTTGGCTTACTACCAAAGTTTTACTTCCCGGAGCGATGGAGCTGATCCCCTCCTTGGCCAGAATTATTAATATCTTGCTGCAAGGCTAATGCGCCTAGGTGTAAGGCAGCTGCGTCCGGTCTGCAGCGAGCCGGTATTAGCATACATATATATCCCAAGGACATGCAGTAGTGAATCAAAGTTTCGATGTTATCGGGACAACATTCCACCTATCCTATCTGCGAGGTCTCCAGTGTTGCATAATCACCTCGGCCGAGAACCAAAGGGCATTTCTTACGTCCGCCATGCCGTCCCTTGTTACCTCCGTCGCCCTCGGGTTTTTGGCCTACATGCCAACCCTGTCGACCATGATCCCACGCGCCAATAATGCAACCAGCCATGCCACCGGCGCGATCCCGCTCCCCAGCCGCCTGCTCCACCATTGGCCGAACGGGACCTGGGTAGAGAACATCTCCGTCCGGCCCAATGGCAACCTCCTGGTGACCACGTCAACTCCCAATGGAACTGTTTGGCACGTGAAAGAGCCCTGGAGTGAGACGCCCGACGTCGAGCTGGCTTACAACTTCGACGAGTGGGTCGACCGGCTGATCGGAATCGGAGAGACCACACCCGACAAGTATGTTGTGGTTGGTTCGCGGTTTTACAACCCAAGCGCATACTCCAGTCAGGTCGAGAGGACTTTCGTCGCCTTGGAGCTCGATTTCAGCGACGGTGATGAGCCCACTGCTCGTGTGGTCTCGTGGTTCCCCGAGGCCTCTCTCCTTCAAAGTGTCGCCGCCCTGCCCTGGAAGTCGACCACAGTGCTCATCTCGGACCAGTATGTGCTGCGGCCCCGCGAGACGCAGCTCGACTGGACGCCAGCGCCGGGCCAGATATGGCGTCTCGACACCCTCACTGGCAAGAAGGAAATTGTCATGACCAACTACGCGGAGCTGAACACCACCTATGCCCACGGGGAGGATGTTGGCGTCAATGGGATCAAGATCCGCGACCATTATCTCTACTGGGTTAACCAGGACACGGGTGGTGTCTACAAAATCGAGATTGACGACGAAGGCTACCCAGTACCTCCCGCCATTCCCGAGACTATTACTGTAGTCGACACCCTATGGGATGACTTCGGCTTTGGGCCGAACGGCGCCGACACCATCTGGTCCACAGGGCTGAACAGTGTCTGGGCCGTCAGTCCCGACAACGGGACCGCCGTCACTGTCACTGGCGTCGGTACCAGTGACAACCTCTCGTTCCCCGGCCCGACAGCCGCGCAGTTTGGAAGGACCCAGAAGGATTCAAACATCCTGTACGTCACAGGGAATCTCTACGATGTCCCTGACTCTCTCCTTGACCTCACCCTCCGCGGTTGGGTTCGAGCCGTTGACACAACTGGCTTCCACTTCTAGGCGCCCAGTCCTCATCGGTTGGTGGTCTATATACTTAGTTGTCATGGGTCGACAAACCTTTGCTTCTGCTCAGCCCTGAATGTGATAATTCGCCAGGGTTGTGGCTTGCTTAATATGTGGCCTTTCCGATGACTTTACGGCAAGAGTTCTTTGGGGAGGTATGACATATAATAGCCTTCAGTAGGATACATGGTATTATATAGCATTCAACAGTGACGTGCTTATAATTAATTCCCTGTTCCCACTTTTCAATGTAATGAAGTTCTGCATCCTTTAGTATGCCGCAACAGATTGGAAGAATCCTGCGCATATTTAACGGAACATCCACAACAACGATATTGGATTAGTTCTCGAATATAGATAATAATATATGATCTAGAGAAGGAAGCAAAGGAAGCAAGGCAACCGAGTAGCGAGGTCTGTAGTCCTGTGATATAATTGCATGTGATGTGATCTTATAGCAGGGACAGTAGTGTCCACCGAATTTATATGCATCGTACAGAAAGGTGTGTACCGGGCTTACCAAGAGCTTTGTCTCCAGCTGTGTACTAATCATGCAGTTCGATCTACTTCCTCGTGGTTTATAACCAAATACAGCAAATAGTTCTCCATAATGTACGCTATGCATTATCTTAAATCAGCCATCCTGGGGCGCCTAACGACCGATGAAATAACTCAAGCCTCAACGTTCAATCCTGATACGCAGTTTTAATTGTATATATATCGAGGGAATAAGGGTTACTTGTCATCGGAAGCACACATGATCGAAATCTTTGCTGGGCCGAGCATTAGACTTTGGAAGGCAAGGTGCTCAGGGTGCAAGGTCGCGTGGCCTTCCATGATGTTGAGGTGATATTCAATGTATGCATATATGATCACGCCCTTCGAGAATTTCTCTCATATACGTCCCCACTACTATAGAATCGCTGATATATCCCAGCCTCCTAAAGGCCATAGTCGGCCACATGCACATGTGCT
The DNA here is from genome assembly GCA_003795295.1 of Cytospora leucostoma. Taxonomy (NCBI): domain Eukaryota; kingdom Fungi; phylum Ascomycota; class Sordariomycetes; order Diaporthales; family Cytosporaceae; genus Cytospora; species Cytospora leucostoma. The sequence goes on along the minus strand of LKEB01000061.1, from coordinate 67,600 downwards.
TAGTCGAAGGCATAAACGGAATAATCACCCAAGGCTTCCAGGTAGGCATAGTGTATATGCTCTCAAATTCAGATTCCATGCCACTTCTTGTGAGTATCACCAACATCTTGGGGCGACTGGTGCTGCTGAACTCCTCAGTTATACTGTTCAGCATCAGCTCCAGTTGCTCACACCTTGCTTAACTTCTACCCTGCCTTAGTGACTGTGCTGGCGCCGCTTTGTTTTCATGCAGCTGAAATATTTGCAGACATCTAGCTAAGTCTAATTAGAGCTTTCTCTTCCCTTTCGAAACCCTAGCAACCCAATAAAGCAATATGGCCGCGGCAACGTTAAATAATACATAGACCCACATGATGCCGAAGTCCCGCCAGCGCGTGCTATAATCTGCATGAAGAACAGACAGATAGATGTTCGTCTCCTTGATCTTGCAGTACTGGCAGTCGCTTGTCGCATTGCTATCAAGCAGGTACCCGCCAGCGCTGGTGATATAATCCCGCATATAATCACCGCACGACTGACCGCTGGGAGGATCGAGCATAGTGAACTCGTTTTCCGCACAGGTCACGTTGGTATTCGCCAGACCTGTAGACAATACCGCGGAAACAAAGTACGACAGCGGCGATGCGCGATACAAGAAGATCCAGAAACGGGGCATCTGATCGGGCGAGGCCAGAACGCCGCAGAAGAAGAAGGCCAGCACGAACATGAAGTTCGCGACATTGCCCCCATCGTCGGCCGAGGATACGAAGGAAATGCAGAAATGGGCAAATGTCGAGACCCAAAGCAGGAACACGAGGAATAGCAGCCACATGAGTATACCCCGCTCGACGCTTTGATCAGCCGCATCGGCGTTCTTGTAAAGGCCCACTGGGAAGTAGAAGAAGGCCCACATAAGCAATGAGGCGACGGCATAGTAGGGGATCTCGGAGAGGATCTGGGAAATCATGAAGACTTTCCAGCTATATGTTTTTGCGGGTCGCTCGCGCACTTCGTATAGAGAGCGCTGTGTGATGAAATGGGGGAATTGTTGGTCGACGAGTTGGCCCACGATACTCATAAGCTCGAATATAGCAAACATCTGGTTCTGGATACCCTGAATGCTTAGTGGCGAGTCGAGAAAGACTAGGCCAATGAAGAGACTTGTGGCTATACAGAGCGTGATCTTGGAGTAGATGTACGAAGGTGTCCGCCAACCCTGCTGGAAAACGCGCTTCGTCACGACAAGGAACTGGGTTGACAGGGGGACTGCAAATTCGTCATACGAGGCTGGGTCCTCCTGTATCTCGCTGGTCTCTCTTATCGAGGTTCCTTGAACAGTATTGGAGCCTCGGTATCGAAGGCGAGCTAGCTCGTCTTGAACTTGGAGGTATTCGGGACTGGACCGCCATGTCTCGTGCCAGTTGACAACGGACACGCTGCCAGGGCTAGCACCGATAGCATCGAGCATCCATTCGGCTGGATTGGCGCTTGCTGGACAACTCTGAGCACCGTTTCGCTCGAAATATTCAATAAGGGTGTCAGAATTCTCGCCAATGTTTCCTGTGGAACTGTTAGTGTTTATATACCCCAAACACTACCTCCACATGTGCACGGATTGAATGGTCAAGGTGAAGTTTAGCCAATATAGGTACTGACCGAAATAAACCGTCCTGCCTCCATTCTCAAGTAACAGCAAGCGATCGAAGCGCTGGAATAGCATCGCCGAAGGTTGGTGTATAGTACAGAGGATCGACTGGCCCGCTTTAGATAGCTTTTCTAATAAATCCAAGACAGCCCAACTCGTTTGGGAGTCAAGACCGGATGTCGGTTCGTCTACAAAGAGCAGTAGAGGTGGCTTCGCAGCTAATTCGACTCCGATAGTTAGGCGTTTGCGTTGCTCAACGTTAAGACCTTGGCCGAGTATACCAACGATAGCGTCAGCGTAATCGTCCATATCGAGCAGTCGGATGACTTCGTCCACGTAAGCGAGCTTCTCCACCTGGGGGATATGGTGCGGCTGGCGGAGAAGAGCTGAAAAGTTCAAGGCCTGTGGATATGAATTAGAGGTCAGTGAAACAATTGGCTGAGATGATTGATCAGGTGTAAACATACCTCACGAACAGTGCTCGTCTCAAGATGCAGGTCCTGCTGCTGTGCATAACCAGTCTTGCGCTGAAAGCTCTCGTCACGGATCTTCCCATCGACCAGCATCTCACCAGTCAGAACTCCGACACCAATCCGGCGATCGGCCAAACAATCCAACAACGTGGTCTTGCCAGCACCCGAGACACCCATGAGTGCCGTCAGTGTACCAGGCTTCACCCAGCCGTCGACATTATCCAGAATCCGTCGCGACTCCTTCTTAATTTTGATATCATAGCACACATTGCTCCAGTGGAACACACCAGTCGACCCACGGAAGCCATCTTTCTCCCTACTGGGCTCGTACCCACTAGGCCCGTCTAAGATTCTCGAGACGGGGCCGGGAACCAGGCGAGCTTCGACATCCTTGGCGTCCTTGTCCGTATGTTTGGGGATGTGTCCCCTGCGAAACACGAGAACCTCGCCTTTGGATTTCTTAGCCGAGACGTATTCACTGGCAATGAAGTACACCAGGTGATTAAAGAGGGTCATTGCGATGATAATGCCCACGTTTCTCCATTTGTGGGAGTGTCGGTAGCTATACGCCGAGTTGATGTAAGCGTCGCCGTTAACATACATTTGACCTGGCACGGATCCCACGGCGTCGCATGCCACATGGGCGGTGCCAGGCGTCCCATAGGAGGGGATATAAGACGAGCAAGTGAAGTTGCGGGCGTGGTACTCGTTGACCATGATCGCTTCGTAGCCGTAAGCTACCGGGTTGAGGTAATTGATCCAACGGCACCAAGGAAGCATATAGTTGACGGGGACCACAAAGCCAGTGAAGACGAGTAGGGCAAGCATGAGGATAGAGGCGGGAACCATTGCTTGTCCTTCGGTACGGGACAGGGCGCCGCTGGGAACAGGCGTCAGCAGCGGTATTGATTTACACGCGATTGGATAAATCAGGATGACTTACATGAATCTGAAGATGCCAGACATAGCCATCACAATCAGGAAGACCACCAACAAATAGAAGAAAAAGTTGCCCGGATGGCGGTTCAAGTTCGTCATGAAGTAGAACACAAGGTTGAACGAAATGCAACTGGTGATCTTCATCGGCAAATCCACCAGGACGGAGGCATACGACTCAGCCGAGGGGTGATAGAACGCGTAGCGGGACTGCTTTTCCACGATGGGCCGCTGGGCATACAGCGTCATGACCTCTAGGATCGATGCAAAGGCGTTGAACAAGATCGCCATGAACAGAACCACCGCGCGCCCGTAAAACGATGCTGTGGTCTGCTGCAGGTTGAAGAACAGCGATGACATGATGAGCGCCATTATAACGTTCCCGACCATGACCCAGATGGTCGGGCCAGGGTCCGCCCAGAACCGCCGCCACCCGCGCCAAATGCATATGTGCACCTGTTGCATATACGTGAGGGTGTATGGTGAGTTGAGTCGTTGGCCCTTTGCCTGGTGCGCTCTTTTGAGCTGGCGGTAAGCCAGGGCGTCAGGACCGCCAATGGGGTGCTGCACTTTGTACTCCTCGATTTCAGACTGGAGGGCCTTGTACTCAGCACTAGATCTCCAGGCGGCGGCAAACTCTTCGGCCGAACGTGGCGGGTGGCAACCCGGGCGGGGGATGCGCTCGGCAGGAAATGTCATGGAGGTGAGGAAGTCGGGCGTGGTCTGCCGCGGGGGGCATCCAAAGCCTAGACGCTCGAAATACGCCTTGGCCTGAGAGGCTGGACCGAAGTAGATCTGATGACCTTCATAGAGGACCGTAGCCTTGTCGAAAAGATCGTAGGCGCTCTGGGGGGCTTGATACATGGAGACGGCGGAGGTCTGGTGGAAGAGCTCGGACTGGAGGCGTAGCGTCTTGCAGAATTCCACTGCATTGGCTGCGTCCAGACCACGAGTCGAGCTTGCAAGGTTGAGAGTCAGTATAAGATGGTGTATTTGGCACGGAATGGTAATGAAGCGATACTTACTTGTCCCAGCATTGGAGGGGGGCGTTTGACAGTGTAGCTTCGGCAATTGTAACACGCTTGCGTTCTCCTCCGGAGACGCCTCGGATGAACTCATCACCCACTTTGGTGTGGATAGTGTGACTGATGCCATACATTGCCATGACAACATCACGAAGATGCTCGCAGTACCTGAATATCAATCTTAATTACTTGATGTTGGGTCCGGGGCTTTCATGTAAACTCTTACTGGTCTCGGGATATACCCTCCGGTAGCTCTTTCTGACAACGAGCCATCGCTGCAAAACTCAATGTCTCGCCAACCGTCAGATTCGGGAAATGGACGTCGACCTCAGCAGTATATATAGCGTCTCCCCGGTGCGCAGTGTGCATCTCCTTGTCCGTGATGCCCTGGTAATTGAAGTAGCTGTTCTCGCCGAGGTAAATACCATTGCGATCACCAGAGATAGTCTTCAACAACGTTGAGCAGCCCGAGCCCGGCGGGCCCAAAACCACACACATCTCGCCAGGGCGGAGTATACCATCGAAGCGCTGCAAGACATCGAGGCGTGTGTGGCCTGATATGGTAGCGCCGGGCAAGATCCGGCGCGCGATGATACCGGGCAACGCCAGCCAGATGTTGGCCACATCCTTCTGGAAGTCGGCGGGCGTCCCGTAACCGAACACGTTTAGGTTCTGAAAGCACAAGCCCGTGCGGCGAAAGCCCCGGCCGCTGTCTCTCGCGACCTTGGCGACGTTCTGAGCCCATGCTCGCGCATTAAACTTGTTGCCGGATGGGTTGAGGGGTGAATCTGGATTCTCGCTACCGAAGATAGGCTTGCCGTCAATGTCGATGACATCGACGCTGCTGCGCGAGAGTTGCCTGGCGAGCTCTTGCACGGTGGAGTGTCGTAAGTCCATTGACTGGGGTCTGGTATTGTCCCCTTCACGAGAACAACCTGCCTTCTCGCCTAGTCGAGTCTGTGCATCGTGTGCCCCGTTGACGCCCAGCTGGCCCAGAGCTTGAGCTGTCGCCATTGCTGGCTTCCAGTATCCTGATGTTCAAGGTATGAGTGGTTCCAGACGTCGACCTATGCTCTCTGGGGGATGAAAATCAGACAGCCATTCAGTCAGTTGCGTATACCGATCTGCTCAATCTCAGTCATCCATCAAATAGCCCGACCTGGTCCGTTGATATAGCAGCCATCGTTGGCTGAGAGGCAGGGGCCCTCGGCCGAGGCGGCGTAGTGCCGACTTGTTACGTCCGTCAACATCGGACAATTGACCTTGACAACAACGTCTTCGGCCGAAGCGGGGATAAACTGGACGATATATAATCCAAGTTTCTCGGCTAAGATTCTTATCTTTAGCTATGCCGCCAGCCCGTCTTCCCACCAAACTCAGGTTCTTCACACCCTCTTGTCGGCGGGAAGCCTAAGCTGACAGCGGGATGTAAATCTCTTGATACAGACACGGGATCTTCTGCAGGGGGGATTCAATATTGGCCAATACATCGTAACCCAATACTGTGGCGTTCATGTAACCCGACAAGTTTGACGGATATTCGGCCTTCTTGGTATCCGCGGAGAGACTTAACTGGCCAATGGAGCACGGCCATCCACTCATCACTAGAAATTCCCGAGGGAAGTGAGTAAGGACCGTAAGCACTAAACCGTTGCAAAATCCTTCTGTAAGCGTATAGTACCTTTATTAGTTGGTGGGTTCGATGCTTATGGGTGTGTTGTCTACCGGATGGGGAGTATATCTCTTGCACACATGGTGCAGTAATATGCAGAGCTGTTCCTTTGCACGTGAAAGTGGTTCAATCTAATACCGCATTCGCTCGTCCAATGTTCAAAATTCAAATACCAGGTCACGAGCACATTCTTTCGGGTGTCTTCGGCTACATAGTATCATCTTTATTCTTGTGGAACGAGAACTAATAGATCGGGCTACACTAAGCGCCCCATCAAGATGTCTTCTGGGACCTCGAGCCAACCGCCGACTTTGTTTGGGGATATTGTTGAAGAGCGACCGGAGTCCGGGCAACCGTCACCATCGGGACAAGTTATCAGGTCCAAGACGAATGGAGGGCGCTTACAACTACGTGCCGCGTGTGACGCATGCCACCAGTCCAAGATAAAATGCTCGGCAGGGAACCCATGCTTTAATTGTTATAGCTCCCAAATCCGTTGCAACTATACCCCGGCAAGTCGAATTGGTCGACCGAAGGGCAGCAAAAACAAGCGGACTTTGATGCAGCAGCAGAACTCGAATAGCGGAAACGTGCCGCAACTGTCCCAGGCTGGCAATGCGACCCAGGAGCACACGACCCCAAGCACCGCGAGAGGTGACACGGTGGTGGTGCAATGGGCAGACTATGGGCAGCAGCAGCAACAGGACCAGCCGCACCAAATACTGTCGCAGGCTACTATGGACCAGATGCATTCCGGCTCGAACATTGACCATGGCTTCAACACCGTCTCCAGGGGGGTAGGAGATGGCAGTCCTTTCAGGGACAGCAACCGCGACCTCATGGATATGCTTGGCCCGAGCCTCCTGCTGGACTCCATGACCGACGACGCCTCAAGCTTGAGCCACTCAATGCGCCATCTCCATGCTCAAGTAGGTCCCATCATTCATCAGCGAATCGTTCTAGGATTTTCTCGCTTGCGTGGTGGCTGACGGTCTTCTCTTTCCTTGCCCCTTACCAGAATTCAATGAGCAGTGCAGCAGCAACACTTCCTGGTCCATCGCATGAGTCTGCCACCACTGGGCAAGGCCACTTCCACGGGTTCTCAATGCTGGGCTCCCCCCAGCTCTCAACCAAACGTAATAGCAACTTCGGTCTCAATAGTGAAAGTGGTACAGCTGCCACATCGAAGGCGGCGTCCACCAACTCGCCGTCGTCCAGCCCGTATAGCACCAGCGCCACCGTCTCTACTGCCCCACCTAACAATGCGGGCAGCAACTCCGTCACAGGCCCTCACTCCATCCCGTCGACTTTCTCTGGGCCACGGTCAGGCCCAGAATGCACGTGCCTTTCGCACCTCATCACATTGATCTGCCGGCTTGAAGATCTGCGTCACAACACCAAAAGTCTGGTCGAACCTATTCTCCATGGCGTGCAACTTGCCGAGACGTCCTGGAAAGGCCTGATGCACTGCACTAACGCCATCAGCAAAGAGCAGACGACCCAGGGTCGAGGGCAAACCGATAGCAACCACAAGCAAGCTCTGCGGCTGTTTGCCACGAGCATTCGAATCCTGTTGTCTTTCGTGCAACATTTCAGCAGCACCATCGACTACAAATCCGACCCCGGCCCCACTGACAACACTACCGGTACCGGTACCGGTCACTTTATTAGCCATGACTCTCATAGTGCAATCGGAACCCCTGAAGAAGTGAACATCTGTGTATCAGTAGGCGGTGTCGAGCTCAAGGGTGAGGCTAGGTACGAGATCATCGAGGTATCCGTGCAGCGAGCCTTGCGCGTGATCACAACAGCGTTGGAGTATCTATGGGAGCTGACAGGGCGGCCGTCGGTAACTCCTCCTTTGCCAACGTTCCAATTTCCGACATTTACTAGCGGCAAAGGTGGAAGTCGCCCGGACCTTATCGAGGTTCCCAATACGCTACAGAGTAAGAAGACACCGAATGCAGGTTTCGCTAAGGGCGCTATTGCTAGTTCGAGTGGGCATAATACTTTAGGTCTAGGGGAAGAGAAGAGTAAGAGCATTTCGTTGCTACTAAATACTTTGCAGCATACTATAATAGCTTTAGAATAAAGAGATAAAATATAGCAATTAAAACTATAGAAACTAATTCCACTCTTACCCACTGTAACTACATGATTTTATCTAGTAGAATAAGGTTAATTCCACTAAACCCTTATATATAGAGTAGAAAGAGATGTACCAAGTTTCTGTTAAGCTAATCAGAAGAGAGTATAAGCTCTAGTAAGTACTATAGCGATTTATTGAATATATAGTGTTTATCAGTAGTACGAATCTTCGAATTAGTAGTATCAATCCGTGTTCTTATTTTTATAATCAGTGACATTTATATACGTAGTAACGAGGAAAGGTAACTGCGAGCTAGACAATTATAGTTAGCATAGAGATTGTATTATCGAGTAGAGAAATTATCACCCTTTAAGATAGTAGAATCCTGTTTAGGAGTTAGTAGGAAGACTGTGCCGTCATCTGCCCTAAAAAGCCTTACTTGTTTGATTTCAATTTGCTTTCCCAAACCAGTTGGGAACTGTCGATTTACACTGCTACATGGAATTATATGCACATATATAGAAGTAAATCGAGCGAGAAAGGTGTACTAGAAGCCATGTGCCTCCCTGCAAAAGTGGCGCTTGGAGTACGAAGGCTTCAAGTCCTCATGTAGGGACTGATATTATCAGCGGTGCGTTCTCCCAAGCACATGTAGTTGAGGCTGAGGTCAAGCAATTGTGATGTTCGCAATGTAGGATATACACTGTGCCACCAAACCGAACATAGTAGCCTGAAACACATTCCCAAACATCTTATTTGAATTGAATTGATTCCAGATCCCCTGTATAGGCGTGGGGTATCAAAAGGCGATCAAGGTTTCCGGGGGTACCTAAGTAGTCCAATATCAATAGAGTTGACGGTATGACCGGCGTTTTTGCAACCATGGGAATGTAAACAACGTCCAAGGTGCCCGTAGCCTATACCATGAACTCGTTTCTACAAGTCTTCCCGAGATCTGAGATCTAGGAGCAACCAGTTGACGGTAAGATTAAATCCCCCAAGTGTGCAGTCTCTTGGAGAAGGGCACTCACATGGCGATCAATCTGAATGAATAGTCATGTATGTCATCATACCCGGGGTATGTTTCACCGACTGGCCGGAGTAAGACGGCGCAGGTTTCTATACTGGGTAGTACCTTCGCAAATCCCCGCCGACCACCAGATCGACGGCTGCGACAGGGGAGCGGGTCCACATAGACCATGCTCCTCGTGAGCTTATTTCGACGACGGCAGTGTCGATCAATATGCGGCCGGTGACTCGAGGCCGTCAATGACACATTATCAGAGTTGGTTTCGACGTATTCGACTTCGACCAGGGGCAGGCAACAAAACGAATGGCTCTCAAACAAGATACAATGGCTGATGCTCGCTCAGATGATAAGATCGAACCACTGGAGAACCCTCACAACTCGGTCTAATATTGAACTCAGCTGACTCGAGACTACATACATACCCTAGTACTGCAGTACCACTGATGGCCTGCGGTGCCCATATGCTTCTCCAACATTTTTGATAGCCACCCGGGGCATCCAGTTGCCCCAAAAATGTATGCTTTCCTCCCTGTTCGTGTTGCCAACGACCTTCGAATCTCTGAACGCACCCCAGTGGCTACGTTAATGCAGGCGAGGGATGTAGAACATAGTAGTCGACGTGAACCTTGCTGTGTAATGTCCAGGTGAGTTACATACTGACGCCGAAAAGACCTTGTTTCAAGCATGCCTAGTATAGCAAAGACATTACCTTACTGAACATAATGAAAGGATATCTACTGCTTGACCATCGCAACGTGTCCATACATTCCCTAGCTTTTTTGCTTGTCAGCTCGACGTATCGATAACCCGTTTACCATTGGACACGAAGACTGCCTCAGAGATCTGTGCCATAATGAGAAGCGCAGAGGTTGGCTGATCCATGAAGCTTGCGGGCAAAGGTAGACTATTACTAGCCGGAGATCCAGTTCGGGCTGAGTCGCGTCAGCTATGACAACCGCACGGTCGAGACTATCCTCGCACAGATCCCTGGGGAAGACATGGGTCACGCACGTAGTCTCGACGCAATCCATCGGGTCAATCGACCATGTGAAGGAGGGATGTCTTCTACATAGGCCCCATGAAGTCCCAAAAAAGGGCTCACTTCTCCTCACGTCACAGGTTGACCATCATCACCCTCGGTGTTCCCTCTCCTAGCAATATGGCGCTGTTCAAAGCCTACATCGTTTGCAGTGCACTCCTGACAGGATGTGTCCTCGGCTACCCACAACCACCGCCTCCACCGCCTGGAGGCACGCCGCCACGTAAGTAGGCCGGTCGATGGAGAGGAACCTTCTTTGCTGACAGAGTTTGACCAGCCACAAGAGATGGCAGCCCGCGCCAGAAGTGTGTTGATGTGCGAGACTGTTACCCGTGGGTAATCAACGAGTGCAAGGATTCAGAGGACACGGGTCTCTTTATCAAGACCTATTGTTACGACAAATACTGCTATGCAATCTGTCCTCCCAACCTCCCTGGCATTTCGCCAGATCCCACCATACCGCCAAGACAGGACGAAGGCAAGGCGGCAACCAGAAATGACATTGGGCATACAGCCACGTTCCTGATCTCCCCAATGCCAACCGTCACTGAGCTTTATCCACGTGGGATTGATGATGACGGTGGCGATGATCCGGACCGACGCGCCTCGTCCACGGGCCCGACAACGCTGCCACCGTATCCGACTGACGCGGAAACGCAGACATTGACGACTATAACCAGGTCTGATGGCCGGACAGTGGTTCTACCTATCCCATATCCTATGCCAACCATCCTGCCACCCGACGATGACGATGGTGATGACGAAGCATGGTATAGGCGAAACATCGCGTCGCCTACCGGCGGGGTCTGATACAGAATCTGATTTCATTTGTGAGGACCGCTTCTGGCAAGACATCGACTTCCTGGGTGTTTATATGTAGCAGTAATATTTCTCGTCTTCAGGCCAACCTCATCATGACCTTACTGTTGTTTGGAAGGAAGCTTGGTGGCTAAGGTATGACTTACCAAACTGATATAGTTGATATGTCCACGGTGATTGATTAATGCAATGGCAGTCGACCTTGTTACATCCCCAGAACTGTCTTCGTATGCGTGAAGAAATGAACTAAGAAACAGTGACGAAGAATATTGTATTTAACAAGGCCTCTTAGCATATACAGAGCCCTAAGGACGAACTATATACATCGGAACCCCTCCCCAACAGCAATGCGAAAGAATATAAAACCGATCTTCGCTACCACACTCTCCGTGACAACACCTCGGTCAGGCCGTGGCTAGCTTCATCAAGTCGAGCAAGAGATGTCGTCAGGGGCATTCTCACAGTCACTGTAGTCGCTGCCTCCGGTGACATCGACCTCGGACCATGTCCAGTCCGAGCAGCCACTGCTGCCGCACACGATGACAATGTTGTAGCCACCGCTCTCGACAGCGTCGGTCCCGCTGATGTTCTCGATCGTCAGGTCGGTGATCGGGATGCCGCTGGTGGGGGTGCCTCCGTCAAGGTCACCGCCATCGTAGTTCTGCTCAATCAGGATGCCGTATCTGAGATTTGGTAAGCATTTGTCTTCCCGGTTGCGAGTTTGAATAGAGTGTAGCGGGCTTACTTGGAAATCTCGGAGAGGGTGATCTCGTTGTAGGTGACTCCCTTGATGGTGCCGGTATCATCCTTGGTAGCCTTGACACGGATACCTGTACCGGGGTTAGCATGCGTACTCTAGGTTTATAAGGAGTGGGATAGGGCAGGAGAGAGTACTTACCGTTCACGGATTTCTTGACTTCATTGTTATAGAAAGTGACTGTGTCTACAGTGTTGTCGGTACGGCCACCAACCGATCCAATAGACAGACCATGACCGCCAGAGCAAACACCGTTCTCGAAAGTAATGTCCTGTGTTGATCCGTCAGCACCATATAGCAAGGGGCATCTCTGGGTCGACCTACAGTTCCGGAGTTGATAGCAACGCAATCATCCTGGTTGTAACACTCTGCGCCTGTGATAGTGACGCTCGAGCTGCTTCCAATATCAAAGCAGTCGGTGTTGTGGCCGAGGTCATCAGTGTCGCCGTCAGAGTTGTCGATGGTCATGTCAGTGATGGTCAAACCGTCCGCGCCATTGATACTGACGGCCTGCACAGGCGTGTTCTGTATGTACAGGTTGGTGATGGTACTGTCCGTCAGATCATGGGCGTAGAAGAACTTCGGCTTCGTCTTGCCGCTGTTGGTACCCTTGCCGTCCCACCAGCGGGAACCGTCGGGGTTAAGATAAGCCCCCGAGGCGCCCTCGATGGTGATCTTGGTGCCCTCGATCTGCAACAAGGGGCCATCCCACTCTTCATAGCCCCAAGTAGTCTCGCCTTCGAAGATGATCTTGAGACGGGATATTAGCAAAGCCAGCCACCGAGGGGCAGGGGAAGCGAAGGACTTACGTGTGTGTCTTCCTCTAGGTCTGACAGGTCGAGGGTCGTCCCAGAAGGAACAACGAGAGCAGACAGGACGATGGTGGAGCATGACTTTTGGCTCTTGCTGGCGAGAGACGCACCGGACGAGCCGGAGAAGGTGCAGCTGGTGGCCCTCTTGACAAGAGCGGCGTCCGGGGCGGGTGTGATGGCGGGTCCGGGCTCGGCCACGGGAGAGGCGAGCACAGTAGCCGCGAAGGCGGCCGCCAGCAGGAAGAAGGGACTCGAAGCAACCATCTTGGAAGAAGCAAGACAAATCAAGGCCCACTGTGGTGCCAAGGAAGATTATCTGGAGATCGTGCCTTGTCTGGATCTCTTGGTTTTCTTGGCTTGCTTGGCGTGCCCAGCAGCCTTATATACCGTACCAATTTACATCGCTCAGTGTCTCGTGAAGCCCAGCTAATTACATGGTGTATCAAGGACCATCGTCTAGTAGCTGTAGATTACAAGGCACCTCGATAGACCTTCCTGTTTCGCTCTCCTCTCCGCAAAGGACCATTGGATGGAGGAAAATCAAGTCCGCCAATGGTGGATTAAGTTGTTCTAGAAGACATAAAGAATACTAATTTTCCGTGTCAAGTTCATAGTTCTATTGGGGCATCAATATCCCCCCAATGGCAACCCCAGTGAAACGCTGTTATCCATATCTCGTTATGGAGTTTAGACTTCGTAGGGGACACGGCATTAGTTGCCGTCCGTGCCGATGGCCTCGAAATATCGAGAGATGTCGACCTATCCCCTGCATACGGCTGGGCAGTTCCGGTCGACGGCGAGAGGCTACCCAGGTACATTTATTGGTGGGCAAATCAGCTTCCCCACAACCCCTGTGCAGCAATTAGTCCTTCCACTACTGCAAGGGAATGCTCAATGCTGCCGGCAATTCATTGACGGTATCGTGGGGGCCAACATCTTGAACCCACCAATGCTACGCCGGCAGTGGTCAGAGGTACCAAAGTGACTCAGGTTCCCTCAATTCAGGCTTCCTCAGGGGGAATCGATCACACGAGTTCTCCGGGCTATCAGGTGGCCGGACTTTGAAGAAGAGGAGATAAGACAACTCTAGTCCCATTTTAAGATGAAAGCCAACATTATCTAGACATTATCTTCAATATTTGAGGGAAATTCCAAGGGAGCAACAGTAACGGAAATTTATGTATCAGCTCTTATCGATGCAACCTCCGACTGCATGCGTAGCATCACACGTGGTTGTCCGGTGACAACTCATACAGATCGGTAGAAGCAGCAGCAGGACGGCCATTTCTTGGTGCCGGCAAGAGTGGCGTGACAACGCGTCATCAGCTCCTACATGTAGGTAGCGTCGTTTCGAAATACGATCCTCGTCGGCGCGATGATAATGTCTCCAGCGTCCGGGAAACATAAGCCGGGTGTGACCGTAAGTGGCAATAGTGGACATGCGGGTGCGAGAGCCTAAGGACACTACGTCTCCCCCAACACTTCCAAGGCTGGTCAGATTCCCCTCAAATTCACCTGGAAAGGGTGTGACAACGAGACACAACGATGGAAATTAGTGATATTGTCTAAGTTCATGTCTGGTGATCCTTCTTGCCACTCCATAACAGTGGTGTTACTTGACAATGCCAGGTGTTGAGCGCCGGAACGTGGAATGAGAGACAAGACTTTGACCGAGTCTTGACCACCACTCGCAGCAATACGAAAGATTTCCTCATTGATGATCACTCTCGGCAAAGCCCCGACGAGCACCATTTGAAAAGTGCAGACTGATTGCTGAGCATGCGTCGACACGACCCCCAATCCTACCCTCCAGCGACTTTCATCGCTTTCCACGCTCGCAAGCACATCGTCAGAATCACTGGGGTGCAGTACAGTACAGTCAAGGCTGTGGAACGTGACGATGTTATCTATCCTGCCTACCATAGGTGATGCGACGCTATAAGTACAATGCCTGACGCCGCGATATCGCGTGGTGCCCCGGATGCGCTGATGCAACTAGGAAATATACAAAACCGATGCAGTAGCTAGGTTACATGAAAAGGTGGTCACCATGGTACTGGACCCTCTGCGCGTACTCGCTGGCCTTAGAGCGTGTCGACATCAGGGTAGCCGAGTCACGCTTGGGGAAGCCCTTGAACGAGGCAGCGTATGTCGCCACGCTATGCGCGACCAGCTTGGTGTTGAGCTCCCAGGCCGTCGCGTTGACGTTGCCCGTGTCGTCGCACAGCTCGTGGTAGCACGCGTCATACCAGGCGCCCTCCTTGCCGCCGAACTTCTCCACCTCGTCCTTAGTCTTGACACCCTCGGCGCCGGTGGCGATACCTCCGGCGGGGATGCCGGCCCGGATGAAGCCATCGTAGTCGCTACGGCCATCGAAGGGGATGAAGGTGTAGTTGAGACCCTGGGACTCATACCATTCGACATACAGGTTCCTCAACTCCTCCGATCCGGTAGGATTCTCAGCGTTCGTCGCATTGTACACCTGGTACGCGAAGTTGGGACTCGCGAGCATGTCATAATCCTATGAGCCAAGCGCTCAAGTCAGTAGGTGTTCAAACGGAGGTCAAATATGAGGGGATGTGGTGTCCAGCTGTGGCTGTTTCAGGGGACACAGATAGCAGACCAGGCCCACATAGTAGATGACATCTTGAGATCACGTACCATGAAGAGGCGAACCTTGAGGTTCTCGTCGGCGGGCAGGTTAGCAGCGTAGTAATCAGACCCAAGCAGGCCTTCCTCCTCGGCGGACCACCAAGCGAAGCGGACGCAATTGTTCACACGAAACTTGGTCAGCTGGGTTGCAACCTCGATGAGCGAGAGTGTGCCTGATCCATCATCATTGATGCCGGGTCCCAGGCTGACAGAGTCGGAGTGTGCACCGAGCATAACACAGTTGTCTGGGTCTCCATCAATCGTCTGGATGACGATATTCTTAGTAACGATCTTGCTCACCACGGCATCGATGTATCTGTGACAGACCAGCGTTAGTGTAAAGCACCAAAAATCACTCTTTGCCCCTGTTGAGATGCACTCACGCTATCCCATCGACAGCCTCGCCAGCCTGGAGCTTCTTCAGGATCGGCTCGGCCTCGTAAAGGTCAATGCCAAAGGTGGCGACGTGGTCTTCCTCGGGGGTACCCATTGTGCCGTGGAGTGAGCCCTTCTCATTGTTGTAGATGACCGCTGCAGTGGCGCCTGCGCGGCCTGCCTGCTTGGACTTCTCGCCAAAGGAGCAGGTACCTCGGCGGACGAAGGCGATGTTTCCTTTGACGCTGGCCGGGTAGTCTTCAGGGGAGCAGCCACTTTCGTCGACGAGAATGATGTCTCCATGAACGGGCTCCTTGTCCTTCGTGGGCGGCGTTAGGCTCATTGGAGAGGCGGAGTGGGCCACATCATCACCGAGGACCAGGCGGAACTCGAAGACGCTACCAGAGTATGCCGGGAAGGCCTGAGTTGCCCCCTTGTAGTAATCGTCGAAGCGGGAGATGGATTTGCGGATGTAGTCCAGCGTTCCGAGATGACCTTCCTGTCGGTTAGCATGCGCTCCGGTCTGGCCATCAGGAAACAGTCATCACCTTCACTCCCGATCACACGGGTGGGATGATTGTATTCGGGCCAACTCAGATTGGCGATCTCGTACAGATCCTGGGCACTAGCGAGAAGTCTATCGATGGAGATGGCATCCTGAAGTGACTGGCTGTTGATCAGGGGCTTGTGTGCCGATGACAGGGCTGCCTGAGGCGCGTCGTTCCATATCTGCCGGGCTGGGGAAGCAACAGCGCCGTGGAAGAAGCCAGTGGCAGCCACAGCCAGGCCGAGACCTCTAAGTGCCTCCATAGTGAGTGTAGGAGTGGGTACGGTCGAGGTGTCTTGTCGTGTTGTTTGAGCGTCGGATCAAGATGAGGATGAGGTTGAGGTTGAGGACGAGAGGATGAAGATGGTTGATAAGGCGTGATGACGTGCGGTGAGTGACCGGCAGGCAATCTTGGGAAACAGCTCATGCAGCTGCACAGCTTCAGGGGTTGACTCACTGTATTTAGTGGGTCAGGTGGTGATGGATATGTCGGTGGCTGCTTGCACCCGTAGACGGCTGATACGATGATTCTATGGGCCTGGATTCGAAGGGAGAGGGATGAAAAACTGGCTGCTTTACTGAGTTCATACAGACTAACTGAATCTCGGTTTTATACCCGGGGTATGTATACAAAGTTGCACGCATCGCGCCTATCACCACTGAGGCCAGCAACGGTGCTGGTGGAACAGGCCATCTATCAGATGCGCACCCGGAATTGCGCACCAACTGTTAAGCACATGCCTTGAGCACATCACTGTTGTGGTTGCACCTTCTTTAGCCTGGTCTACCAACCCAGAACCTACGAATTACCCAGGTACCTAGGTACCTAGTTGGTATTCAGTACTACCTATACGTAGGTAGTAGATGCATAGTACCCTAAACCATCACTACTATATGTAGGTCAACCTGGGACGCACTTCCAACCTGTTTCTGCGTATAGGTAAGCTTCAACTGCGTTGCTCGTGCTTGCAGCTGCCGGAATCTTGAGGTTCCAGCAGTGAATCAATAATGCTCGTATTTACCAGTGGACCGTACCAGTTGCTGACAGCACAGGCCCTGTACAGCGAATATGGAGGTGCCTAGATCGATGAATTCAATTTAGTTCCTACCTGACATGTCTCCATTCAAGGCCCGAGGAGTGAGACCACCCTCCCACATGATTCTCCTGGCACGGCCTGCAGTCGCACTGGAATTGAGACTCCCCATCGTCATCCAGGTCTAGTTCAATATGAAGATCCCGGCCCTGCCCCGATTTAGCACCCGCGATCCAGGCATCCTGTAGTTCTTGTGTGAGATACATATTCGGCGCATCATAGAAGAGCAATTCTGCAAGAGGATCACCGCGTAGGGGATGATATGACAGCACACACGCAATCAGGTCACCCCATCCCATCTCCAGTGATCGAAGTCGAGGCATGTGCGCAGCCGCCTGGGCGGCGGCAAGGAAATAGCGATTTATCAACTCGGGTACTGGGTGGCTCCGGAATTGATAACGGTAATCTGGCGACATGGATCTAGGAGGTGGAGGACATGGCTGTTGCAGGTGTGGACGGTGATCATACAGCCACTCGCCAGATGCCGACGTGTTTGCCATCTGGACGCTCAGTCTCTCCAGTCGTGGCCAGCACGGACTATTGCTATGCGAACGTGTAGAGGGGCTTGAGCATTCTTTTGGCCATAAAAAATCTTGGTCGAGGACGATACAGCCATTGAGATCAAGTGTCTGCAGGCGCATGGAGAAACTCCGCAAAGCCTCGCTGAGGGCATCAGGAGCCGTACCATGCTCAACGAGTGTCGCAGGCTGGACTGCGTGGTTCGCCGGACCGAGGTTTTCGAAGCCCAGTTCAAAATGACGGACAGACTCTGGGAGCTCAGCCAGGCTTGTTGCGAAGTCCTGACGGAGCTGCCTTCTCGGAGCAGATGAGTCACCTCTATCTCGGTCCTCGAGAAACCATGACAGCTTTTGCACATTTGGCAGCTTTGCTGCGATTTGGCAACACGCACTAGGCGCAAGGTTTTTTCGAATTCTGGGCCTCTCATTCCTAGGTCGGTATTCGAATGCTGCGATCATTGGTAAGTAAGGTAGATCCTCGGAGGCACCTTCCACAAGATCCAATACAGAGGAGTTCCACCGCTTGGGCATGAGAAGGTATTCAATTCTAGTCCCGTTAGGCATGATTCCGAAATCGTTGGGCGAGTAAGCCGAAAGGAACAGTTCGACACGTGGGACCTCGTCGTTCTGGTTTTCCTGAAGCTCCCAAGAGGCAAGAGACTCGAAGAGGCGGGTGACTGCATCTGTGAATGCGCGATTGTTGCTATGTTGCTCTTCGGTCGTCTCCGTTTCTGGCTCTATATCCCCCTCGTGACACCCATACTCGGGGAGCACAGCAGAAAAATCGATACGACGAACGTGGGCCTGGCGGGACGGCGTCACGATACGTCGAAGGTCATTCAGGTGACTCGAGTCTAGGCGCAGAGAGCGGAAGGTTCGCCTCTCCACGAGAGCCTGCCAATACCTAGACAGGCAGGCGCAGATTGCGGCTATTTCTGGACCCGAGTCCACGGCATATCTGATTATTTGCTCCTTGATCTCTGTCGGCAGATTGGAGAGGGATGCCATGGCCAAAGTGTTGACGCCAGACAACTGAGTTTGACCAGCAGCAGATGACCAGTAGCACGAACCTTTGGCGTAGAACATTTGATCGAGGAGTATAAGCGTGCCAAATTGAATGACAAATATATCTGGAAAGAAGTAGAGGGGGGCGGCGTACTATACACATATACTTATTGCGGTGAGTCTCAGCGTGGGAGGTCTAACTCAAAACTCTTTGTGCTGCCCACCAGGCAGCAGTCATATTGACCCACATGCATGGATAGCGAACCTATCATCTTGTGGAGTATACGGGACCAGATTGCAGCCAGACAGCTACTTCGTATCCGGGCGCTGTATTTTGTACCCTTGTTTGGAGCCATCTTTGAGAAGCACTGACCGTGGGACTTACACATGCATCCTTCGGAAGCCAGTAAGGTACTGATGTGGGACCCTGCATATGTAGATTTCGACAGAAGGATGATCCCCATCGTGGATTAAGTTTGCAATACCCTCCATTGATATTACAGGGAGGAGGATGAAATTTACCATCGGCCCGCGAATAACCGCCAGGCTATGAGATGTCATTGAAGTTGATGCCCTCTGGCCCCTGAACGGCTTGGCCAACCTGCCGAGGCCCGAAGAACCCAGTTGCCGCTCACGAGGCCAAGGGAGGCTCAGACAAAGACTGTACGTCGAAATGTCCCCAATCTTACGTTGGAGCTCGCGACACTCTTGAGTGGCCTGCATAACACGCCTTCTACGTCATGATGCATCCTCTGATGGACGACATCCCTTAGCAGAGAG
Source organism: Cytospora leucostoma (assembly GCA_003795295.1). Classification (NCBI taxonomy): domain Eukaryota; kingdom Fungi; phylum Ascomycota; class Sordariomycetes; order Diaporthales; family Cytosporaceae; genus Cytospora; species Cytospora leucostoma. Next base: position 48,353 of record LKEB01000061.1, on the reverse strand, counting down.
GCCAGACATTGCTTCTGACCTTCAATCCATAGAGGGACCCGGACCTCGGTCTTGATGTTGTTGTTCTTGAAGGATACATGTGGTCAGTTCCCCCCCACCTTAACCACCGACCGTCTCTCGGGGGCTTCTGAGCGAGTATACATAGTACATTCCACTTCGAGCAGTTTCTGTCCTCAAGGCCAGTAACACACCATGGATGTCATCGTGTCTCTACTGGCAGCGATCTTAGTAGCGTAAGAATCCCAACACCGTACAGCATATTGAGAGGCCAAACTGACCACATGGCACTGTGCACGCACGCAGTGTGACCGTGAACTGCGAATCCACGCCGACTTCAACGTCTTGGAAGCAACTGACCAACACAGTCTCTGAGTCATCCGGCGTGACTGTCACCGTCACAGCCACCACTTCATCCTCCTCTGGCCTGAATACAGATTGCGCAACGGTGACCCTTACCAACAACATCTGCGAGACCTGTATCACGCCGAATTGTATCGAGATCGTGCCGGTGACCCAGTCTTGCGGCTGTCCCAGCGCCATCCCGACATCTTTTGTCGAGTACCCCTGCGAGTCCGGCTGCGGGGACATCGGGTGTGCAGCCAACTACGTCTTCTTCACGGAAGACTGCACCACGCCTACTTCGAGTCTGTCATCGAACTCGTCGACGACTTCTGTCGGCAACTCAACTATCTCTGTGGTCAACTCGACTGCTCCATCGACGGGCACGGGTGTCGGTGGTGAAGATGGAGCAACTGTTAGTTCCTCGAGTACAACCATCACGGGCACATCAACGACGCTTGTGTCTGCGACGGGATCCACAGCGTCGAGTTCTTCGAGTGTAGCGGCTGCTGTAAGGATGCGGCCGATATGGGCTGTGTGGCTTTAATAAAGCGGAGTACCAAATATCACTGCTGGGCCCAAATTGAATGGTATTGTGAATGTTCCAAGCCAAACGGTCGCCCGGAAGGCTAATAGAGAAAGCCCAGCGATGGACGGAGGCTTCAGCCATAACGGATTTGCTGCCTTCGAGACCAGGTAGGTGTAGCTCAACTGGTACATACAGATTAATCTGAGCGATAAGATGATTGGAACCATGGTGTATATAGATAATCAGGGCCTTAATTGTAACGTGGACAGTACCTGCTATCTCGTCCGGGCCCGATATCTTTAGTCACGGATGCTATCTCTCTGCTTTATAGCCTACTTGATACGTCAATACAAGCGAGATATCAAACATTGCCGGATGCGACATCGAGCCCAAGTCCTCCAACAGCTTTCATTATCTAATGGAGAGGGTTTTAATGGACCCCCAATTTCATCGAGGTCGGCTCCCATGAGGAGAAGCTGGTGTGTCTATATCGTCTTAGGCCAGTCCACTGCTGTAGATAGAGCCCGAATCACACAGCGTAGAAGTGTGATATCGCGCTTTTTATGTGCCTTCTCGATCCTATCACAAACGACCAGGATGGGAACTTGAACCCCGACGGAAGGTGTCTGCACGTTGATACCGCGAGAGGCAGAGAGGGGTGGTCTGTGGCTACGTAGTACAAAAGGCCGACTCACAATTCATATAGGGAGGCATTCTGCACCTGTCCATCTACACGGGGTTTGAGATCTCACAGAGAACCCCCCTTCTCAAGATGAATATGCCTGCCCCCGAGTCCAAGAGCGATAACTCAAAGGTCGCAACATTGCCCGAAAATGAGCTGGGCATCGCGCGCGTCGAATCCAACACGGAGACTCAAGCCATCGAGGTCGACACCACATACCTGACCACGACTCCATTGGCCAAGTTCTACCGCAGTGTGCTGTTCCAGATGATCCTCTTCGGTGCCCTGTCGTTCGTCGGGCCAGCTATGTCTGACGCCATCTCCAATCTCGGCGGCGGAGGCCTGTCATCACCTTACCTCGCAAACCTAGCCAATGCCCTGAACTACGCCTCTGGTTGTCTCGTAACCATATCAGGAGGACCACTCATCAACAAACTCGGCATCAAGTGGAGCTGCGTCATTGCAGCTGTGACATTCCCCTTGGCCGGCTCAGGCTATTACACCGCAGCGAGATATGGCACACAGTGGTACCTCCTGTTCGAGACTATCCTGGGAGGCTTCACCGGCGGGTTCCTATACGTCGCAGAGACGACGGCAATGCTTTCATATCCGGACCCTAATGACCGGGGCTTTTACCTTGGCATCTGGTCCGCAATGAGGAACTCGGGGAGCGTCATCGGAGGAGCAATCAACTTCGCAACGAACTACACCCGGGCTTCATCTGGTGGAATCGCCTGGTCGACATATTTGATCTTCTTGGGGTTCGAGTGCACCGGAGTCGTCTGGGCTTTCTTGTTGTCTCCCACCAAGAGAGTCTGGCGCAGCGATGGAACCCGTGTGCCCACGGCCGACACAGTGACGTGGAGGGCCGAGTTCAGTGCGCTATGGCAGCATGCGCAGCGCAGGAAGACCTGGCTCGTCTTCATCCCGGCCTTCTACTCGTTCTTCTATGGCGGAACGATGGGGACTTACTTGTCTCTTCATTTCTCCGTCCGCTCCCGCGCGTTATCCACGCTCCTCTCACCAATCATCACCATCTTCATAGTCATGGCTTACGGGCGAATGCTCGACATGAGGAGTTGGTCACAGGCAGCACGCGCCTGGCTGGCTTTTGGTCTCTGGTTAGTTCCTCAGATCGGCTGCTTTATCTGGATCGGCATCGAATACAGCAGGTTCGGTACAAGCGGAGGGCAAGGACTCGATTACGGTACGGATGCAAGACGATGGGCGGAGGCCTATTTGCCCTATCTCATCATATTCACCACGGGGTACTGGACTCAGCTTTCCCTCTACTGGATCCTGGGCACGTTCTCTACCGATGTCAAGTCTAACGCGCGAACTGGGGGGCTCTTCCGTGCCTTTGAGACTTGTGGACAGGCAGTTTCGTATGCCATCAACTCGAACTATGGCAGTGACCCGCGCAAGCCGTTTTACGTGAACTGTGCAGTTTTGATCTTGGCTATCCCATGTATGGTGTTCTTGATCAAACAGGTGCCCGAAGTGCCTGCGGAGATTGATATCGATGCGGTGGAGACCCCCGCTAGTGACAAGAGATAAAGTAGTTGAGGGGTGATCTCGGAGAAGATCTCTGTGAAGATCGATAATATCTGTGGGGAACTCGTTAGCACTGCTATCAGATGCCTAGAAATTCGATTGCTGGCTTTCAAGCCGAGAAGATACTTCTTGTCAGTGAGGTCCATTTGAACGTACTCTGTATACATCGTGGATAGAATCGGTTTTGTCCGGATTGGCTTGATACCCAAGTAGGTGACCAGTATGTAGGTGGTGTGGAGGCGGCCCAGTGCCCGTCAGATTGCCGGTGAATGGCAAGACCCACCATGCCTCTAGCACGATTGCTTCGCGGGGGCAATCTATGTATGTTTCTCTACCGGCTGAGCTACTGTGGCCAGATCTTGGGCGGGGTGTCCTGATCATCCGGAGGGAAGACCATCCGGACAAGGTAGTGGCTATCGTGCTTGATGCATATGAAGCCTGAGTAATCTCTGACTCTGGATTTTCGAACATTCATTTCCACTTGTCTACTGACTGCTTTGAGCGAGAATTGCCTCCATTCAATAGCTCTTCTCCTCATGACTGATCGCCCTTCTTCTTCACCGACTTTTGCTAAATCGTCCGTGAAGCCATGGTATTGCCAATCACCAACCCGTCGAAGTCATATTGGATCGAGGCTGCCAAGTCTCATTTGAGAGACCATCGGTCAACGCCGGACTTACCCACGCAAACAGATGTGGTGATCGTCGGTAGCGGCTACACTGGTGCCACGACTGCTTATTGGATGCATAAGGTATGGAATGCTGAGGAAAGAACCTTGTTGCATGACACTAAGTGGTGAAAGCACACAGAGAAAGATGGGACTATTCCCCAGATGCTGATGCTCGAGGCGCGAGACATTTGTGGAGGAGCAACAGGAAGAAATGGTAAGTCCAACCCCAAAACCTCCAAAGCCAGCCTGTCATTAGGAAATATGAAGAACTAAACCACTTCATTTCCAAGGCGGCCAACTTCGTCCTCATGCGTACTCTCGCTACCCATTGTGGTCCAGCCGCTTCGGCCCCGAAGGTGCTCTGAAGCTCATCAAGCATGAAATGGCCCATCTCGTGGCTTTCAAGGAAGCTCTCACTGAGGAAGGGATTGTCGAGGAAGTTTGCCTGAAGATGGGAGAGACGTTTGATGCAGCTATGACTGAGGAGGCTTGGCAGCGCCTCAAGGGAGCATATGAAATATTCGTGAAGGACCATGGCAAGGAGGGAGAGGTCATACGTGAGTGTCGACTCATTGAGGACCCAAAGGAGGCCGAGGAAACCACTCAGATGAAGGGTTGTATCGGTGCGGTGGTACATCCAGCTGGCCAAATGTGAGTGACAGCTGCGACGAAGCGTGTGTCCGAAGTTGACTAACAGACATCAAGCTGGCCATACAAGTTTGTTCATGCCCTACTTCGAATTGTGTTGGAGACAGGAAGCCTCAACCTTCAAGCCAATACACCCGTCCTGAAGGTCTCGGAGAAGGACAAAGACGGTTGGATCACGGTGTCGACTTCTCGGGGAGAAGTTCGGACAAGGACCATTGTCCATGCAACAGTAAGTCTAGAATCAGACACGGGTCAACAAAATGAAGGCTCACATGATCATTCCAGAACCGTTGGGCTTCTCATCTGCTCCCGGAATTCTCGAATCTAATATTCCCCTCCTTGTGCACAATCGCCGCCATCAAGGCTCCAGAGGGCTTCATAAAACGCACAGGAGCACAGCACTGGGACTCATATATAAACAACTACCACCTTCAACTGCCACCACCCCATAATACTATCATTATCGGAGGCGCCAAAGCTGTGGTTGCACACTATCCCCACGAATGGGTCCGGAGTGACGACGAGAACAAGCTCCTACCAGGAGTCGCGGAGTACTTCAAGGCTTGGCCAAAGTCCGATGTAGTGGACTGGCCGTCGAAGGATAATGAGGCAGAGCTCGGATTGGAGACGACTGAGGGGGGCAACTGGACCGGCGTGGAGTCCGACAGTATTGACGCCTTCCCCTTCGTGGGTGCCGTACCTGATCGCCCGGGTCACATTGTGGCGGCAGGTTTTAATGGGCATGGCATGCCTAGAATCCTCCTCTCTGCTGCGTACATTACACCGCTCGTATTGAAGGAGCTCGGTGTGAACTGGACCGCACCGAAGTTGGTCGAAAAGTATCCTCCTCTGCCAGAGCCGTTTATAGCGACGGCTGAACGCATCAGGGCGCTGCAGACTGCGGATGCAAATGCCGGTTACGAAGCTAGCGTTAAGGGCCATGGGGAGAGCGCAAAGAAGACATTTTGTAACGAGGAGCGTTGTCTGTTCTGGAAGAAGTGATGGGGATGGCTGGATGGGAGTGATTCCAAATGTCTCGTCTTTCATATGTACTAAGTACCTTAGCATGTATATATAGCTCCTGACCTTGAGGCAGATGGTGTGAACCCATCAACTACCCTGAAGCGATCAACACAATGTATAGCGTTCCCTGGCCTAACTCAGTATGTATGTATATTAAGCAGGTGACATCTGGAAACACAACCTATTCTACTCTTTAATGACGAAGAACCAATCCACATTGGCTGCCTGTGAGGTTCCAAGCTTTGACTTCAGCCAACAGACGTCACTGCCTGTGATGCTTGCGTCAGGTTGATACCACCCCCATCCCGCGCCAACACAGCTGCTATCAGAGGCGCAGTTGCTGATACAACCCTCGACCGTGTCAGTCTCCATGTGGCTGAGGTCCTCGGTACCAGACTTCTGGAGGCTATTGTAATCGATATCACAATACACCGTAAACGTCTCTTTGCTCGTCGTGGTATATGTGGTTCCATCAGCTGATGGACACGACAATGATGAGTTGGAGGAACTCGTGGCAGACGGACTGGGTGTCGATGAGGATGTGCTTTGGTAGATGTCGGTCAGAATGAATCTGGCAGAGCAGCATCTGTAAAGAACACTACAAGTACGGATTTCTTGCTTGAGAACTCACCTGCTGGTTTGACTTGAGGTCAAGCCCAGACCGAGCCCAAGGCCGAGAGCGAGTGCAATAACCAGCACCAAGGTGATCAAGGCCCCAAGGATGAGCCAGGACCTTTTCTTTGGCATTCCCCATATGTGCTCTTGTTGCGGTGGCTTGTCTGGCGATGGCGATTCTCCAACCATCGTTGCAGATTGACTTGCTGGGCTCCAGCCTGATGTCGGTGGACCTCCATATGCGGAAGAGTGGAGTGTGTTGTATGGTGTAGCACCATAGTACTGGCCATGATGGCTTGGTTCGTTGGCATGGCTGTTATGCCCAGGTTCTAGGCCCTGACCGTACGCCACTTGCAGGTCGGAGAAGGCCTGGGGTGCAAGCTCAAGACCAGGCTGCTCATATTGACTCTTAGTCTCATCGTGAGCCATGAAGCCTGCCCAGGTGCCCAGGTGCCGTATGTGAAGAAGGCGAACAAATGACACTGAGCGATATTGTAGTTGATGGGGATGAGAAAGATGAATGGTAATAAGAACTCCAGCTGGACATACTTTTTAGACTCTAAGGTCTAAATCAACTGCCTCTGAAGGATCAAGGCGTCCCTCTAGCTTGGTTCAATCCCTGTTGCTAAATCAGCAGCAAGCTGGAAGGGGCTAGAGGACCTGCAAGGGCTCACACAGCCTGTCACACAGGGCGTTTTCTCTATATGCCGCCGCGCCCAAATTAGATCACCGACCCTGACATAAAGCCACCCGGGCAGTCATTGGGTACAGAAGTCGGGCATCCGGGATGTAGAAATCTGTGATCCACTGCTTGATGAGATGTAAGCAGCCACTTGCATGGCATTGATCAACATCCAGTCGAATTTCCATATGGCCTTAGCCCCGATGCCAATAAGCGCTTGTTCGACCAAACAGGGTTATTCGGGCGTTTGAGGGTGGTAATCCCATACGTGGTTGGATCCGCTGCTATCTCTTGTGGATGAAAATGTGCGACATACAAAGAGCCCGCGGATATATGTCAGATTTGAAACATCACGGATTCGCCAAGTGTTGCGCTAGTCTTTCAAGGAATTTCTCGAATCCCAGATTGGGTTGCCATACGTCTATATCCACATTGATAAGATCGATGATTGAGACAATTTATGATACAAGCTGTACTTATGACGGTGTATAGGTCTCCAGCAATGCGTCGTAATACGTGTATGCAGTACCACTGGGAGGCTCAAACGAATAGATATAAGTGCCCCACCATGGACCGCCTCCCCACCACAGGGCGCCCAGCCAGACATCACTGTTGTCCTTGAGGTGGTCCAACAAGCCAGTAACGGCCGATAGACAGACAGAATTGGCGCCCCCGGCGAACTCGCCTATGATGCCCAGCTTTCCATTCGATCGTAGCCAAGACGTAGCCGACTCAACCCTATCTACCCCGATAGTGCTTGATACACAGGTGTCTGAGGTGCCTGAGCCGTCCGAATCTAGATATTGGTGCATTTCGTAGATTATCTTGTCCTCGGTGTCAGTCAGGTTGCTGAGGTTATCGTTCACGCTTTCCCAGGTCCAGGCTCCTGAGTATGAGTTGCCTTCGACAAAGATGTACTGTGAGGTGGCACCCGCGGCGCGAATTCCGTTGATGGCAGCTTGGTTCAACTCGAGTACAAGAGTTTGGTCCTCGTCGTGAAACTCATTGTTGGTATCGAAGATGACCTTGGAGTTGCTCTTGTACACGCTGGCAAGGTTCTCCCAGAAGGTCTGAAAGCCGGCGGTATCGGTGATGATGTCCCCATAGAAGCGACCGTAGTTGTGCGGGTCCAAAACAGCATAACCGCCGGCACTGGTGATGTAGTTGATCGTTCCGGTGTAGTTGGCGAGATATGCAGTCGCGAACGATGCCGTGAGAGATTCGGTCGAGAGCAGGCGTTCCATGAGAAACGGCACTCGGAAGATATTGAAACCTTGATCCAAGAGTGTCTGTTCAACTGCTGTCAGACAGGCCTTTTGTGACTGCGAGAGAGGGTTGGCATACCTGTATGCTCGAGTTATCCGGAAAGATAAAATCTACTCCCCATGTTCCAGGAAAGTCGTCGGTGCCGAACTCGGCTCCAGACTCATCCACTCCCAACCACCTGAGGCCTGTGGCAGATGCGGTTGCTGCTGAAGAGGTTGTTGATGAAATCGTCGTCGAAGCTGCCTCAGTGGTCGATGTTGCCTTGGTGGTAGAGGTCGTCTTCTTGGCCGTAGTAGTCAGAGTCGTGCTAGCAGTGTCAGGCACGCATTGAGAATAATATTGACTCTGGTAGGTGCAAGTATATCCCGACACACATGCTGTGGCTCCTGACCAATTTTGGCCACCGCATTGAGCATAGGCGCCATTCTGGGCCAGGGCGCCAGTGACTAAGGCACTGGATAGAATTAAGAGCTTCATTGTGAAGTCTGAGTGCTGCTGTTCACGATGCCAGAGTGTCTGACTTCCTACCATAGCCCAGAACTGGGACCAGTGGCCATTTATAATCGGCTCACATACTCAGCAGTGGGGCCTCTCGCAGTCTTCGTTCCATCCGATGGTACGCTGCTGAGATCAGTCACAAGGGAAGGAAGATTAGCGGAAGTAGGAGCCCCGATGTCCAACGCCGCGATCCATACGACGGGCAGCGAATGGGGGTGGGGAATGCAGTCATGAACCTGGTTTCTCGATCCTTCTGTTGACAGCATTTCTTTTGATTTCGATCTCGGAACCCTCTCCGAAAGGCCGGATTGGATGAATGTATGATATCGCCGGAATCATTCAAGGCAGTGTTCGGAAAATTGCAATCCTCATCAGCTTAGCCATGGCAGAATAGCGCACCACTTCGTGAGGTCTGATGAGGGAAGGCCAAGAAATACTCTCAACTCGATCTCCAACCGATCGTTGCATGATTTTACAAACGGAAGCACAAAACTGGGTATTATGTTGTCATTCGGTGGATGCGGAAACTTGTCATATTCTCGTACGTCTTTTTAGGCCGAAAGTTCGGTGCGGCCTCGGATGGTGGACTTCCGGTCGCAATTTAGGGAAGACGCCCAACGCCTTACCTGAATGCAAATTTCCCTTCCAATCACTGCACGGATGCGCACGGTGCCGATATACTTATAGATCTCGGGCAGGTCCCTGCGGGGATCCGTAAATAATACACCAGGAAAACAACCATGACATTGTTTTTGCAGCTTGGAGCACAACTAGGACTGGTTGGCTGGTGACTCCGCGACCAGCTGGGGCCGGGGGAAGTCCCACGGCCACACTGCTTGTGATCTTCAGGGTGCACGTACTTCAAGATGACCTGTCCGGATATTCTACGATAGGTCTTGGGTTTTGGAAGTATTATCGCTCGGCCGCGTTGTGACCTACGTATTTTATGACTTGTTACAACCTTTGCTGAAGACGATGAGCTCGAAAGGTCCATACTACTATTTAGTACACCCCACATGGAGGATTAGAACACTTTCTAGATCTGTAACTTATCGTTGAATGTATATGTTATGATCCGTGTAACTCTTGAAGTTACCTGTAGATATTACCAGAACGGACTCATGTTTGGCTGCGCGAGTGTCCGCGAATCGACCCGAGCAATCGCTAAATCGGAATCCTTTTAATAAAGGAGATGAGAATGATCCCTCAGCCTTACATCAGCAACTGATAGAACTTGAAACACGATAAGAAGTCCTCAACGTTCATTAGAGGTACTTGCTCACCTTCAGGTGCAGGTGACCGCGCTTGTGCACGTCTTTGTCAATGCGTTCAGAGCTCCGCAACCTTTAAATACCCGGGAGACTTCGGGCCCTATCTACCCTAGGGTAGACCGCAACAAAATGAAACAGATCAGGAGCACAACCGACGCTATCACGAGGTCCTAAGCTTTCAGAAGCTCCCACAGCGTCAACAGGGAACTATAACAGAGTCAAGAAGGCTCATCTAGAATTTGGTGGAAGCAGGTTGGGAAAGGGAAGACAAAGTGTTATCACCCAATTTCAGCATTTCAAAAGTCTTCAATGATAGTTAGTACTGTGATCTCAGACTGTCTGGCTGTCGAGATGTCAGCCGAGTCGTCCGGGGTTCTACGTACATTCTGATAAGGGCACATGGCATTGGTCCTGGGCCTGTGCTCTTTCAGTATACTAGTGCTGCCTGCTAATCGAAGTCTATCCTGATTTATTGGATCACCCGGTGGTCAGACTAGAGTTTGGTGAGGGGAATTTATCCAAACGCAACAGCACAGACCTGGGGCTGTTGCCTTGTGATGATTATATCAGTTAAGATCATCCCCCAGTCATCCTTCCATTTCAGTGTCTAACAACTTCCTCTCCGGATCATCCTGTTATCCTTTCCCACCCGCACAATCTCCAACATGCTTCTTATTATCTTATCGACCTGCCTTCTCGCTATTACATGTTTTGCCGCCGATGACCCATTGTGGCCGCACTGCAGGCGCCTACCTTTAAAATTAAAAGTACGGTATGATGGTGGCATGCGGTGGTGTGGCATGCACGACAGCCTCACTACTTACACGTGCGAACATAGATGGGACCAATGGTGTACAGCAAGACGTGAGGCTTTGGATGCGGTCTACACACTGTGCAACGGCGAATGGGCACATCTGGCCTTTCAACCTGGGGAAAACAAATACAAGTGTTGGCCGCTCCACCACAGAGTCGTCCAGAACAAGAATGGTAAACGTGTCCCTATGCATATCATGTTCAGGATGAAGAACAACCGAAGTTACAGTGCGCAGCTCGATCCGGAGATGTGCATCTGGTTGTTGGTGTTCCCGATCTTCAGTTGCATGCACGGGTGCGAGTCAGTAGAAGTGGACGAAAGTCACTGGGCTTTCCGGTTCGTTCCTTTTCTATCAAACTGTATCAAAGACATGAGATTGATGTTAAAGCTAGGGCTGATCCTCAATATGGTCCTGGCTTCGACGAAGGATGCCACCCCGGAGGCGAGCTACCAAGGGATTGGGTCTGGGATCCGGTGACCTCGCCAGCGAAGCTGTCTGGTCCTCCAACAATAATTACCACGACTGGGATGGTACTCCCCCTTCCCACAGGGACGACCCAAACCAGGAGAATAGGAAGCACGATAACTACAACCATTCCCATAGCGACGACCAAAACCAGGAAGATAGGAAGCACGATAACCTTAACCAGGGGCACCAAAACCACGACAGCAACCTCGACCATCGCTATGATTACTAGTACGCATGTTGAGCTGACAACGTCTATGCAGACGAGCGTCACGATAATTACTGCGACAGTAACAGCCTCGGATTAGTATGGCTTTTTTGATGTACAGGAGATTGGCTACAGCAAAGCAGTAGCACTTCCTCTGGATAAGCACTGTGAAGCTCTTCAAGTATCTATAGAGTTCAAAAGTTTGCAAATGGATTGAGTAACACTGGGGAGGCTTACCTTTTACGATGCGTGCTGGGTACCAAAGGTGCCAAGAGGTCTTTAGTGAGGGCACTGGTCTGTGTTACGACCCTGAAATAAGTGGTGTCCAAATTATCGGTGTGTTCAGTTGAATCAACAAATACGGAGCTTTTTGCAGTCATGCTCCAACCAACACGTACCAAGGTGTGCTACCTGCATCGGTCCTGCCATGGCCATGTAACATTGGCGTTAGTGTGTCAGAGCTGGTCCCTTGCCTTCGGGGGATCAGCCTGTGGTCTAGATCATTTTCCCACTCTTTCCTGCCCAGGTGCAGATCCTGAGATCATAGAAAGGAGGCGAGGGTGTAGGGCTGATCATCGATGTCCATCTCCCGCTTCGGTTTCCCTGGCATCGTTGGTGTTGGCGTGGTCCCGCCCTGCATGGGCCACTTTCCACTTCACCAGCGCCGCCCCAAGGAGTACACATGTCCTCCAATTCGGTACCTTACTCCCTGAAGTATCAAGTTGTCTAAGCATGCTACAAACAAGGATTGTGGGAGAAGCTGGAAGATTGCAGTTACCCTAGATATGTCGAGCCTTGCAAAGCTTTTCACCAACTGTCCAGCTCATCTTCCCAGGACAATCTGATAGGAAGAGGTCGTCAGGTGGGCCATGTTTAATCTTACAGATTTTACCCCTGAACGCCACATTAACATCGTTCGACGGCATAGCTGCATGAAACCACCGCGGAAATAAGGCAACGAAGGAGGGGTCAAAATAAAGTTATATCAACTCGTTTCAGGTAGAGATATCCGCCAGCCACATGCTGGTCGTACGCCACGGTGATATTAATCATGATGACTCCACAGCTCGCTAAAGATGCAGTCAACCACTACCCAGCGATCCACCGCATGATGCTCCAGTCTTTACGTGCCTCGGGGCCCTCATATCACCCCTTCATACTGCTAGACTGCCCGACTGAAGAGTGACCGGCCCATGTGCCGAATTTTCCGTGTAGACAACCCGACCTTCCACATACATGTATATAAGCAGAACCAACACCGGCAAGCATGCCGTACACCAATCAATTTGGCTCGGGGGCACCGGAGATCACAGAGAGGGTGCGAACAATCTAGAAGTCATATGCGTGAAACGTGAAAACAGCCCCATTCTATTAGTGGGTGACGGGTAGATCCTTCAGCCTGGATCCTCATTACACTCCAGAACCCTAAAGGCCCTGCGATGCAGCAAGAGTGGGAAATTTGGTGATTAACTTGGACATGCGCTTACGTGTTGCGCATTCATTCCGAATCCCTGGATATCTGGGGAATGAATAATGTTGAAACGAGTACAAATCTGCATCAATCCCAAGAATTCCACTTGGCCTCCTCCTTTGTAGTCACCCAGCAGAGCTCGCAGCGTCAGTCACTCATTTAGCCCATCGGCATCTCGACGTCTTCACACTCATTAGTAAACATCACTTCTTGCGGCAGGATCCAGCTCGAATCAAACATTCACACCCACCTCCAAGGCACCACTGTCGATAGCTCACGAAAAACCGACCTAATCACAATGCACTTTTCAACTCGCCCGGCCCTTGCGGCCCTCCTGTTGGCCAGCGGTGCCATGTCTAAGAAATGCGGCAAAGGCAAACACCGATCGCAACATCCTACTACACTAGCAACGTCTATCGTGCCCGCGACGTCCTCCGTTCTGTCTATACTGGAGACTACCTCGGTCATCGTTCAAGCCACGAGCACCGCAAGCTCGACAAGCATATTTGTGACCTCGAGCACGGCAAGCTCGATCGAAACGCCCAGCACGACTAGTTCGACCAGCGTAGTCGTTACTCCCAGCACCACATCAACTTCCTCCGCTGCCGCGACCACAACTGCCTCGTCCAGCTCGTCCTCTCTCACCTCCGACCAGCAGGAAGCACTGGACATCCAGAACAGCGCCCGTTCCGACGTCAGCGAGACTGCCCTCACCTGGGATGATGATCTCGCCAGCGACGCTCTGTCGTGGGCTGAGCACCTCGCCTCGACGGCCGGCAGTTCGGGCACCCTGACCCACGCGTCTGGCACCGGCGAGGGTGAGAACCTGTACTGGCAGAGCAACAGTGACACGCCGTACACCAACGCCGCCAACGCTTGGGTTGATGAGAAGAGCGAGTACAACGGTGAGGCCATCACCGGTACTGGAAACTTTGAGGAGTACGGTCATTACAGTAAGTGACGGATGCTTCCTGACAAGTTATCTGTATGACGGTACTGACTGTTATAGCTCAAATCATCTGGGAGTCCACGACCAAGGTGGGTCTGGGTGTTGCCTCGGATGGTGCTGGTGGATACTACGTTGTCGCCCGTTACAGCCCTGAGGGCAATGTGTAAGCTTTGCTTTCCCCATGCACTAGCATTCTTGTCGTCTTTCGAAGATTGCTAATATCAGGATCACAGCATCGGCGAGACCCCAACTACCGCTTAAGCAGGTGTCGTGGCGTGACAAAAAGTTGGCAGGAAGCATTGTCTGGCGTTCTCTTCGCAGGTGTTGGTGTTCAACTTGGTTCTTGCACGGTTCAAGACCGTTGGAATTCCTTTTCGGCTCTCTGAATTCCGCTACGACGGAACTGGGTATTCTTTTCTGCTCACTGAGCCTTCAGGACCTCACCACTTTGGTGCCTCTCCCATATTGGGTGGTCCGATTTCCGCTTTGATTCCGATTTGTATATATAACAGCATTACAATGACCAACGAATGAGGTTACGTTCATATTATGAACCTCAGGGTGCTTGAGTGGCCATTCGGCCGATATTGTGTGACTGGGTTTCGAAGAGTCTCAACATGTGACAAATGATCGAAACTGGAGAGACTATTACATTTTAAGGTTAGTGGAAAGCCCAAATACGTATCAGAACAATGCCAAATGGTGTGGGGATACGCCATGGAAAATCGTTACTCATCCAAAGATCATTTCCAACCGCCGAAGGTGAGACCTATTCACATCCCGAATAGGCAACTCGTGCTGTCGATCTCCGGAGCGCAGCATCACATGGCGGGCACGTTCACCAAAATGTCAGGAGTTGTTATAGCCAACTTTGATAGTGGCAAGATACGGGCGTCGTGTACTTTTGCAACCTAGCAGTAGTACCCCTAGGCGCCTGAACTTCATATCTTGTCGCAAAAAGCCTGGCGCGAGCCTTTCACAGTTTCATATAACGTACGGCCTTCCAACTCGTGTCCGGCCGTTTCAATTCGGATCTGCTGACCTTGTGCTTCCCAACTGAGATGCAGTATCGCCAGGTTGGATGCACCTATTCGTCCCCCTTCTCAACTCATAGCTGATCAAGGAGCCAACATATTTCAAGATGGGGGTTGAGGAGGAAGAAATTAGTCTTCTTAGTGATCCGGAAGAGGTTTTACGGACAAAGTGGAACTCTCAACGTCGTCCGCTCTGTGCGCTGAGCATCACTGTCCTGTCCTTGCTGGCCAATGTTGCCCTTCTTGTTGCGCTTATCATTCTCATCACGCAAGACCATCAGTGTCATGATCCTTCGTTGCAATTAGTGTTCTGTAAGTGACCCTGCTCGGCTATCTAAATAGAAACCTTCCTCGAATATCATACATGGCTAACAGTGGTGAAGCGCCGGCTGAGAACAATGTTGAGTACGTGGTAACTCAACCTCAAGGAGCACACGACCCAAAGAATCTATTTAGAAACACATCTCCCGATGGTTCGCCGAATGAGGACGTCGATGAGCACTGGAATAAGATTTATAAACGTGAGAACTTCCATTGCAACAGACTTGTACAGGAAACTGATTAGATCCACACAGCCTATCTCAAGACAGCAATCACGAAGCAGGAAGCAAATGGTCTTACGGAACCCACAACGAGGATCCCGGATACTGACGCATACGTCGTTGAGTTGGAAGTATTCCATCAGCTTCACTGTCTTCATTACATCCGCAAGGCAGTGTTCAGTCCAAATGCGACGGATCTGATGTTCATGGAAGACCCCGACATCACACCGGAGCATATAGGTGAATTCCATGAGACTGCAAACTAATCCTGATACATGCTAACGTGGGTTCAGATCACTGCTTTGACTGGATCAGGCAAGCAGTCATGTGTGCTGCGGACATTACGCCAGTGCCTTATTCTATTGACCGCCAGGGGTATCCTCAGCCGCAGATGTTCAGTCAGAGAACTTGCAGGAACTGGACGTTGATCACGGAGTGGGCTGACGAGCATGCGAGCCCGGACTTCAATTTTGAACTGCTTTACAAACAGGGTGTACGATTCGACGCGCCTGTGACTCCATGGATTGACGAAGGAGGGACCGATGTGGAGAAGGCAAGGCAGAACACTGAGCTGGAGAGAGAAAAGAGGCCTTGACGTTGCCAGTTGGTAGCCGACAATGTGGGTGGATGATGCCGGGCCAATATCAACTCGAACACTCCTTAGTGCGATAATCTAGCAAACCATTCGTTCGGGGAATAATCACCCTAATATTGTATTGTTGAAGTCCGCTTCTTCGGCGACTTAGCTACATTCTACGTTTCTGCCAGTTCGTAACTCATGGTGCTCGTGATCAGCGGTTAGACCTCGGGAGATGGTCGACGAATCTCACTAGCAAGGTCGGCTCCCATCACGACACCAAATCTTACCAAATTGATCATGCTGCCGTGCATGCGAAGTGGATGTTGCTGCTCATCGTTCAGCTCCAGGGTTTCCAGAGGTCTAACTGAGCACTGTGCGAGATCAGGGCACTGATGTCGCGTGCGATGATACACGAAATCTCTCGGTTCACTTCTCGGCATGTTTTCTCAACGCCGGTATTCCACCAGTGATGTCCAATACTCTTCGACATCTGCTAATCGGGGACTATGACCTGGGGAGTTCTTACTGGTCCATGTAGCTCCCTTCCGGAGGGCTTCTCCGAAGTGTTACCCTCACATGTTGGGCTGACATATCTTGGTGCTACCACAGCCATATAAGCTGACCTGGAGCATGTGGCTGATACAATCCATGTCTTGCTTCAGCGTTCATACTGGTATGGAAAAATCAAAATGCACAAGACACCATTTGTAGTCGTATAACTGTCACTTACCACAAAGTGTGTTTCAGGCTGGTATATATCAGGATTGTACTTGCCATGTGAGTGTGCCATGCTCAGCACTTCTGTAGCTTTGACTCAACAGACAGGGGCTGAATCTCGATACGTGCTTTATGTCGACAGCATACCAGTTTGCCACATATATGTGTTTAAGATGCGGGTCGTGGTGATAAGAGCCAGGGCAAGATGTAACCGCACATGGACATCCCATTCTTTCTCATTCACGACGATCTTGCGTTCACACGGATGTTCCTCTGCCGCTTCCAACTTCTCCACAAGCAGCTGTGGGCCAGGTCGTTAGAGTGGCCGAAGATGAACTAGTTGGACGAATACGGGCTTCTCCTGATTCGGCTGCCCCATATCTAGCCACCCGGATTACCGCACTCTTGGCCACTTCTTTCATTTTCAGTTGTTCTGTATCAAACCGCTATAAATCACGACTGTGGTAGAACCGTGGCGTTGTAAATATATACACAGGGCAGAATGTCGCTGCGCCACCACCATCAGGGCCCCTTCTCGACTAAGCCATACGTGCACAGTGAATTTGGATTCCACCGGCCGTGCCAGAGGACGAGCGCTATGCACTAAGCACAAATGTACCGACAAGTGCCGAACACTAAAAGAGCTATTATTTTACCTATTTGAAAGCCCGCATGCAGGGGGGTCCCACAAGGATGATGTCCATCTTAAATCATTCGTTGTGGTAACCGCAACCAACACTTGAGGAAAGTGTCCACAGCAGGATCCGTATGGGGGAAGAGATAGTCCAGTGGTCACTACTACGAGCCGAGCTTGTGTCACATAGTGCCCCGTCACTTCCGCTTCACCTGAAAAAGTCGCAGTAACATCGTGGGAAAGGGATCAAGGGAGACATCCAAGGGGATCGTCAGTAGGGATTTTGTGTGTATAAAACCAGTGCCAAAGGCCTTGTAGTGCAACAGAATTCGTCTCTTCAACGTATCACGAACGCACAAACGCGGCTCAACATCAAAGAAGTCCGATTACAAACTCCAACATGCGTTACGGTGTTTTCTCTCTGATGGTTGTGGGCGGCTTCGCTGGGTAAGCAATGCCACTTGAGCACGTACAACATGAATCCTGAGCTATATTATCCTAAAATCCAAGCTTTCTCCCTCCTTTCACCTAGGAATTCTCCATATCGTTCCCTTTTCACAGGAATGTATGATTTCCATAGCTAACAACTATCATAAACAGAGCCATTGCCGCCCCCCAAGCCAACTCAACATTTCTGGGCACTCTGCCTGGCGAAAGAAGATGTGCAACACCGACAGCGACGCTCAGCACGACCATGGCTCATATCCAATGTATACACGCCTGCATCAAGCCCACTTCAGTCTGCTCCCCGGGCGAGCCGACCGGCCCGACCACTACTGCTCCACCGGTGTTACATACTGTTGTCCAACCCTTCGCCTGCATCGCTACCGTCGACGTGTGGGACAATCCGGGCTGCAACCACTGCGCGACCTGCACCTCGGCGACCTCGACTGCGCAGGACACTACCCTGCCCGGTGAGCGGTGGTGTCCTACGCCAACAACGGTCTCCACGACGGTCTACCCCACGTCGGGGCTCTGCCGTTGCCCTGCCCTGCCGGCAGCATGTCCCAGCGGCGGTCGTCTGACCACGGTGCCGCTTCCCACGTCGACTTCGACGGAGGGTTGTACCGTTTCCGTGGTTGCAGGTCCTGGGGATTGCAGCAACGTTTGTTCTACTTGTGCTTGATATTCAAAATTGGTGGTGCTGCCATTGCAAGGGTTGGAGAGGGACATGGCTCGTTATGACGCTCCTGGGGTCTTCGTTATTGGATACATGGACGTTGTTAATTAATAAGGTTGCTATTAGCCTTTAGGAGATTCTTTGCTCTGGCAAAGGGATACCTGGGGATGAGATTGAAAACTTATGACTACATTGAATACTGATTTATGTCGATTGGACTACAAGCAAGGCTGACTTGCACCACATCCATGAAGTAGCCCAATTTGGAGACATTCGCATAATCACTTCGACCGAATTCCATAGTGCTACTTGGGAAAGTCTTGAAACTGTACTCAAACTACGGGGGTATTACTTGAGTCCAAAAGAATGATGCCAATATTGATATAAAAGAAGATTTGGTATACCTAGATGCCTGGATGTAGGCAAGTAGCTTTGTTGCGATCATCGCCTCCAGAGGTTACTTCCAACTATCAATACATGTCAATCTCAAAACTACAAGTACAAGGCTTGGTGCTCAATGAAATATGAACTCGCCAATGCAGGTTTTTGGTTTCGTGTTTTCGTATCGCCGCAGGATTCTAGCAATGAATGATACTCCTTTAGCTATATAGGCCGCAGTGGGCCTTGTCAATGTCAGTGCCTCAACATACACTTTCAACATCCCAAGACTTCTTGTTCAATACATCCTTTTGGCTGTATATACAGTAGTAATCTAGGCCAGTGCTCAAAGAAACACCACTGTAGCAAGTATTCAGGTACACAGGTATACATACGCCTGCTTGATTTTGCTACGTACCTAGGCAGGTCTTCGTGCCTTCCTTGGTGTGCGCCAATATAGGCCCGGGATCTCGAATCCCTTTCTGATATGATCTGTAACGCACATGCGATAAATTCTAGTCACTTGCTATCTCTGATCCTATTACTCATTATGCTCGATACCCATATTCAGTCTATCACAGATATAGGCAGTTACTCCGTTAGTGTGCCCTTGGAATCACATTAAGCGCCTACCTGGGTGTGCCATATAGGTACTTGCGGATCCCGGAATACAGCACCTGCGCAGTGTAGTCGCGAAGACAAATCGGGATGCACAGGGCATCCTCCTCCTGAAGCCGGGCCCGGAGGTCAACCATTTACAGCTTCCGAAGCCCCAATGCGGCTCTAGGCTGCGATTATAACTCTGCTCAAAGCAACCAAAACCAAGAGACAACGACCTCGAAAGATCGAATCGAGCCTTGATCTCGACCCTCGACCGCAACTTCCTTTTCGACCGTATCATCGATACCACCCTCCAAGCCATAACAGTACACCAAGCGTAGCTGACTACGCCAAGCCTCGACAACATGGATGACAAGCCTATCGAAGACAGCATTGTTGTCGCCTACCGTACCGACATTGCAAACGACGAGGCAAGCTCTGAGAGCCTCGATGAGGAACAGTACGATGGCGAAAACACCACAGTTTTTCAAGACATGAGCTCGGAGGGCCCATCCATCGTAAATCCAAACACTCGGGAGACGCGAAAGTCTGGAGCTAGAACTCAAGGCCAACCTCAGCTTCGCAACGAAGTGCATGACAGCCCCGACCATACTGACAAGGAGAATCCTAAGGATACGTTGAACGCGTTGTCGGGAGTTGCTGCCCTGAAAGCTCGATTCAACCTGAGCCCCAGAAAGAGTCGCAGGTCGCAGGTAAGCTACCGTGATCATCTCATCCATGGAATTTGTCACATCACACTGCACTGCGATATCCTTGTTGCATCATGCTCTTTCCACGTCTTGTTTTCTCCGGTGTCTCTCACGATACCTTAAAAACAGATATCGTTGTCGGGGTATTTTGGGTGGCGGCCCCGTAATTAACTTGCAACTCGAGCCAGCAAAACTCATTCGCAAGTGCGTCCGCCTGTTGCGGCAGGTTTTGTGGGTGACCATCTCCTTTGCGCCTTCAACCTTCCGCCAACAAACTCACAATTTCTTCCCTTCCGAAACCTCCCTTCTTCTTCTGAAGAATCAATACAAGGCCCGGTCGCAAGTTGAAGTGCTATCCACCCAGTCACCCCAAGGCTTCCCCTGGTTAGTTGCACTAGTGGATATGACTACAAACTCGACGCAGAATTCAAGTGCTAACACCGCATATTCATTACAGAATACCCAGAGTTCCGTGCGTTACCGTTCGACTATCGGCGAAATGGCAGACTTGGATCATGACAACAAGCGTTGCCGAGATCCCAGCGGGAGCCCTGGAAACCAGCGACCTCGAAAGCGGGCTCCAGCTCCGTCCCCCGAGGAAGCAAAAGACAGCCAGGGCAACCTATCGAGTGCGCGACAAATTCAACCTCCCACGTTCTCATCTCCAGCCCACACGGAGCAGTCGTCGACCCCGCTACGAATGCCAGCCGAACAGCAACAAGTCTTGAATCAGAACGAGACGCTGAAGAGCCAGGTACAGGTCGCGGAGCTCGAGATCGCTGATATCAGAGCGCAGCTTCAGGACCACATCTCGTCAAGGGCCGAGCTCAAGAAGAAGATCACCACTCTCGTGCAGAAGCTCAACCAGAAGAGGGAGGGGACCGAGCCGGAGCGGCAGGCTTACCAGAGAGCGGGCAGCGAGATCGAGGAGATGATCAAGACCGATCCAGATCAGATCCCCAATCTGAGCCAGCAGCCGGTTCAGAACCGCGGAGCCACGCTGAAGAACGCAGAGAGAATCCGCCGCCTGGAAGACCAGGTCTCGGTCCTGAAGCTGAAGCTGCAGCGCCGCCAGGCAGCCATCGAGCTGTACATGAGTAGCAACACGGACTTGGGACAGAGAATCAAGGACCTCGAGTCGCAGCTCCGGGAGATGAATGCAAGCACTGACGCCAGTGCCAAGGCCCTCCGTGCGGAAGTGGACGAGAAGGAGGCTACAATCCAGCGCATGACCGAGCACGCCGAAGACGTCCAGGATGAGCTGGACTGGTACAAGAACCAGCTCACAAAGGAGAGAGGTCTCTTCGAGGCAGACTGGGCCAACCGTGAGCGAGAGATCCGTTCGCTCATGATGGACGTCTTGGGACACATGGGCACCGCGCTTAACGGCGCTTGAGACCTTGTGGCGCCGGGGCTCTACTGCGACGACCACACAGTTCCACTTTCGACCCGAGGTTGGCTACAGGCATGGGCGTCGATCGTCAAGGCTCATGGCACTTTCTGCGGAAGATTATCGCGGGAGAACAGAACAAATGAGGATGGAACGAAAGGAGAGGAAACAAGAATTAATGCTTTTGAACAAGGTTTATGGCGAGCGCACACATCATGGAATTTGTTGCATTATTTGGGGCCGGATTCAGCCCTCAGGAGGACCATCGGTGCCGCCATCCCGCATTTGCGTAGGATAATTTGTTTAAGGGAACTCATTAAGTTCGAGAACCTGAAACAAAACTGGGAACGTAGTCCGCTTGCGTAGCACCAGGCAGATAGTTCCCTTTAATCACGCTTGTCTAGCAAGGTCCAAGAGTGATGCAGTGCATGTTTTAAGCAGTCGGTGTCTCCAGATCACCTGGGCGTTCTAAAGTCGCTCTGCTGGAACTGAACCTATGAGTTTGGTGACAAACTATGGGTTCTGGATTCCAATTTCGAAGTCAAGGTACTATAAAACATATCCAATCCAGCCGACGACTCAAAATATCAACGGCTTCGCAACGCTGTGCTAAGATCGAGTGAAATCCACATCTTATCTCCCCCGACTGAGCCGACGTTGAAGATCATCGACTATATTCTTAGTAGATGGTGCAGTTGTTCAAGTTCTGCTGGAACAACTCTGACGACTGGACAAATAGCGGCAGGTACGACCGCGTTGAGAAGTTCTCATCGATATAGTACGAAATATCAGCCTCCGAGTAGCCGCTCCCAAGATATTCGAGAATGTCGGATTCGATATAGTCTATGAATATGAGATCCACCACATCCGGAAGGGTACCGTTCTTAGGGAACCCCCCGAGGGCCTGAAAGAAGTTTGGATAGTCGTAGTCCGGGATGGCTGTGTGGGCTGTGTCGTCGCCGTCCGTGCCGAAGTCGTCCGTTGTGACGTAGCCTTGGGTAAGCTGGGTGGTCTGACGGCGGGTGTGTCCGGCGTGTTTGTGGGCGTAGTCACGGATCTCCATGGTGGAGAGGGGCGAGAGGAAGGGGTCGATACAGGTGTCGTGGGCTGTCAGGGGCATGGACTCGAAGGTTGACCGCTTATACACGTCGCTGTTTCCGTTGAGGCTATATTGGTATTGATGGTCAGCGTAGGTTATATCAATGGGGGGTATTAAAGTAGAAGGAAGCTGGCAAGGCGGTAGGCACGGAAAGTCGCAATATGGATTGGGAAGAAAAGGTGCTCACTTACTAGTCCAGGGCTCCGCTGGCCACAGAGTACGGCACATCAGGGATATAGACAAAGATGTCGATGAACGGCGACACTATGAAGGCATCGTCGTAGAGGAAGGGCCCCTTGTGTAGGTCAAATCGGACGGACCCGGTGTTAACGATGTTTACTCTAGCTTTATTGGTCCTGTTCTCGTTCACGACGGCCGAGCTCAGGGCTGCCGTAAGCAGACTGTAGATGCTGCCCGAGGAGTTGAACTCAGCACAAGACATGCACCAAAGCTGCGGAGAGCAGCCGAGCTGCGTGCTCAAGTTGAGTTCTTGGCGGTATTCGGTGATCGTCTGCGTGGTGTTGAGGCCCAACGGTGTATCGAAAGCGGCGTCGTTTGTTGTATAGTTTATTTGGGAGCCGGAGGCGTGGTACTCTAACGTAAGACGGTTCCAATCCAGATACCGACGGGAGTAGGTCCAAGGTGCCGTTGAAGTGTTTGTTGCTTTTCTTGTGGGATGCGGTACCCCCGAAGGAGCAGCAATGCCGGTGGAACCACTGTTGTTGGCATTAAAGCCACTGATCGAGAGCCATCCCAAGGTCTCGCAATACCGACCGGACTCGAGCGCCGTGCTAGCTTCGTCGTAGACTCGAAAGTCGCGGATATGGCTGTGGCCGCCGAAGACTTGTATAGGAGTTGAGGGATACACTTTGCGAATGGCATCATGAACGTATCCAAAGGTGCCGGTGGTAGTCTGCTGAGCAGCCGTATTATGCCCGATCAAGAGAAAGAGATCCACGGGTCCAGGGGGTAAGTTGATAAGATCAGTGAACCAAGTCTCGTTCACCAGAGCTGAGGACGGGATGACCTTGGTGACATTGGTATTGCCGGTGAAGTCGTACAAGATCCCAAACGCCAGGATGCGGATGCCGTTCTCGGTTGTGAAGTATCGATACTTGTTCCCGAGGTACTGGTACTCGTTGGTGGTCGTATTTAGGATCTGGACGTTGGAGGTGAGATATCTGTCACCCCAGACCTTGCTGAAGTCATCATAGTCCTGGTATGCGATGTCTGCGTAGTAGAGCTCATGGTTTCCGATGGTAAGGAGATCGTAGCCAAGTTTCTCGAAGACGACATTGGAGAGCTCGCCGTCGACTGTGGTAGCATCACTCAGCCCGGCGCCATCGTGGAGATCCCCAGTATCAACAAGAAGAAGGTCCACGCCGAGCGACTTGGCCTTAGCCCTCATGTGTGTAGTGAAGGATACAATGTCGCCCCAGTCGGCGCCATAATTGGTCTCCGTCAAATGGCCCTCCAACCACCCGTGCGTGTCGGTCTACAGTCCATATTAGCAATGGTCGCGGAGGCAATCGAGCAGGCAAAGGACAAGAGACTGACCGTATGCAGGAAGTTCAGTTGACCCCATGCCAATTGGCCTCTGGTAGGACCATATGTTGCGTTGTATGCATCGGGTTGGATGCGTTTCGCGTGACGCACATGCTCGACCTTGTTGATGGGGCCGAAGCAGTCATCGCAGGCGTGGGAGCTGGTGAAGAAGAAGCTGCCTGCGAACGCGATTGCGATAGAGGCCGAGTGTCTCATCTCTATAAGTCGCAACAATGTCTCGCTTCAATGTTTCGTTGAAGGGATCAACACAGATGAGCGGGTAGAAGAGTGAAGAGACAAGAGGAAGTCGCAATAATCTTGTGGACTGTCACGCTGGGCCGGCCAACCCCATCAATTTATAGGGTATCATCCGGTAGTGATAGCTGCATTGTCTGGACAGGGGCTCAGCACATGGAGATGCGTCACCGCAAGTGCAGGTCGTCGGTGATGGTTGTTTGTCGAATCACAGCTGGTCGCTATCACGCCAGGCCTCTCGGAGGCTTGATATCCATGGCACCTCAAAAGCACCCGCCAATTGTGAGTGTTGAAGAAACGTTGAAGGAGAGTAGAGACAGAAAACAGCTCCAATTCCACCCCCGACATTGGAAGCCGCGATTCCGAGTGGGATACCACCTGGGATCCAGCGACCTGTAGATAAGCCGTGCCCAATAACAAGGGCACGTGAAAATCCGAAGGTGCTGTTAGGAATCTATGGCATTATGGGGGTTAGGGTCCAAGGGATTATTCAGTGTGTTGTATTCTATGCTCCCCACTTGGGCAAGCATAAGATGCTATCGCCCTTCTTCGTGGTATTTAGACATAATCATTCTCCAGCTTGTCACTACACCGATGCCTAGTATGCTGCAGTCCGTCTTCAGGCTCGCGGGGTTGACAGCCCTCAGTCCTTCCATGTTATCATATCATAGATCTAAGCTTTAATAATCTAGATGTAGAACTTATGTGCTGATATCAACAGAAGGGAAAGGGATCTGGTATTCTCTGTGAGAACAAGAGATTGAAGAACATATCCTGCAAGATGTGCTACTGGTAAAACCATGAATAGTGTTGTGGAATATGATTATTTGTATATCAACCCACCCAGGGCTGTACCTACCCATTGACATATTTTACAGCATGTTGAAACATTGAAGAGACTCCAAGGATTTTATCTGACGTAGCCCAACCAGCTTTGAACTAAGCACCTACAGAGGTCGTCAAGGAATCAATAATATCGGAGCTGGTTGATTGTGCATCAAGTGTGCAAATACTGGGGCTTCATTCATCAGTGTTTCCACCATTTTCCCTGTGCCCAGGCTGTGAAACACTCTATGATTTATTTAAATTTTCTTCTCTGGGCTACAATCAGTTCACCCTGTAGCGGGCTTGCTCCCCCTGAGCCTGTCCCAGCTAAAGTTGGGATGGTTCATCGGGGCTGCACAAAACGAAGCACATTCCAACCCAGGGTGTCAATCTCAACCTTTGAATTTTACACTCGCCGACAACTATCAATCCCCCGTCCTCCGTCAACTTCAAACTTCGCGCAGCCTTCAAACGTCGCGCAACATTTACACGCATCGTCAAATCACACAAGCCTTCTCATCTCTGAACAATAATCAAGATGCCTCCTAAGGTTGCGCCTAACGCGAACCCTCTCGGTCTCACTACACGTGAGATCGAGATCATGGTGCTCTCCTGGAAGTGCATCGAGGGAGACACGAAGGTAAGCCATATCTTCGGGCTATTGATTTCCATAACATCACGCCTCGATCAATACAGAGTCTGCCGTTCGCTTGTCTGCGCTACCCCGCGATGCCTTACCCTAGCCTTGTTTATCCTACCGTGTCCATCGCTACGTCCCGGAGTTTCTTCCACGCCAAGTACTCGCTAACAATAATCCCAGGTCCAGATCGATTCCAACAAGCTAGCCGCCCTCGCCAACATCGGCAAGGCCGAGTCTGCCTCTCGTATGTGGCGCGGCATCAAGAGCAAGATCGAGTCCGCCACTGTCAGCAGCGGCGACGGCGACGGCGGCGCTGGTCCTTCTGCCCCAGCTACCCCTGCTGAGACTACCCCCAAGAAGAAGGCCACCACTAGAGGCGGCAAGAAGCGTGGAAAGAAGGACGTCGACACCGAGGAGGATGACGACTCTGAGAACAACGAGCGCAAGGTCACCAAGGCCAAGAAGCAGCCTGCCAAGCGAGCCAAGAAGCAGCCTGCCGAGGCTGCTGCTGCTGACTCCGACCACGAGGAGGGCCACGTTCTTCCCAATGATGAGGATGCTTAAAGCGTGATGCTTATGGCATCGGATGGACCCGTGATTTGGTTCCGAGACTGGCATTGGTTGTAGTGCCGTGTTTTCTTTTGGGAATGAGGTATGAATGAGTGAATCATCACCAGAATGACATGGTAGCCTTTGACGCTTGAGGGCCCTCGACATTGAGATATTGATGACAAGCAATACACAAAGTTCTTGACACGTTTTGATCAATGACCTCAGTGCGCTCTCATGTGTGGACTGGCCCTGTCTCAAGGTCCCTCCAGATGTAATTTCTCCGTCCTCCAGCAGCACCACTACCGTTGATTAGGAATACAAGAACAGGCAGGACTTCCAACCTGTGTTGGTGATGTGGTTCACTGGGTGCTGTAATACCTCCAACCAACAGACAAATGGCATCTCTGCGCATGGGCACTCAACATAACACATCACAGTCGATAGTGGAGCCTCAGACTGCAAGCGACCCTTGTTATGCCAGCCAGCGGGCCTGATGGTAGCGAACGACGAGTCAATCTGGACTGTGGAACGATTTCTAACATCACAGAAACTTCTCTGGTGTCCTTTGATGTAGTGGATAAAGAAGGGTGTACAGACCATGCCTCCTCTTGGTTTGCCCACAGTCTCCCATCCAGATATTACCCCGGCTCGTGGATTAGGACTTGTCATGACACCAGATCGGATCATGATTGAGATGCGCAAGATTGTGTTATTGCCCTCCAGAGCTCTTTACTTTGGTCTAGGGCTCAGATGGGGCATCAAGTAAACAGCAACCGACCAATTTGCTATAATATTCACAATAACGAATCGAGGATCGATACGGTAGCAATCGGGCCACATAAAGGTGCCGTTGGTATGTTTCGCCAAGTATCATCAGATCTACGATAACGTTGATCAGCCAGATCAGATCGCCCGTTACCGACGTTGTGTTGCGGGAAATAAGTCAAAAACACGTGGGGATCAATTCTGGGGTAGTGTCGGTGCTAAAGTCGGTGCTAACTCCATCTCACGATACGGTCTAGACAGCGGCTACATACGTCATTCCGCCAATTTGTCTTTTGCCTGCTGATTTCACCGTTTCCTGCCGTTTTTTCGTAACTTCCTTGTACGCTGCCTTGGCATTTAATTCCATGACAAGTCTGGGGAACTAGTGCTGGGTATGTAGATAGTGCATACTTGGGAGCCGCCTAGATTTTGGTGACGATCTAAGTACACATCACCGTGGCTCACCTTACTATCCCCAACGTCATTGGCCCACTTCGCGCGGCATTCGAACTGTGTCTTTGCAGCAGATAATCGTCATCATCAAGGTTTTGCTCCGTTCATGTTGATGTTACATATTGCTGACACCAGTTCAATGATGTTTTACGGTCCAAATCCCCCTCCGCCAATTAGTCTGCCAATCTTGGAAATCAACCCCGCCATCGGCCGTCGAGCTTGCTGCTGTGCTCACCCACATGTCGTCACTACACGCATTTACATAGCTTCCTTGCATACTTTTCTTAGGTAGTGGACATATTCGCCGCGGTCCATTTGCTGCTTGAATTCAATGCTCTGGCAGGATCTCATAACATTTCCTACAACGTCCAACCCCTTAATCCGAACCCATCACCAACACAAGCAGAGCTGCCGCTGTACAAACTTTAAGTTCCTTGCAGAGCCTAGAACCAAGAACCAACCGTCAGCATTGACCACCTGCATCCGATAAGGAGCAAAACGTCCTGTCCCGTCGTCCTATTCGGTCAAGACCCCACGGGCACATCAGGTCAGCCCCACTACGGCCTGGAACAATCTTGAGGAGACCAGCTCCCCCATCTTCCAAGGCCTTCGATTGTTCGATCCCAGCGTCACCAGGCCATCGATCCGCTTTCTCCTATTCGGTCTCACCATTTAGGTTCAGGCATCACGATACTCGAGAAGCCTCATCACCTGCCCAACCGCTCCTCCTTCACCTACACCCTCAGCACGCCTAGACCACCTCCCGCCCTCTATCGCTTACTCTGAGATCATCTGTTGCTGTTGCCCTACTGCTCCTGTCTATCGCGCATTGGCTCGTGGTCAATATCGGATCTAGATCAACACGAGGTCACGATGGCAGACCAAGCACGTCCGGGGAAAGGAGACGGCAGTGCCGATACGGGGCCCTCCGTCAGGTTCTCCACCCAACCCACGACAGACTCGACCGACGCACAACAGCGACCAGGATTGAACCAGCGGGTCACCACCGAGTCGCCCCTTCCTCCTCACCAAAGACAAGGTGTCAACTCCATCCCAGTCACTCCAGGAATTGCCCTGAGAACCTACGAGGCCGAATCCAGCCTGAACGGTCCCGAGTCTGCTGAGAGTAGCTATTTCTCGCAACACCCAGCCGGAGGTGACGCCACGACCCCAGATCCCCTCGACGATAATATGGCTGCCCAATCGCCAGAAGAAGGCGACCTCGCCGACCACGACATCTTGGAACGCATGAACCAGTCACGCCATGGCCGACGGGCGACAGTCGGCGACGTCAAGTCAGCCTATCCTTCTCTGCCTCTTAGTGGAAATATCATATCGGCTACGTTCAACATGCCGCATTCTCTAAGGTATCGCAAGGGCGCCGATTGGGTAAGCGCGCATATGATGCAGGTCAAACCGCAGCTTTATCGCTAACATCGCCTGTGCAGGAACTCAAGTCTCGTCGCGGCCAGTCTGCCCTCTTCGACGGGCTCGCCTACCTCTCGTCCGACAGCTCCTCCTGGGACCACACCTGTGTCGCGTGGACGGGCGAGATCGAGGCGGTCACTGACGACCCGACCCCTCCCGATACTCCCCAGACTACCGCACACCTTCCCGGCCTCAACAAGCTCTCCGCGCCTATCCCTGTCGATACGGAGAAGCTCCAGCCGACGCCGCCGCTGAAGGAAGGAGACTGGATAACAAAGGAGGACATGCTCCGGCTAGAGAACCAGCTCGTGCGCGACAAGAAGATCAAGACGGTGCCTGTGTGGCTCGCCGATGACACGGACGGAGAAGAGGATGGGATCTGCCTGAAGGACCAGTCAAGATGGAGACGGTACGCAGAGCACGACTTGTACACGCTCTTCCACTACAAGACACCACTGCCCTCGGACGGCAGGAAGGAGCGCGTCCAGTGGGCCGACTACTATCGCATGAACCAAAAGTTCGCCAACAAGATCCTCGAGCTGTACAAACCAGGCGACATCGTGCTGATACACGATTACCACCTGATGCTACTGCCCAGCATGCTCAAGCAGAGGGTGCCACACATGTACATCAGCTTCTTCCTGCACTGCCCCTTCCCCTCCAGCGAGTTCATGCGCTGCTTGCCAAGGCGCAAGGAGATCCTCGAAGGAGTCCTGGGCTCGAACCTGATCGGGTTCCAGAGCTACAGTTACAGCCGCCACTTCAGCTCCTGCTGCACCCGTATATTGTCATACCCATCCGACTCGACCGGTGTCGAGACATTCGGCTCTAGGGTCGAGCTCGGTGTCTTCCCCATCGGGATCGACGCCGACAAGGTTACTTCCATGGCGTTCTGCCCCGAGGTCGACAAGAGGGTCAAGGCTCTGAGGAAGATGTACGCGGGCAAGAAGATCATCGTGGGCCGGGACCGGCTGGACAGCGTCAGAGGTGTTGCACAGAAGCTACAGGCATATGACCGGTTCCTGGAGCTGTATCCCGACTGGCGGGAGAAGGTAGTGCTCATCCAGGTCACCAGCCCGACGTCGGTGGAGGATACGGAGGACTCCGAGAACAAGATCGCCAGCCGTGTCAACGAGCTGGTCAGCAGGATCCACGGCACGTATGGCCATCTCGGATATGAGCCTGTCCAGCACTTCCCGCAGTACCTGAGCCAGGACGAGTACTTTGCGCTCCTGAGAGCCGGAGATATCGGATTGATAACCTCGGTTCGAGATGGGATGAACACCACCGCCCTGGAGTACATCATCGCCCAGCGCGAGAACAATGGCCCTTTGATCCTCTCCGAGTTCAGCGGCACGGCCGGTAACCTCAAGGACGCGATCCACATCAACCCTTGGGATTTCTCAGGTGTCGCCGACGAGATCAACAACGCGCTCACGATGGAGCATGACCAGCGGCATACCATGCAGACGTCCTTGTACAAGCACGTCACCAAGAACAACGTCCAGCATTGGGTCACATCCCAGGTCAAGAAGCTCGTGGCCGTCCTGGCTGGGTCCAACCAGGTCATCTCCACCCCACTCCTCGACAGGGCTCTGATGCTCAAGTCGTACCGTCAAGCCCGGAAGAGGCTGTTTATGTTCGATTACGACGGCACCCTCACCCCGATCGTCAAGGAGCCCTCGGCGGCGATTCCCAGCCAGCGTGTTACCAACACGCTGAAGACGCTTGCTGCGGACCACCGTAACGCGGTCTGGATCATCTCGGGCCGTGATCAGAACTTCCTGACCAAGCACCTGGGACACATCAACGAGCTTGGCTTCAGCGCTGAGCACGGTAGTTTCATGAGACATCCTGGTTCGCAGGAGTGGGAGAACCTCGCCGAGAAGTTCGACATGGGATGGCAATCCGAGGTTGTAGATGTGTTCCAGACATATACCGACAAGGTTCCTGGTAAGTTCTTCGACGCCAGCCTTTTTGTCTTTTCTTTTACTAATACAGACAGGCTCCTTCATTGAGCGCAAGCGCTGCGCCCTGACCTGGCACTACCGTCTCGCCGACCCTGAACAAGGCCCGCATATGGCCGCCGCGTGCCAGAAGGAGCTGGAAGCCACTGTTGGTCGCAAGTGGGACGTTGATGTCATGCCAGGAAAGGCCAACATTGAAGTCCGGCCGACCTTCATCAACAAGGGCGAGATCACAAAACGTCTTGTCAACAGCTACAAGGTCGACTTGAGCCACCTGCCCGGCAGCGAGGCCGAGAGTGGTGATGGCAAGGTGGAATTCGTCCTATGTGCGGGCGATGACTTCACCGATGAGGACATGTTCCGTGCCCTGAACGGGCTGTCTTCCCCGTCTGACAAGGGCGGAGAGTCCAAGGTCGACCCGGAGAACGTATTCACTGTCACAGTGGGCGCGAGTACCAAGGTGACCCTGGCAAGATGGCATCTTCTTGAACCCGAGGATGTCGTCGACTCTGTCGCATTGCTTGTGGGTATCGGGTCCAGTGGTGGTGGCGCCGCTGGTGGTGGCGTTCTGAGCATGGGCGAGGTGAACCTTGCGGCGCTTAGCACGCTCGAAGGTCATGTACCTCGGGATTAAGGTGATAGGTTGATATGGGATATATCAGGTGGTGCGGAGTTTGGAGCGCTGGTAGGATCAACCGTGGGCAGGGTCGGCATATTCTTTGCAGATTCCAGGATTTGCGTTGTGAGCGTTGGAGGTCGTCGTTTACCTCAAAACTTGTTCCTATCAATCCTGTGGTTTGAATGATCATGGGCTTGGTCCTCTTTTCAGATGGCATCCGTGCATGAGCAACGCGGTTGCAGAGCATCGTCGAACGGACGTGGGTTTTTGGGAGGGTCGAGTTGAACAGCATCGAAGTCGGATAGACAAGATTAGAGACGGAATTGGATAGATGGAATAAGCAGCTATGAAGCTCCAATTGCCTCTGATTGTGATGCGATGCACGGTTCCACACCTCATCCATTGATATGCCATGAATTATTGGGGCCAAACCATTGCTTCGCTTCTTGGCCGTTCCTACTTACAAACAGGCGTCTTGCAATCCCAGCCTGACTGACAATGGCTTCAGATGTGGCGGTTTGTTCCCATGTCATCACCATTACAACCACCAATGGATCCTCTTGCTATGTACTGGCGGATCTGTAGTTGAAGAAATAACGGACGTCACGGATAAGCATCCTACCATTACCATGGCTCACTCGACGGCAATTTGGGGCACATATGCTGTCGAAGTGGCCCGCGGAACCAATAAAGGGCTGAATTTTGGAACGCGTCAAGGAAATAGGGTATCATTCATCCGTTCCTCATTCTCCCGGGTCGCCTTCGGACCACCTATAAATCCAAACTTGCTAATGCTCAAGACCTTTCCTCTCACTGCTCGCTTGACCTCTTCTCGTCCTCCTCGGGCGTCATCGTCCGCAACTGAAGCGCATGTATGCCCCCTTCCCGGGCGAGGTCCTCCTTCAACAGTTCGTTGATCAGCCGGTGCCGCTTGATCTGTGTCTTGTCCTTGAACTCGCTCGACGTGACGACGATGCGGAAATGCGTCTCGGCGGACGTGCTGTCGGCCATGGCCCTGTGGTGTTTGTGGAGGTGGGAGTCGTTGTAGATCTCAAGGCGCGTCGGCACGAACTTGTTGGTGATCTGCATTCCACACACACGGCGCGCGTTAGTAGCTGTGCTTGTGGGGAAGGTTCTTCTGTTCGGCGGGATAGATGTCCTTGCTCACCTTCTCGCGGATGATCCTCTCGACGGGACCACTAGACTCGCCTGCAGATCCGGACATTGTGGTTGAGAATAGTCGTCTGCCTGACAGTGTCGTCGTGGTCTGGGACAAGCGCAGCAGGCGTAGGGATTGGCGCATCGACATCGGAGCCGGTGGGTGGTGTGTGTAGGTAGTGCGACGATCGAGAAGCTTGAGGAGGGATGTCTCAGAAGAGAAGCAACAAATGAGATTGGTACCGCGTGTTGTCGATCGTGCAACCTCGGGACAGGGAATGTTGAGCCGCAATGCACGTCAGCACTCTCATGTCAGTCAACCGTACATGCAAGCTGTCAAGCCGTCAAACGAGCTTCAATTACTAAGCCTGTAACTCTGTTTGGTAGTATTGCGGAAGCTAAAACAACCTTTGAACCTGAGTCAAATCACTTGCGCATAGAAATGTATACCACAGTATCTGAACGCTCGATCAGTCACTTGGATACATGTGAGAGCAACCAACGCCCGGCCAAAATAACACGACTGGATAGTACATAAACATCAGTGATGTTCATTGGTTCATGCTGAAGCTACACGCGCGATGTTGTATCTGCTAACCTCCGCGACGGCATCAGGGAGACTTCAGTACACCACGATAACCTCATGCGGCTTAGCGTCCATCATCCACCTTGGCAGTCAAGTTAATACACCCACCCCGGTGTATATACACAGCTACCCCTGAATCCTGGAGCGGTGACTGACGGGTGCCACCGGCCTACAAGACACGACTGCGACGAACTTCCATTCATTTCGTGATCGTCCCTCCGTGAGCGTGTTTTCCGTCCAGTGCCTTTCTTTCCTTGTTCACTTCGCTTCGAACCGCCCGCCCTTCCGCCTCTCTCTTCATTTCTATATATACCAAACACACGCCCGCCCACCATGTCCAACTTCGGCCCCGAAGTCGACGCCATCGTCGAGGCCTACGAGGCCGTCCGGAACGACAAGGACGAGACGACCTGGCTGCTGGTCACCGCCGCCAAGGGCAACAAGCTGTCGCTGACCAAGACCGGCACGGACAAGAGCTTCGTGTCTCCCGGCAACACCGACAACGCGATAACGAGGATCACCGAGGAGCTCGACGAGGGGGAGATCCAGTACGGCTACGTCCGCGTCGAGTACGCCAACGACTCCGAGTCCACGCGCGTCAAGTTCGTCATGATCACGTGGATGGGCTCCAGCGCGGGCATCATGAGGAGGGCCAAGGTCGGCGCCGACGCCGGCGAGGTGCAGCAGAAGATCCTGCGCCATTACAGCAAGGAGCTCCGGACGGACGACAAGCACGACCTCAACCCGGACGCCATCGTCAAGGAGCTGAGGAGGTCCGGTGGCGCCGATTACAATGGTGGAAGGGGTTAAGGATTGGCCGCAGCGGGCGGCGGCCGTTGAGCGTAGACAGGGCGGGCAAGGCTGTCTTGAAAGGGACCTGGATGGCATATCGGTCAGAAGAGGGCGGTCGCGGCGTTCCCGCGTTGATAGGGCATCTGGTTGGGCGGCATCACCTGGCTTCAGCATTGATATACCCTGGTTCAGGCAATCTGTATTTGCATATTGTTGGCATACGATTTGGCCTAGTTGGACGACCCTTTGTATCGTGCGTACGGACGGGATAGGGTGCTTGGATCGTGAGCCATCCACATGGATTTTACAACAGTCGATGTTATGGCTCCAGCTAGTGCTGGTCGGCTTTAGCACAGAGTTCCTATTCCTCTTCATCCCAATCTTCTTCCGGTGTTATCCTTCTACCTGCCTCCTCCTGGCCATCTCCCAGCCGTTGCTCTTGATTCCTAGGTATCTCGGGTAAATCCCTGTAAAACCTTGAACTGGCCTGTCCACTCGTCCGACTCCTTGAGTGAGATAACCCCAGTCGTGGCTCGGCGTCATTTCGAGCCCCTTGCTCGTTTGGTCAACTCACGGGTCACAGTGTGTTGTCCAATGAAGAGGCCAAGAGCATAGAGGTCGCCCATATCTCCAGGACTAAACAAACTTCATTAATCTATCCCAGCCCGCTCTTCGTGCAAAGACCAGCTTCGATTCTTTGAGACGTCGCCTAATCCTTTGATCATAATGGAATACTCATTCGCCTAATGTACGACCTTCATTGTTACCAGCCATTGTATGGGTCGCTCCCGCCTGCTTTGTCCGGCATTGTACCGTTGAGGGTGCAGACAATGTCCTTTTGACACGCCCATATTTCGGAGAGCTTATATGCGTCCGCACTTGCCTGAGGATGTTACTGTTCAGACATACTCCCACCGCATAACGGTCCTCTCAGTTACCTGACCCCATTGGCACTGGTGCCATAACGGGTTGCGAGAGTGTGACTAGGTCGCAGCCAGGCGAGACAACTTTACACGTCCCTTCACTATAACAAAAATGCGCTCTGATGGCCATAACCCTTCTCCTCACCCGGAACAATCGCATCGTCAACACCGCCATTCTGGACGCCATCCACAAGGCAGCCGACCACCCTCGCCCGAACAAAACAATCCTCCCGCAGCGCTGGCCGCAGCGAAACCCGAAGCTAATGTAGACACCGAGGTTGTCAATGTCCCTCCTGGGAGTCGAAAGCGCTCCAGAGACGGCGAGGCACCTCAAGCCGAACAGCCCCCTCTCAAGAGAATCCGTGTTGCGGACCGAGAGGAGACGCATCTATGGACGACCGTCAAGCGATATATCCAGAATCCCAAGGACTTCCCGGAGCCTCAAGTGAGTTGCCCGATCTGTATGGTCGAGATCGCCATACGTGGCATTCCGGACCAGTCCCCCGACCCTTACAAGTTGCTGGACGACAGTAAGCAGAGGGTAGGTGTCGTCTTGCCATGTGCCCACATCATCTGTCAGGACTGTATCAGGAAGCACCTCTCCGCCCAGGCTGAACTGGGAAGAGATACTTGTCGTACGTGCCCATTTTGCCGGGCAGATCTGCGTTTCCCTGAATGCATACACCTGATCCCGGGTAAGAGGCTCCCGATTTCGACCTCCGAAGACGAAAACATGGTACCGCTCACAAAGCCTGAACTCGAAGCTGCCGGTGCATACTTCCCTGGCGTTTGTTTACAGTGTGGCGTATCACATGTCGAGCAGTACTTGGATATAAGTTTCGACTTCATTGCGAAATATTTCCATGGAACGCAGCAGGGATCAGCCGAGGTGATTGACCCGGAGTGGCACAAAACTATCCAAGCTGCTATCAAGGTTGCAAGGAACTACATGGTAAGCACCGCGAAGGACACCACCTGGCAAGTCCAGAATCCATCTGACGTATTGCTCCAAGTTGTCTTTGTCGACCATTATGGTATGAGGGTCAATGAGTTTCTTACCGATTATCAAGATACGATCGTGTATGTAGAGCAGTTGGGGGATCGCAAAGCAGTGTGGTCGGTTCCCCGTCGTGCGGTTGGTCTGATCTGAGCAATCAGACTTTCATTCGTAACCTCTTGATCAGCCCTGGAGGCCATCTGGATGGAACTAGTATATATTTTCTTGGTTAGTCTGAATATTATATATCCAGTAAACACAGCTATATGATGTGAAATAACCAGTTAAGAGTGGTCTTCAAGGAGGAAAGCCAGACTCTCTCATCTATATTCAATATC
Organism: Cytospora leucostoma; assembly: GCA_003795295.1. Classification (NCBI taxonomy): domain Eukaryota; kingdom Fungi; phylum Ascomycota; class Sordariomycetes; order Diaporthales; family Cytosporaceae; genus Cytospora; species Cytospora leucostoma. The sequence continues at coordinate 12,021 of LKEB01000061.1, read as the reverse complement.
ATGCAGAACCTTTCGAGGAGATAGTGACACCCAAGTCAATCAGCTGCTCTCCAGGGCTAATCCCGGACCAGGGGGGTGACGAAGACCCAGATAAACATCCTGTAGCATCAGCAGCAGCTGACGGTTATTGCTGCAATATTGAATTAGACGCAATCCGACATGCATATTACTCCAAAATAAGTAGCAACGGGAAATTGCCTATTATTATCCTCAACACCTGTAAACCAAACTGTTGGTTGGTATTCAACGATGAGTCAAGAATGTGAGAAAAGGGGTAAAGCCCCACGACAACAAGGCAAATATTGAGGGTGTTCCTTCGGCAGAGGTGGTATCCATGGATGAATGTTTACTGATCTCAACGTCCGTATCATGTCCATCGATGTATTGGAGCACTTAAGCAGCGAAAGAGGTTGAGACGGTGTTGAGGACCAAGGACAAAGGTCTGAATAGGATACGGCCAGTGCTCTGATCCATACCTATAGCAACTCAAGTACACGTGTAAGTTCGGAACCCGGCATTGAAGGCCCACATATCCGGGTTGCCGGTCAGGGTCAGCAGTCCAGGGAGTCGTGCATCTCCTAGTATCTTCGTAGTTAGGTATGTTGATCCGAACCTTGGTTTCTGCCGCAACGCGCAATGAGGCGGAGAGTTTTTATTATATTTTTATGTTTTCGGACTTCAGGATGCCTTCAAGGGTTTAGCTCAAGTAACCCTTGTACAGATCTTCAACCCCTGAGTTAAGCGAGATGAGTCCGATCGGCCGGGTCCGAAAACCGGGGCTGTCCAAACACGTCAAAAAGTCACCACAGAGTAAACGGCTGCGGAGTCCTCATCGGCGACGACGACAACACCTACTCGTCTCATCAACTTTTTCTGCATAACGATACAAGCATTCACATTCCAAGATGGCGGATTCGCAAATAGATCTCAGCGAGTATGAGGAGAAACTCGCCTACCTCCGCGCCTTCGAGACCGTCTTCCTGGTCGACGACTCCTCCGCGATGGCGCCATATTGGGACCAGGTGAAGGAGCTCCTCGACTGCATCGCTCCCATCTGTGCAAAGCACGACCCCGACGGAATCGACATCTACTTCCTCAACCACCGGCCGAAAGGCTTCATCGAGTTCCTCCCCGGCCAGTCAGTGCGGAATTCTGGCTACCGCCGCATCGGAGGGTTCACCCAGCTGCAGACGCGGGACAGTGTCGCCGAGATCTTCAGCCGCGTCAAGCCCGCGGGGAAGTGCAACCTGGGAGCTCGCCTGTCAAAGCTTCTAGGGTGGTATGGCCATAAGGTGGCCAAGGATACCGAGTTCGCTGGCTGGAACCTGATCGTTCTCACGGCTGGCAAATTCCACGATGACGTGAAGGCGCCGTTGATCGATGTGGCAAAGAAGCTCGACTCCCTGAACACGCCAGCGCACCAGCTTGGCATTCAGCTTCTCCAGATCGGCACGGACGCGGAGGTACGGAATAAGTTCCAGTACCTCGATGATGAGCTGCACAAGGAGGCCAAGACCCGGGACATCATCGACGCAACGACCATCGGGACGAGTGGGTCTCTCACGGCTGAGGAGATGCTCAAGGTTGTACTGGGCGGTGTGGTCAAGAAGCTTGATGAGTGCAAGCTTGCAGTTCCTGACCACGTTCCGGAGAAGAATGTGGACTTGGAGGACTGAGCCACTTTGCGAATTTTCGTGAGAACCATTGCGGAGGAAGAGATACCACAGCCCTTGGGGAATCTTGAGTGATTGAGGGATATGAGAGAATTGACAAAATGTTGGGGATATTGATTGACTTTGGGTCTCACGACGGTTGTATATGAAATACGAAATACCGTGACCGCATTGCGCACTATTGGCGAGGTTCATAGAAACAACATAATATTAATCACAAAGCTTGAGCCGAGGGCTACTGCAGAACCGGCGCAAGTACCCCGAACGCCAAGAGGAGCAAATGGGTAAATGAGATCGCTTCATACAGTAGCAGCGAAGGATTCCACCTCGGAACTATAAACAGAGACTTTTCTGTCACTCCGATAACACATAGGATCAGTACTTACCACTGACACCGCCTCGAACTTTCACATCCAACACTCAAATTCGCTGTCGCTTCTTGGCTGGCAAGACTTCGTCATCATCGTTCTCATCACGGCGTCGCTTGCCAGAAGCAACCGCCGTACACGCTCGCTCATGCAGGACCTTTGGTCGCATAGCAGCAGGTGTCACAGCAGCATGTTCATCCTCATCGTTGCAGGATCGCTTACCAGAAGAGCCTCCAGCAGAGACCGGGTCCTGCGGAACTCGATGTAGCTCGTTGGCCGGCATGCCATCGCCATTATACTCGCCTTCGTCTCGGGATCGCTTGCCAGAAGCAGTACCAGGCGAGACGTGTTGTTGATTGATCTTCTGTCGCTTGTTGGAAGAAACAGGATTGTTGCCATGTCCGTCGATATCCCCGTCCCAAGAACGCTTACCGAAAGCTGGAACATCTGATATGGGGCTTTGAGATTGCTTGTTAGCCGGCATGCATCACCCGGGCCATCATCATCATGATCGCGGGACTGCTTTCTAGAAGCATCCCCGTCGACAACGGGATCTTGCAGCACAGGTTCTCACATGCTTGCTAATAAGAATATTCCACTCCATTCATACACATACTTGTACATTTGTATTCACTACATAGACTATCTATATGGTCCGGGTCAATCCTTTTGACAATACCGACATGGTGCGAGGATGCTCTGTCAGAGAGCTCGCATGCGTTTCGTCAACGGCTGGGGAGAGGCCAGCCAGCACATTGCGTTGTGACTTGCTGAAATGCGGTAGCTTGTGGTAGCATGGACGGTGATCCGAGGCTGGGATATCGAGAAGATACCCTCTACCAGGGCCTTGAGGAGCCTCCCGTCCAAGCCTCCGGCGGATCTGCTCATCGCGCAGCTCGGCAAGTCGGCATTTCTTCTTCCACTCACGTAGGGTATCATCCGACCTAGGATGAAATGCTTCTCCGGAAGAATACGCCTTCTTCTTCCATTGGTTGTAGTATATGGTACAGGGATGGAATGCCCAAAGCCCATCATAGAGGAGATTGTCGAGACACTCACATAGTCTCTCGATGTCAACAGCGGTGAGGACGAATGCGAACCTCTCCCCAACCTCCTGACGATAGTCCATCTTCTTCATGATTGTCCACAGAGTCTTGAAGTCATCGTCTTCGAGATGGCTTGTTCTGTAAGTGGATACCCATTCGAGCTTCTGTAGGGCCTCTTCTGAGATCGGTATGCCATCAGGACCATAGATGGGCTCTCGGTACGCGACAGGGCGCAGTGGCTCGTCGTGATCTTCGACGCGACAGCAAATCATACGTTGCAATGCGTACCGAAGCAATGCAACTTTCCCATTCCATAGTTTATGAGAAATGACCTTTTTGAGAGCTTCGCAGACGTCACCAGGTATGTATGGTGATGGTCTGCCAACGGCCCTCTCAAAGGCGCATTCCGTCCCAATGGGAAATTTGAGGCCGTAGCGGAAGAGGTCATGCGGCACGCAATCAAAGTAGTGCACCATCATAGCCCACAGCTCACGCTCTGATGCTGCACAAGCCATGGAGCTGTCGAGCAGGGTCTCTTCATGGCTGTCCCAGAAGCGCTCAATAGACTGCTCATCTTGATCGGTCCAATACTCATCGATGAGGGGGTGACTCCAGAATAATTTCTCCCGACAAGGGAGAAGCCGTCTGGCCACACTAGCTTCCTCCTCGTACGCCGCAGCTTCAACCCGCTTGTTGAGCCAGAGGACACTTCTGGGGACCTCAAATGGTCTCACGCTCGGGCTCTGTGGCACGACCCCAGGTCCGTCTTCGACCTGCCCCCTCGCATGATCACTCGGTGACTTCCTGCCTTGGCTGAGTGCATCAATGCCGATCCTCCGTGTGCTTTCGGAAAGTCTCGGGCTAGCCTGTTCACTGCTTGGTCCCATAACAAAACGATTGGAGGGGGCGCCGTAGTCACCACTGCCCTGGATCCCCTGAAAAGCGTTGCTAGGATCTGCCCGTCGATGTCTATTCGATCCAATGTTAGAGGGATGGGAGGCGCTGTAAGCATCACTGCTCTGGATCCCTTGGTCAGAGTTGTTGGGGCTTGATCCCCGATGGCTGTTCGATTCCATGTTAGAGAGTTGGAAGGGGGCGTCGTAGTCATCATCGCCCTGGATACCCTGATCAGAGTTGTTGGGTGTCGGACTTCGATGACTAGGTCTATTCCTAGCGTCCAACTTCCGTCCTTTTCGGGGACGTCTTGGGATATTTTCATCTTCTTCGCCGCTGGCAGATCCCGAATCACTCGAAATGTGGATAGGCTCCCTACTCTTCCTCGAGGAAGAATGTCGTAGCGAAAAGTGGGACTGTGCATGGGGACTTGAAGCCGGGTCCGGATAAGGTTGTTGCAGAATGGGTCCCAGCTTTGGTTTATTTTTGGAACCCTTCGGTCTCCCAGGTTTTCTTCTGGGGCCAGCATCTTCGGGTCGAGGAGGCTTCCTCGGTCGCCCACGACCACGCTTTTGTGGTAGCTGCGGCGCAGTACCAGCAGAAGAGGAGCTTTCGGGTGGCCGACTCGTTGGGTCTCCGGGCGCTGGGTTCGATCGGTGGCGATCGTTGTCTGAATTCGTGGTCTCCATTCTACACAGCGTCAGTATCGTGGTGCTGGTGCAAGCGCTCTAGCACTCACGTATTCGATGGCAAGTAAGACAGTGTGCGTGTCTCTTGTGTGTCTTCCATACATAGATTGAGATGGTGTGAATTGCGAACTGATCGTATTGTGAGGTTTCTGAAAAGAAAGATTTGACATACCGCAAACGAGGTACTAAAGTACTAAACACACATTACAGCAAGTGGGCAAGTTTGGTCTACACAGCCAGATACATGAATCGAGAAGGTCTGTTTGATAACAAAGGAGATAAAAGTTTGCATAGAATCCTTAGGGTCACACTGGGCAAGTACTACAATAGGTACTTACAAAGTTACAGGGTATTCAAATCTTGGGCGTGTCACCTACCACTGCCAGGCTTGAGCCCCCAGCCTTTTCAGACACACTCACGCGACTGTGCCACCAAGCTTAAATTTCCACTTGCAACTGCTCTCTTCCTTTGTTCCTGCACCCATAATCACGACAACAAGATGGATTCAACTATGCCTCACGGCAATACAATTGCACGAGTACAATGTGGCCTTCGTTATAGTCGAGAGGGAGATGGACCGGCTACTGGGACAAGAATGGCAAGTGGATGCGGTGAACAACGTGTTGTTTACTGCCTTTGACTATTGCAGCCTCACCGAAGTACACTTGGATCCGAAGTCAACCATTCAACTCGCCCAGATGTACAGAAACAACTATATGAGGCGGGGGTTTTATATCACCTACACCACTGTCAGGCAAGTTGGCAAGGGCATCTGGCAGATATCTGGCATCAACTCTGTTGAGAAACGGCAAATTGGGAGCCTGCAAGACCGTTTGCGAGTGGCGGCTCCTTGGGTCAAGAGTTTCGTTGACGCTACCATAACGACGTCGAAGGTTCCCGATATACCTTGTATCTAGCCTAAGCAGATAGAGAGGAGCCTCAGGCCCCTATGACCTTTTCATGCTCCCAATGTCAGTGGCATGCACTCGTTCACACTCGTAGCAAGGAATAAGATCACAGTGGAAGATGATGACTTGCCCTATTACCCACACGTTTCACTTCAATCTGGATTACGTTGACATCAGAGACACTTCAGGCGTGGTATTCTTCGAGAAGTACTTCACGAGTAGCATCATAATCACTTCCTTAACGTGGAGGTATATGGTATATCATTGCACCAGGGGTATGTACCCGGTGTTTTATCTACCCATATATCCTCGTAATAGTTCCTCGGCCATCAGGCCTCGACTGTCGGCGCGATGGTGATACACTGGGACAGTGACGGAGGCCGTTCGTGGAGGCCTTCGTGAGGTTCACCACACAGGGTACAAATCTATTCCTCCCTGATAGTCTCAAGCTCCGGTACGAACTTTGACGCCTTCCTCCTCGCCATATGGGCCCTAGCTCTGGGGCTGGGCCCCCTGGGCACCAACGTTGGGGGGCTATCAGGGCCCTCTCCAGCGTCGCTCGGATGGAGATCTTCATTACGCGGAGAAGAATCCATCTGCACCTCCAATCCGGGAGCCCATCGCCAGTCAGGGGCTGGGGCGTAATGATTGCCTGCTCTCGCAAGGGCACGGAGCCGGGCGAGTTCGGATCGAACCTCCTGCTTGGATGGCTGAGGCCATGCGACGTTGTGGTATAGGGCATATCTGGCCCTTGGATCCCAACATTGGGTAAACGACCAATCTGTGAGATTGTGCAGAGCCTTACGTCCTTTGTCAGTCTTGATACAGTGGAAGCCGCGGTCTTCATTCTCCCGCTGAATTTGGAACCACTCCTCGCTTCGGAGGTCCTTCGAATCATCCACGGCATCGACAGCGAATTGCGGGCTCCATGGTCCAGTGCCGTCAGGTAGCATCCTAGCAGTGAACCTGGAGTTAGCGATGATGGTCAGAGGAGTGTCTTCTCCGAGGTAGAGAGGAGCCTTGTTTTGTCTTCTCTCCACTACTGTACACCATTTATCGATATCAGTCTTAGCACGAAAGACGGTGCAATCAGCAGTGGAATGACTCAAGGTGTTGTGGATCACACAACACAAGAGATAACCCCACTTGGTATTGGGGTATGGATGCTCCATCGCCCTGTGGTCCTCAGCGCCACAAACAGCGCACACATTGTATCCGCCTCTTGGGACTTGAGCTGCAGTCTTCTGCTTTTTTGATATGGGTTCAAGACTGTGTGGGAGCTCTTCTGGGCTCCTCTCGCGCCTCTTCGGACCGGTGCTTGCCCGGGAGTCATTGGCATCAGCTGACCCCAAGGTCTCAGCATAGCCCATGGAGGGCTGGCGCTCGCGATGTTGCGATGTTGGCACCACGTTTGCACTGGTGTGAGGTACAGTATTAGGGTCTCTTATGTTACGACCATGTCTCTGCCCTCTACCACCCTGCACCGTGTTTGCGCTGGTGTGAGGTACAGTATCATGGTCTCTTATGTTACGACCACGTCTCTGCCCTCTACTACCATGCAACGCTCCTCTATTCTGCCCACGCATGGGATGATGCCCATGTTGCGCCTGGTACCCTCCCCTGCCAATGTTCTGTTGCGGCACAGGTGGGGGCGCCAGTTGCAGTGGGTTCGGCGATGCGCTCTGGCTCGCATGCGCCTGGTACCCTCCACTTCCAATGTTCTGTTGCGGAAAATGTGGGGGTGCCAGCTGCAGCGGGTGCGCTGTCAGCGCGGGAGCACTCGGGCTCGCCTGTGCATCTGCGCCGAAATATTGAAAGTTATAAGTAGTCCCAGCGGATGGGAGTGAGCCTTGCCCGAAATGAACAGGCCCATTAATGGTGATCTGTTGATTAGTCTGAACTGGGACAGGTAGCTGACACGGCTGACCTGACCCGCCCGCATCCTGAAATTGTCCAGGCTGTGCGGGAGGACACCAAGCAGATGGGTGTGAGCCTTGGAAGAAATGGACAGGCCCATTGATAGTTATCTGTTGGTGATGCTGTACTGGGACAGGTAACTGACCCGACCCACCGCCGGCGTACTGCCCAGGCTGCGTGGTGGCAGCCGTCGACCCACGGCGATCAGCATAGTTATGGTAGTTTTGGTATGAACCGCGTCTGCGGCGACGATTGCGATAATTATCGCGATTATTGTGATCCATCTTGTATATCCCTCGAATTGAAAGATGGTTTGGTTTTTGTTGGTTGTTGTCTGGAAGTCAGAAAGAGGCTCCAGTTCTTGCAAAAGCGGCACTGGGTTTTGAACCAACCTTGGAAGGTACCACTTTGAGCTGGTCAGTCGAATCGGGTTAGTGTGCCACACCCCCTCCATCATTTCTACCTAGGTACTTAGGTACTTAGGCTCCACCTGGGCACCTGGGCAGTTATCGAAGCCCGCGGTTGCATAGGTACTACACAGTACGTAGGTATGTACCTAGGTAATCAGGCACCTACTTAGTACTTAGTACCTACCTAGATACCTACGTATGTAGCTACTGATCTCTGTTATTCCAAGCATAGAACCACCTGGCAGTGTGGTAGCTGCTCGTACGTGTGTGCTTTCTCGCGCAATCCTTCCAGAGATCAGTGATGGACCTATAGAATTTCCAAGTTGACAGACTGAACGGACTCCTACCAAAAGGCTAGCGCATGCTTCGTCCGCATCAAAATCATGTATGATGGTGATATATATATTCGCATGCTCCTCCGATGAAACACTGTGTATCTAACACAGGTTGATGCATTGAAGAAGGGCAGAAACCTGATATTTATATAGTAGAACCAAGTGCCTTATGAGCTCAAGCATGCCGAAGTGCCCAGGTGATTCCCACCAGCCAGTCACCCATCAAGCTTTCGAACAAACCCGACTCGTTTTCGCTTGCTTCTCCAGCATCTAAGCCAACACACTGCGATGATGACTATACCGTAGTCATCAATCCACGATGGTTTGGACAAACTGTCATTCCAGATGTCCGGTGAGGTAGTCTGCATCTTGCTTTCACGCAGTAGCCACATGAAGGATGATGCCCACAATCGACCGACCCGCCTCACGGATCAGAAGCAAGGCCACATCCTCGGGGTTGTCTCTAAGCCAACATCTCCAGCCAAATTGGATACAGGACCCGTATATATCGTAGTTGCACTTCTATAGACCGTATTCAACATTCTCCGTCCAGAGCTCATGTCGACACCAAGCACAGAGAGACCTGGAGTCCTGGAATCCGGAGGTCAAAGGTGGATCCGGCATCGTGCAGGGTTCCTGTCTCAGTGGAGCGGCGTTTCACTACGGCGCAGAGCCGCATGCTTACCCTTTATGGAAGCTTGTCCAGCCATGATTGGATGGGGCAGACCACGCCGCTTATACAAAGTCCTGGCTAGCGCTCCTTATTAGACCCATGTTCACTGTGTTCACTGCCACCCAAGGTAACTGACGGAATATCAATCAATTCAACACAACCTGAGAGACAGACGGAGGTAAGAGGATGAGAGAAAGGGCTTGATCGATGGAGAATCTGGACGAAGGCTGCGACTACATGGTCGAATGGATTCCCCGGATCGAAGGTGGCTGGGCCTGGAAAAGCCTTTCTGGGCGCCACCAAGGGCGTCTGCAGTAACACCACCCTGGGGCGAGGCCATATATGCACACCAACTCGCTTGGTCAACTTAATCAGCTTCACATTTGCACAGACGAGAGGCTTTTTTAATTCAAGACCCTAGTTGACTACTCGAGTGGCCCCCAAAGCCCGGTCAGTGGTTGCTCGGGGTCCCCATCCTCCATTCCTGATACCACGTGCTCACCCACAGTCTTGCGGGCCAGGTCAACGAGCGACGGAAAGCGCTCCTTGAGCGCCCAAATCTCCTGGAGTGCCTCGAGAGGCTTTCTTTCCCCATCCTCGACGTCCTGGACCCATTTGGCCACCTGCGTCGTGACATCCTCAGTCTTGTCCTCGGATGGCTCCTGCCCCAGAAGTTCAAGGAGCTTGCGGGCCTGCTCCGACATTGTGCCCGTACAAGGATTGAGCCTGTCCGTGACATTGGTATTCATAGCGTCCCCGAGAGCCGCTGCATTCGGGGAGCTCGGGGCCTGCCTCTGCACGGTTTTCTGGTTGCGGGTGGGCTGCACTGACTGCTCCTTGTACCCATGGAAGAATTTGGCCTCCTTCGTAACCATGCCCAAGTACTCATGTGCCTCCCTTTCCATCATGTTATCGTTCTTATTGGTACCTGAACGGTCCAAGATGAAATCGGCCAACGGAAAGATTTTATCCTTTCGGTACATGTTGCACACCCACTCGAGGACCAAAAGGTATGTGCGCCAGAAAGCCCTTCGCAACCATGGCAGCCTATGGAGCGAGTATGCCGTCGTCTTTGGACGGACGGGGCCATAATTGCTCAGCTTGATACACAGAACTTGGAACGGCTTGCCATCTGGGCGAGAATGCGTTTCCAAATGAAGAGAAAGGCCGTCCATTGTCCAATTAGAGATGGCTTGAGCCTCCCTGATGTGCTCATTGTATTGGACGTCAAGGGGCACCGGAACACTCCAGGGCCCAAGCTGACTGGGTTTCAGACCATACACACCGGGCTTGTCCAGGTCATGCAGTTGCAACTGGTCCCTCCAAAGCTCGTCAAGCTGTGATTCTATGAGCGGTTGTGGTTCCTCCATGTTTACCTTTTTCCGCGGAAAGCCGAACTCTCCGAAGAGGTATTTGGGAGCCTCCGTGACAGGCCTCTGCTCTATCCCCATTGACACTGGAGATGGGGCCTTGCCCGAGACTTCGGGCTTTGCTACCTCAGGAAGTTGTTGATATACCTTGTCATCTGGCTTGCTGACTTCAGCAGTCGGTAAAGCCGATGGGGCTATATTCTTCTTGCCCTTGGCTGCTCTGCCTGATCGACGGTTATATTTCTTGTGAGCTGCGTGGCTCTCTCTCGCTCCACTGCCAGACTCCTCGTCTACGTCCGTGTTGTTAGGACTCGAGGAAACAAGGGCTTTATTTTTACTTCTCCTGTGTTTTGCCTGTCTGGGTCTCACATCCGAGTCGCGCATGCTCGACAACTCATCTGCAGTTGGGATCGAGTGATGGATCTTTTGTGTCCGCTCACTGTCCATTGGCCTCTGTCGGCTTGGATCGACCCCAAGGCGAGTATGTTCTGATGACTCTATCCTTGGGTCGTCGCGACGCGAGCGCATCGTCAAACTGGCACGTACCGCACTGCCATGTCTCTGATGACCAGAGTATGTCTTCTTGGAAGATGGCCGCATCTCTTGGTCAGCAACTCGGTTGCTCAACGAAGACCTCGAGACCAATCGCGACCCCTCAGAGCGACCCGCCACACCGCGGGGCATGTACTCGCGATCCACCAAATATTGTTGGTGTCGCAATCCACGCGGCACAGATTCTCCACGTGAATGACTGCCAGGGCCTGACCGCATCCCTCCCCGCGCTGGGCTTTCCTGCTCGTTATAGCGTCTCGACGGGTTTGTTGGAGTATCACGTTGACCAGAGCTAGATTCAGGCCTCTTCTCGCTTGGTATCGCGAAACGATGATTCCACATCATGAAGGTGCGCCAGTCGTCGAAGCTTTCGAAACGTAAGGATTTTTTCACCTCTGATTTGGACAGTACGAAGATTGCAGGCCCCAACGCAGGTTCTTCGAATTCGGCCGCAACTTCTGGGGTGTTCCAGAGGCGGTGCTCAGCAATATCTGTCATCATTCCATCGTTAGCACCCGTGAACATTGGGCAGAGGAGGCGGAGTCACGACTTACTTCTGTAATCTTGCGCGTATATGCACGCCTTATACAGGAATAGATCCGCTGAGATCTCATCTTCTCGCCCGAGTACTTTGTTGTACTGGCAATTATCCTCGGCTTGGCGGATTGCATCCAGGAGCTGCTGCTCAGCTTCAACCGGATTGCCAATTTCTCTCCCCCAATCACGGATTTCTATCTCCAAAATTGTCATTAATTCCTCAAAAGAGGCGATATTATCGCGTTTGCGACGTGTAGTAAGCGTAATCGGAGGCATTTTGTTATTCAAAATGACTGCGATTTGAGTAGGTTTTATTGCTTATAGGAGAGAAAGAAAGCCTCCCGAAAACTATCAGACACCTGGGCAGTTCGTATAGTCAATTGATAGGCGTAGAGTAGGTCCACATTGTCCAATGCACAGACCTGCTTTAGCTGCTACAGGAGAGTACGTACCGAAGTACGTACCTATATATACTTAGTATTATTAATATTCTTTCTCAAATAAGTTTTAATTCCTTTTCAAATAATTTTAATTCCTTTTCAAATAATTTTAATTCATTTTGAAATAATTTTTAAATCTTCTTTAAATGACTTTTGATTCTTTTTAAAATATATTTTTAATTCTTTTTAAATTTGTTTTAGTTCTTTTT
>LKEB01000060.1:188716-209249 GCA_003795295.1 Cytospora leucostoma | reverse complement strand
CCAGTCTTGCTGACTGATCCTGTCACGTGACCTTGGTGGGTCCCGTCACATCTCATGTGCTGTGCCGCATGTTGGTTTCCTTTCTTCTTGCATGCCCCCTGGTACCTTGACCGTGGGTCATGACACTAGTCCTCTACGAAATATAAACGAATTACCCGAAGCGTACTTATAAGCGAGATATATAGTATAATTAACGGTATAAATATTAGTATCTCCCTTATAACGACTATTAGAATGATTATAAGATGACTATCGTTACCTAATATACTATTAGTTATTTATATAGATTCGTATAGTTTATACGAATACCTTATTAAGCTTAGGATAATATAAGAGAAATACCTTATAATTGATATTATATTACTACGATAATTATATAAGGCGAGGGAGATTATAGAGGTAAGGTAGATCGACGGAAAAGATAACCTAGTAGATACTATAATGAAGGCGAAGCTAAACTCAGTACTATAGAAGCTAATTAACGATAACGAGCTTCGTATATATATAGATGGGTCGGTAGAAAGGCCTATAGTAGAAGGACCTTCGGTAGAAGGACCTGAAAAGACTTCCTAATAGGGAAGTAATATAGCTAGCATTTCCTTTTCCTTTCGCTTACCTTACCGTTGCTAACTCCTTATTTCTACCTCCTACTTTCTTTTACCTCCTACCTTTAACCTTAATCTAACTTACTTCTCTTATAAATAAACCTCGTACCTATAAACCTCGCGATATATACCCCTAATCAATTCGATATTCGTATTCTTTCTATAATTTACTACTCCTAATTATAATACTTACTGAAATCGTTTTATAATGCCCGAAATCGCTTTATAGCGCCCGAAATCGTTTTATAGCGCGCTATCTTCTATTTCTTAGTAATTTCCTTTCCTTTTCTACTATATACTTATATAGGCGATGCTTATATAAAAATAAACGATAACGAGTATACCCGTTATATAGAGAACTTCGACTTTAATATAATACTTATAGCGGATATAGCTACTAAGGCCGATAGCGCCGATCCCCCTATAGCTACTATAAAGGACGAAGCCCCTATTACTATTACCCCTACGACTACTAGTAACGATAATACTAGTACTGCGAATATCGCCGATATCGTAGATACCGAGGATATAGGTATCGAAGAGGAGGACGACGATCGTCTACTTGATATCTATAGTAACCCGATAGATAATAGAGAGGAGAATTAGGCCTAGACTCACTAAGATACTATAGCGAAGGTTATATAGGATAAAGCGAAGGCGAGTAGTAAGATAGAGACGAAGTAAGGTTCACGATATATTATCGACCTTAATAGCCTCAAAGCTAAGGCTATAGCCTAGGCTAAGATACTTTTCCTCTATAACGATATTAAGAAGGCGGTACTAATTATTATCGATAATATTACCTACTAGGACTAGTAATTTTCATCTTATATAATAGTTAGAAGAATATAGAAAGAGGTCGAGAAGATAATGCTTAGTAAAGTATTTATAGGAGCTATAGTAGTAGTAAACGACGACCCCTATATCGATAACTACTACCTTAAGTATAGAATCATTGCGATCTCCGTAATAGTCGACCCTAATAGTATCTCGATTCCTTATATCTTCTATAGCTATCGTAATAGCGGAAACCCTAAGAAATCCAAGAAATAGGTTGATTTACTAACCTAGATCCAAGCCCTTCTATATTAGACGAGTAACTAGTATATATGATCCCTATATATCAAGGAACTAGCGAGGCTATATAAGAGGCCTAATATAGCTACTACCCCTAATAAATCTATTATTATACCTAAGAAGTATAATAAACCTACCCTACCCTATACTCTCGAGAAACGTATCTAGAAATATACTGATAAGGACGAACCTACCCTTAGCTCGCCCCCTACTTATATATCTAACGAAGATAATAATAATAAAGATAATGACGACGATTATTATACTCCTAAGAGCTAACCTACCCCTAAGAAGCATACCCTACTACCTAATACGAGACCTAAGAAGTATACGACCGATGATGACGAAGACTATAACGATCGTACTCGTAAACGGGCGACTAAATAGGCCGAACGGAAGAAATAGAGGGAGGAGCGGAAGAAATACTGATTAAGGGGTCTATATTAGCGATTATCGCCTATAGATTTAGGGTTATAGAGTTTTCGTTTATAGCTATCGTATAGGCGAGCCTATATTGAGTTTATAGTTTTTGAGCTGCGTTTATTTCAGGTTATTAGTATCGCGATAGTCGTATAGAAGGCTACCTATATTGAGAGGTTTAGCGATGGATAAGAAGAGAAAAGTTGCTAGTATCAGTGGGTAACGATGACGGTCGTTACCCGTAGGCTATACCTTCCTTTTACGCTATATTTTCTACCTTACGTAGCTACTTCTACCCTTACGATTCAGAGGGTGGAAAACTTAGAAAGAACAATAATAATAAATATACAGAGAAATCATACGATCACCGTACGTACGTATAGACACCTACCAACAGTCAAAGCAGCAAGTTCCCACTTCCAAAACTAGAAGATGCGGTAGCTATGCTTAGAGGAGGGATGCATATCTTCAATTGTGTCGATGGTATCCTGGATGGGGTCGTGGTCTGTCGGGTGTTGACTTGTTGGCGGAGGTAACAGCTCAATATGGCTGGCGGTTGCCATGTCACCATGAGGGCCCTCGCATATAGGACTGGAATCGGCTGTGATCTTGTGACTTGGATGGCCTTCTTCGTGAGCTTCCATACTGTATTCGTATGAACGGATCCAACGAGGTGGCAATAAATGGAGGGTCTAGGTAGTTATGAGGCTTAGGCGACAGCACTGGGGAAAGCAGACCAGGGGCCTCGAAATGGAGGAACACTGAATGTAGACGACTTCCAAGGTTACATAGTAGGCACGCCAGAAGTCTCAGTTTTTGTATTTTCTTCAATGCCTTACAGCCGCATAATTTATACCTGGCTTGATATTTGGCCTCGAGCAGCCAGCGAACATTTGAACTCGACCAAGCATATTGCTTTCTATCTCAGCCACTGTCAGCTTATGTCGTACTGCATCACTTCGACTGACCTAGGGTACTGTTCGGCCCCCCAGGGACCGGCTGCGTTTTCGTATTCTTGCACGGGTCACATCCAAGCGAATCACGAGTGAATACAATATCACTACTCCTGCGAGTTGACCTAGCCAGGCTGATTCTAGGCTGGGATTATCTCAGCTTAATTAGCTAAACTTGATCTCTGTATGCACATGTGTGTATATTGTGTTGCTTGACAAATATGACTAACTACTGTGTACCGTGGACAGCCGCAGCAACATGCGGACCAGACGGTTATATAGCATGAAATGAACACCAAACCACACTTACTGGACCTCTAGTTCATTCATACGTCTCATTCTTTACAGTATCAGAGTATGTTGCAGGTTACACACCCTGGGGCATTCATTGAATCACTGCATTATCGCAAGAGTCCCGAAGTATGTGCTCCAATAGCTATTCGCCTCCGGACCCAGCACGGCGCTACATTGTAATGACTTATGATACAGGCAATCCAGGTTTGATCAATGGGAACGTACGGGCAATAACTAGAATGAGATCACTTATCAGTGAACCCCTCGTCCTAACGACCTTGGGGTTGTGGAGCAGATAGAGTAGAAAAGACAATGAAGGAATAGAAGAAAAAAATATAAAAGAATAGGAAGGCAAACCGTGGTACCGCGCTGCAGAGGTAGGTACTGCCGTCATCTTAAATGGGATTTCGCGCGAGATTGCTTGCCTGCAGGCAGTCAAAATCGTTTGTCTTGTGTTACGCATGACAGACACGAAATGCTAGGATAAATAGGAGACAGTACAGGGGGATCCCCTACTATTCGTCAAGGATAAGTGGTCGCATGAGCACATCTCTCGTGTGAGTGCCCGATCAAATTGCTGCCGTTGGTATGTAGCTATGCAGTGATTGGATTTAAGGCTGACTGAAGTCGAGAATGAAAATCCCACCTTCGTTAAGGTCTACGAATGCTGCTGACGGTGCTACTTATACACGCTCCCACAGTCACGGTCGGCTGGTCTAAGTTTGCGGG
Source organism: Cytospora leucostoma (assembly GCA_003795295.1). Lineage (NCBI taxonomy): Eukaryota > Fungi > Ascomycota > Sordariomycetes > Diaporthales > Cytosporaceae > Cytospora > Cytospora leucostoma. The sequence continues at coordinate 205,171 of LKEB01000060.1, read as the reverse complement.
TCCAGCCACGACTGTCCTCTCGCAAGCGAACAAGGCATCCCCATCAAGGGGTCCGGACTTATGGGGATGGCAGGGGATACGACATGGGGATGTGGCATGGGTTGCGCAGATGCACCCCATTATACGCATCACCATCCACTTTATATAATTAGCATCTGGCCATGGAAAACCACAGGGGGTAATAAGTATCCTGTGTTGCCATTCATGTTTTCTCACCTTGCTTTCTTGTCTCGTCCCTTCCAACCCCTAAACGTTCATTATCGTCAAATAATTTGCACCCACTTTGTCACTCCTTAAGACGCATTAATCTGAATAATAATCGCAGACAACAGTCGAGCTCTGACAATTCGCTCTTCACGGTGCCACTTCTTCAACCCGTATACATTCGTTCATCCATAACAATACCAAATACAACCCTCCACATTTTAGTGCTGTAGCTGCCGACCTCCACGACCACGACCCACATCCAATATGCAGTTCAAGACGATCGCCATCTCTACCTTCGTCGGCCTCGCTGCCGCTACCATCGACGTCAGCTCTCTGGTCAACGAGCTGCCGTCGTGCAGTCTGCTCTGCCTCATCTCGGGCGCCTCGGCTACCGGCTGTGGCGCAACCGACTACGCCTGCCAGTGCGATAACGAGGCGGCCGTCACTGACAATGCTACCACCTGCTTGAAGAGCGCTTGCTCCGCCTCAGAGATTGGCAGTGAGTCGATACTCCGTCTTACCGACTGGTCTTCCTCTTGCACACAGTCGCTGACCCCATTTTGTCTAGCTACCAAGAATGTATCTTCCCAGATCTGCGACGTCATAACAAATGCTACCAGCACCAGCTCCAGCAGCTCCACATCGGCATCCAACTCAACCATCACTGGAAGCAGCACTGCCTCCACCGCTTCGTCTACTTCCACCTCAAGTTCCTCCTCCGACTCCAGCATCGGCTCTCGGCCTGAGCTCTATGGGCTTGGGATGGCCGTTATTGCCGGCCTGACTGGTCTCATCGTTGTTGTGTAAAAATGCTAATGCCCATTGCGACACACCCGGGGACTCCCCAGTTGCTTTCGATTCATGACATACATAATTAGGGACTGGTTTTGGAGGCTAGGCCATGGTTCGGGAATATTAGACCGGGAGTTATACCAACGAAAAGAGGCCTTGTTGGGGCAACACGTCCAATCACGGACAGGAGGCTTGCCGACATCTGTTGGTGAAAATTACATGCATCTTCTCTTCTGCAGACATCTATGCCTCTATCGTCTAAAGTGACACACATCTCCATCATGTGGCTGATTACCCCAGCCCGAGTACAAAACCACCATGTCCAAAGTCTATGTCTATAAGGAGGACCTGAAATCACCATACTCTCCGACAAGAGTATAGCTCCTTTAGCCAGGGAAGAATCGTCCCAACGCACCGCCCTCGCCACCATCAAATAGCCCATTAATACCGTCCAGAGCGGCAAACTTCTCGGCAAACTTCATGCCCTCCCGTCTCTGCCACTCCATCCTCGCCCAGTCCCAGTCACCCTCCGCACCCAGGTCAGCATCACCCACATCCTGAGCCTCATCACCAACCTCATTAGGTCCGCTCCTCCAGCCGCCAGGCCTCTCGGGCAGCAGCCCGCTCTGCTCCATCAGGATGGACGGGTTGACCGTGAACCGGCCCACCTTGAAGACGTACTTGCTCACGGCCGTAGCGATGACGTACTTCTGGAAGTCCTGGCCCTCGCCCTCCCTGGCCTCGGCCGTCGTCGCCGTCCTCCTGCGCAGGGGGCCGAACCAGCGCCTGCTCCCGCTGTCCCACGACGTGGGCCTGACCTTGTCCTTGACCACGAAGTGCGTCAGGATGTAGACCCACTTGCGGTCCCAGGCCAGGATGCGCGTCCACGTCTCGTAGCCCTGGAAGGGCGCGACCTCGCGCTTGAAGCTGCAGAACACGCCGCCCAGCCCGATGCCCATGCCGCCCCGGGCCACCTTGCCGTCCTGGGTGACGACGACCTTGGTGTTGGCGTTGTCGGCGATGGCGCGCATGCCGTCCCGCAGGAGGTGCGAGATGCACTGGCTGCGGGACACGTCCAGGTCCGCGAAGTAGGTGCTGTTGGACTTGTGGAGGTTGTAGTCGGTCTCGAGGAGGGAGGTGTAGGTGGAGGAGATGGCGTAGTGGAAGAGCATCTGGGGGCGCATCTGCGGCGGCCGGAAGAACGGTAGGTAGTTGCGGATTATGGCGGCCCAGACTCGGAACTATAGCGCGTGGGGGGAGGGTGATGTTAGCCGATTGGATGGCTTTGGAGGGTGAGGGAGGGACGGGAGGGAAAGCTTACGGTCCATGCGAAGGGCATGTTCTTCCAGTTGACCACGACGAACAGCGCCAGGATGATGCGGCTCGTCCGTCCTGGACCGGTGACATAGTTCGTGGCTATCGTCTTCCAGTCGATGTGCAGCAGCGACAAGGTTCCGGCGATGCCTGCGGCGCCGAAGCCGAGGGGCAGCAGATAGGTAAGCGCATTTGCGGACGCCATTGCTGTCTATCCAACTTATAAACGTGAGGTATATAAGAGTCTGTTCCCGCAACAGCGATATCACCGCTTCTTACTTGCCAATGGCTTCCCGGAGGTCGGTGGAGTGCTGCGGTAGCCGAAGAGCTGTGTTATATGGCGTCGCAAATAGCCCAAAAGGAGCACGACAATAACGACTGCCCAGAGCGGCACAGAACGAAGCACGCAGGTGATTGTCGTTCCGCACTTTGCGAGGAGAGAGGAAGAAGAGGGATAGGGCATTAAGTAAAGGGTAATTCAGAAAAGTCGGACGATGGTCTACAACGTATCGCGCCGTGGTGGCCCCATCACGTCGTCCTCCTTGCTGCGTTGCTCGCACACGATTGAATTGTTGAGAAGCTTGGAAGCTTAGAGCACAGCTTAGGTGACCTTGCATGGTATCAATCCTACGTGCATTCGTGGTGTGTTTCTGTTAGTGCGCAAGTGCTTTCTCCAGGAATTACTCGGCTGACCCGGGCCCACGCCGATACAGGTCCGTTTTGAGCCGAGGCTGGAGGGGCACAGAGGGGCCTTTAACCACCAGCTCGACTCATTCCTCTACAGCGAAGCCCTTTCCATCCTACTCTTCCAACCTCGGCTGCCTGTATGTTCAGTCTACTATAAATTGCCAGTCTCTTAGTCTGACATCTTCATGGGGAGACAATCGAAGGGTCAGGACATCAGTCGCACGAAGATAGCATTGACTTTTAGAAGCGTAAATCCAATGTGGCCGGGCATCTCGCGGTGTCAAGAGGTTCCTTTTCTTGACAGTCACATCGAGGCAGCCAGCAGCGAGGCTGGGCGCTGCAACATCTCACTCCAGCAACATCGCCATATAAGTCAACAACGATACACCATACCGTTCCAAGAAGTTACAGATGGTCGAGTGGTTTGGCTAGTTAGTTCCATATAAAAGAGAAAACTCCAAAAGAAAAAAAAGGGTCCTAGTTCAAATCAAAGTGCTCCAATCCTTTTTGCTCTCATAGGTTGACTTGCTTCGAATTTCTGTGTTTGGGTGGCATTCTTGAGATACCCTTTTTGGCGATGCTGCTCTGTAAGTATTGGTTGACACAGACTGCGCCTGCATGCTTAGATCAATTTCCTACGCCTGACTACCTAGTGCGGACACCCCCCCCCCCAGCCAAGGCTACGTCCTGGAACCCTAACCCCCCCAACGTCTCAACTTCACTTCACAACTCCGTCTAGATCCTCATACCCTAGGTATGTATGTTCCAAGTCTGTACCTAGGTACCTACGTGAGGACCTAGGTATAGAATTTTGATGGCTCTTGGACTTCTGATTATGTCGCTCAAATCGGAGAGCACTCCATTGAGTATTTTACATATGTTTGATTGTTCGAAAACCCGTAACATTGTTGGTGTAGGCCTGCTTCCCAAGGTTGACATCTAGAAGCATTCGCACAATCGCCTATGCCTACTTTGTTATCACGTGTTACCAACGAATCCGTTTATTATATGTTTATAGTAATAGCGATAATATCACTATAATATACGAATCTATTATTCTATAAGGCAACGAGAGAGATCTCTCGCTTATGGAGTGGAAACTAGCAGCCTCCTAAAACTGGACATAGTTAGAAATATGCATGTGGGACAACTTTGACACTTGCGTGCTAGTGTTAGTACCCTTGAGGGTATATGGAATATATAGCTGAATCCTTATTTCCCCTGAAGAAAGATCTGACTCTGCACCTGGGTAATGTAGATTTCCACTTGCCTACCGTTCTTAGCTCTCATTCGAGAGATATACTATAGTATACCTAGGTAGATAGGTATCCAACCTGAGCTGAACGCTGCTCACGTAGGTAATATTGAATGCACGCAGGTACTCCACTATTTTAGATATTTACATCACTAATATTAGGACGACCTAAGTAATATGAATATTTTCCTCACCTAAATCCATATATCAGATTCAAGAGTTACAAGGTCTATCTAGATATGTAGTTTGTTATCGTGAGGTTTTACTCCAGTGTTGGAGCTCACTACCCTAGGGTAACTGGGGCTGTCACTTTAATATTTGTTATTCTTTAGCTGACAAGTTTTACCTTATTGCGACTGATTATCACAAACGGCTCACCGAATGCCTGCTCCAAAGGTTCTTGTTACAGAAACAGAAGGCGCAAACCACCTAGGCATTGCCTCGGAAAGCAGCCAAAACGGGAAGCACAGATCGCTGGGCACTGCTAACATTCTGCCCTCGTTCTTTGAACACCATCTAACGTTTCCAGCTTTCAGGCGACGCCATTCACATCACTTTCAATCATAAACTTTAGATTTCGATCAAGAGATATTCTGTTTCCCCTGTATTATCGTCGACAGCTTGGTAAGACCGTGTCCATAGCTACCACTAGGCGCCTATCTACCACCTCAGCATTGCTCCCTTCAATGTTCCCCTTCCGTCAAGAGCACAGACATGGATCTACATTTAGATCGTTCGATGAAATAAAAGCGATAATCGGCTGACATCAATTGATACCAAGGCCAGTCGCATGGACAATGACTACGCAAAATAAGTTCGAGATGTCCGAGGCACCCGCTGAACCTACACTGGGACCCGCTGCCGACACCACTTCCCCCAAGTCGGTCACGACGACGGAGCCTACCATTTCGGCACCGAAGCCCACGATCTACTCCCCTGGCGATGTCAGATCCACGTCGGCGTACCCCAACAACAGCCAGATGACATACTTGCCGCATACTTTCCACGCCGCTTCCCCTGGCCGCGTAGGCCATCCTAACACTATCACGACGTCCCAGGCTATACCGCCCCACCGGAACGCGTCCCTGAACCCGCCCACTACTCCTGCCGAGAACCAGGCCAGTTCACCGAGATATGGCAACTCTACCAGGGGACACAATCCTGCCTATTCTGCGGCGTACTCTGGTGCATGCTCCTACTGCGGACTGATGGGACACAGCCAAGACATTTGCCGCAAGCAGAAGAGACGTGTAGGATGTCACAAGTGCGGTGTTAAGGGCCATTTGGCTCACCAGTGTGGCAAGGCAAGCGGAGACCAATGTCTTTATTGCCTCAAGAAGGATCATCAGGTGACCAATTGCGGCCTCCTGCAAAGGGCCATGGCGCCGTGTGGATACTGTTCTATACCTGGGCATACAGAGTAGGATCACATATTAAGCTGGGCTCACTCCAAGAGAGTTGGTACCGCTAGAAGCTGCAGTGCAAATGATGCAAATCGATCCTCTGTCGCGTCTTCGGCTCGAGTAGAGAACACACAGGATACTCCAGCCCACAGCAAGACTGATCCTCAGCCAGTTCAGAACACCAATCAAACCACTGGAAATGTCTTGCCGAACATACACGACAAACCAGATGATAACAAAGCCGGGGACCGACAGAGTGCTCTTGGAGACATGACAATGGATGGCAGCTCCGGTCAGGAGCCTATTGACAATGACGAGGAGGCACACCACCACAGCAGCCAGAATGGCCACGGAGAAGGTCCCAAGCACCACATGACTGTCGCTGATCCAGGCTTGGGGCATTCTGTGAATGAGCCCACCCCAAAGCGCACGAAGACCGACAAAGATGCTAGAGGGTTCAATGACTCTGCCAATACCAAGGATCGCCACAAACCAGCCAGCATCATCCGCATCAGCTATGCTCCTCGCGGCGCCCTTCGTAACAAAGAGGTGCATAATCCTGGTACCACCGTCAGCGACGACTTTACTGAATTTCAGCGCAAGCTGATGAAGAGGCGCCGTGAAGAGGCCATGCGTCTGCGAAGGGAACAGGGTCGTGGTCACTACTAGACTGGTTCCCTAACGCTTTGCAGCCCTCTTCAATGGCGCGCACAGCGCCCCTGGGCTGGAGTCGCAGGCGGCGACGTTCAAAGTGCCTATGGCTTCATCGTCGCGGATGCCTACCGTGGCCTTGACAATGAGTGAGTGTTCCCTATTAATTTCTCCCTAGCCTTCATCTGAACTTCAAACTTGACTAACTCAACCCCTGCAACCGTAGCCAGGGAGTTACTATTTACTGCTGCGGCTCAGGCAGTACGAGGAACCCAAATCCAAACGCCCTCGCCAACACGCTCGCCATCAGACAGCTGCGTAGGTCCATTACCACGGCCAGACCGGTGCGCGAATTGGGTATAGATGAACGAGCATGTCATCTTGGGAAATGGTCCACATGTGGCGTAGGGCATGTTGACATTGAGAAGGCAAATCATTATCTGCCGAACACCTGCAACACTTATCACATGCATCGAAATTCCGGCCATACGACTGCTTGGGCCACCCAGAATGGCGGCCGGCTATACTTAATTTCCTTTCTTCCTTTGTTTTCTTTCTTTCTTTCCTCTCTCTCTTTTCTTGAAGTGCGGAGTTTGTGCATTGAGAAGATGCAATGCCTTCCATTCCTGAGCCGATACCTGGGTATGTTGGCAAGTTGGGAGAGGCCTCTCGGGGGATCAAGAAGCACGAGTGCATTTCTCCAGGGCTCTTGGCAGGAGACACGTAATTAGTCGATCCATAGCAACCTGCAGGACGGATCAACCTAGGCTTCATTGCTTCCAGGGTTGACTCTTGAGGTCGACAAAGCCCATTTGTTGACTATGAAGTGAATTAGTATGATATGACAATGCCGTTGTTCACATTTGCAGTCCTACTTGACTTTGACGCCACAAGCTTTGTTTGAGCAACAATAGTTGTTTGTTCTTTCATCGTGCTCAGGCAGTGACCACCACGCCGCTGTGGTAAAGTGACATTTATATAACACCTATGCGTGTCCCCTTCCGAACATCGATCTCTTTGGCTCCTCATCCAACCCATCCACTCGATTCTTGCCGGTATAACAACACTACAGAAATAACAGAGGAAAAGAAAGGTATATCTCCACGAAGCAACCAGCATTGACCTTCGGCAAGATGCAGTCTACCATCATCTTCGCAAACAATTCAGAGGAGCAGGAGCGGGGCCGCAGATCTAATGCGCCCAGTCCCGACCCAAGTTCTGGCTCCTCTTCTGGATCTTCTTCTGGATCTTCTTCAAGTAAGTAGACAGGGAGTGGTAAAGGTTGGCTGGATGGTGGGAATATTCTCTTCTCTTGAGGCACAGGTGCTTCTAGACGATTGGAGTAAGTGTATCCGTAAGGGTATCCCAGGTTGAAGCACTTGCATGCAGCCCTGGAGTGTGCCATTGTTGCCGGCAACATTGGAACCAGGCCATAGTCGTTGCATACTTACACAGCTAGGGAATATAAGTAAACTTGTGAGGCCACTGAGAGCCCTGGAGCCCAAGTAATCCGCGTGTGAGTGATTCCGTGTATGAAACCTGCAAAAAAGCATCGTCCACATCCTACATATATATGGACAAAAGAGAACATTGACCTGTGCAGGGGTCGAACCTGCAATCTCCTGATTCGTAGTCAGACGCCTTGCCATTGGGCCAACAGGCCGGATTTGTTCTTGTTATAAGGCAGAGTTTTCATGGCTTTATGATGGCAAAACGGAACAGTCGGGTGTGGTGGGTCGGTCTCGGCCCGCGGTGCGGCACTCACGGTGATGTCGATCTAGGCCGGCATATCTGACTCGAAGCAGCGGGTCTATCTAGACTGGGAGGTAGAGCACAAAGGACAGCGACAATGCGAATAGCTGCCGAAGGCCAGTGATCGACGTTCAGATGTCGATGTATTGATGTTGTTGCGGAGAAAAATCATGGCACGAAATTCAGATAACCCTGCATGCAGTCGTCTGCGTCTTCCCTCTAGTTTTATCGCCGCCCAGGCCGGCCACATCATATAAGCGTTTCGGCCGACCCATCTCAGAGGCCGTCACAGCGAAGAAGGATGCAGTACGGCACGCCCCAGGGACTTATATTCGAACTTTTGGAGCCCTTCCAAGGACATCCTGTTCCCTATAGGCACCCGCGCCTATAGTACACTAGTCGAGCTGATACCAGCACGATACAGACGGATTAGACCCGCCCGGCGATATTATGTAGCGTCCGCAACGCTAAGTTCCAGAAGGTAAAACAGGAGAGTTTTAAGCTACATAGTAGGCAACCTGCGGAGCAGCGAGGTTAAGAATCTGGCGCGTAATGCCGCGGAACCAGGTCGGCTGGGAGGGCTAGATCTGGGAGATCGGCTCCGCGTCCATGCCCATGAAGTGCACCCCGGAAGGTGGGTGCCCCGGGAACAGTGGGTCGTGTGCTCCCCTACCGGCAGGAGTATGTAACCGGCCGGGGTCCCCTAGTCGACACTCGGGTCTATCGTCGGCTCGGCCGTCGAGACAACTTGATGGGGTTTTTCGAGTGGGAATTACCCCCTCGAGTCCTCGACGGGGAGGGAGTCCGAATATGGTTCACTGGTCTATTGCTGTTGCTGTGTTAGATAGGGCATCAGAGACGAGGGTAGTCAATGTCGAGAAGAAGAGGAAAATGAGTGAGGCTGTACGTGTGATAGGGGGGTGGGGAGCCATCATCCTGTCTGTTGGCAGTCAAGTTATTTTGTGCCAAGCAGCAGCATCTGTGGGCTGCTTTGTGCATTTTCTGGAGAGATCATAGTTCGTATCGCATAATGCCACTTTGATATATTATCTGATCGCTTCTGGTGCCTACCGGTTGACGGTTGTTCTAGGACGTTGTAGGTCGTTACCCACAGATATAAACACTCAAGAGACATGACTTAAATAGTACATATTATTGTATGAAAATGCATTTGTAGATTATCGTCGATAGTTATAAGTTATCGTCAATAACCCAAAATCATGGTTGTGTCCTTACATCACTAAAGCCCCATGAACATGGATATGTGACCACGCGGGCATAGTTATGAATCAATCTCCACACCAAAGACGCGCACAGAAATACAAGTCAGTTTGGGGTCATCCTGTTATTGGCTCAAGGCTCGGCCATCAATGTTACAAAGTGAAGAAGGCGTATAGGCCTTCGGCAAGTTACCAACTGCCTCATCGGGCAGGACCTAGGTGCCACCGTGATTGACATGGCCCCGGGGGTGACCAGGCATAAATTTCGATATCACCCTGGGGCATTCAACTCTGGCAAGGACCATGAAATTGTTGAAAGGGGCCTCCTATCCAGACTCTTACAGTAAGTAATGGAGTGCCAGGGCGCAGGTCGCGAACCTTCCCCCATGATTACTACTAGGTACAATGTTCGGACCACCACGGTGGATATGGCAAACTGATCGACCATGGAGAGCTGAGGTTGCCTGGTTCCAGAGCCCCTATTTTGCGGGAAGTAACCGTAATGGCCTGTTTTATATGAACCTTGGTGATAGTACTAGAGATGTCTGGACCCTATAACATATGTCCTTCAAAGTGTTGAATCGGATACCAGGACCGGTGCTTATGGCAACTAGGGGTAGGTATCATGATGGCCCAGCTTCGATATAATCAAGCATGTACTCCAGCTCCATATCCGGTTGGGAGAGTAGTAGGTCTGGTCGCCTAACAGCGGCCTAGAGGATAGTTGCGAGACCGGCGGTGGCTAGAAGTGCACACCGCGTATGGGTTTGGGTGGAGGTCGGCAATATCGTATATACGAATATACAGGACACCTGGGGCCAACTTCACCTGGGGGCTACGCGTCCATGACGCTGTCTTGATATCTATTACGCATTTGGTGGACCGGTAAACATACTTTTGCTTACAAGGCGGGTCGAACAAAGTTTCGTTTCCTCCTTCATGTAACCCCTGTTGAGCTATAGTGGACGGCTCGAATATCGATCGTCTGACTTGGGAGATTCACAGCTTTCTTAAAGATGGCAGTGCTCCTTTCCATCAACTTTGGTTGGAGTCCGGACTTATTCAAGACACGCAAGAAAAGAGTTGCGTGCTTGGGATACTAGTCTTACGTTCGTTGTTGACGACCTGCTGACATTCTTTACTGAGATATGTCGTCTCTTTCTTCCCTCTGCACCGTCTCGAACGTGGCGACGGCCCTGCCTCTGAACGGAACCATCCTCGGGGTCAACCTGCTCCCCTCCACCGTCACGGCCAATGTCGCAAACTCCTCCTCCAGCACCGGCGGCGGCATGCCCAAGCGAGACGACACCAGCAGCACCTACTGCAACGTGACCGTCCAGTACAACCACCCCGGCAAGAACGACAACATCGTCCTCTGGTATACCTTCCCTGCCCCCAGCGACTTCCAGAACCGATTCTACGTCGCCGGCGGCGGTGGCTACAGCGAGGGCTCGAGCGACCCCACCGGCGGGCTCGAGTACGGCGCCGTCTCCGGCAGCACCGACTCGGGCTACGACGGCTTCACCAAAACCCTCGACGAGGTCGTCCTGACCGGGAACGGGTCTATCGCCTGGGACGACGTCATCATGTTTGCCTACCAGGCCCAGGGCGAGATGGCCATCGTCGGCAAGGAACTGAGCAGGGGGTTCTACGGCCTGGACGACGAGAACAAGGTTTACACCTACTTCGAGGGGTGCTCGGACGGCGGTCGCGAGGCCATGAGCCAGGTCCAGCGCTACGGCGATGTCTATGACGGCGTCGTCGCGGGTGCCCCTGCGTTCCACCACGCCCAGCAGCAGACCAACCACTTGGTCTCCTCCGTCACCGAGGTCGCCATGGGTTATTATGCTCCCCCGTGCGAGATGGAGAAGATCGCGAACCTCACCATCCAGGCCTGTGACTCCCTAGACGGGCGTACGGACGGCGTCGTCTCCCGCACTGACCTCTGCCTGCTGACCTTCAACCTGACCACCCTCGTCGGCGAGCCCTACTACTGCGCCGCCGCGACCAGCAGCTCGCTCGGGTTCGGTTTCAGCAAGCGCCAGGCCGGCGCCTCCGTCACCAGCTCAACGCCCGAGCAGAGCGGCACCGTCAGCGCCGGGGCGGTCGCTCTCGCTCAGAAGCTCTACTCCGGTCTGCACAACTCCAAGGGCGAACAGGTTTACCTGCCGTGGCAGATCGCCTCGTCTTTCGAGGACGCCAAGACCACGTACAACGTATGTTTCCACAGTACAACAACCAGGCCATCCTCCACCCTAGCTTCCTAGCTGTCTTCCACGCTGTTCGGTCCGAAGGTATATAGCTAACCCCCGACAGAACGCCACCGGCTCCTGGGAAGTCAACATCCCATCCACAGGCGGCGTCTTCGTGACCAAGTTCGTCGAGCTCGTCGACCTCGACAACCTGTCCTCCCTAGACGACGTGACCTACGACGACCTCTACCAGTGGATGTTCGAGGGCTACCTCCGCTACCACGACTCCCTCCAGACCGGCTACCAGGACCTCACCCCCTTCCGCGAGAACGGCGGCAAGCTGATCCACTACCACGGCGAGTCCGACCCGTCCATCCCGCCGTCCTCCTCCGTCCGCTACCACGAGGCCGTCCGCAGCGCCATGTACCCGGGCGCCACCTTCAACCAGTCCGTCTCGGCCCTCTCCGACTGGTACCAGCTCTACCTGGTCCCCGGAGCCGCCCACTGCGGCACCAACACGCTGCAGCCGGGCCCTTACCCCGCGGCCAACATGCAGACCCTGATCGACTGGGTCGAGGGCGGCGTGAGGCCCGCCCGCCTGAGCGCCACTGTCAGCTCCGGCGGCTACGAGGGCGAGACCCAGATGCTGTGCCAGTGGCCTGCGCGCCCGATCTGGTCCGGCAACTCCAGCTTCAGCTGCGCGTTCGACCAGGCTTCGTATGACTCCTGGCAGTATGACCTGGATGCCTGGAAGATCCCGGTCTACTAAGCGTCTTGCCGTGTTAACAACACTGTGATCACCTCTCGGAATGCTCCAGCGGGTTGTCTCCGGTTGCATCGGAGGATGGAAGTAGACTAGTGAGAGGGAGTTGCGTCGACCATGAGCCGGGTAGGTGCTCTCTTCGCATGGGGAGGATATGATGTGCTTCTTGATGTCCATATATCATTGCTGTGCATATATCTTCGGGTCGACGATGGCCTATCCATGGCAATTCAGTCATAACCTTTCGGATGCTCCAGTCCCATCTCCCACATGAAGATCAGAAATGGGCCAATTCCTGGGTAGCTTGAGCTATCGTGAAGCTCCGAGCAAGTTTGATCTAGGGCGTCACGATAGGTATGGGGTGGCTGTGCAAAAGGTTTTGGCCAACATCAGGTGCTCAGTATGATGATAGCTTCCAGGTCCTCTCTTCCCATGTGCGTATTCGATCGCAACCTACATCACACCACGGATGGCTGGCGAGCGCAAGGGCGACGACAGGAGTATCGGTGACCTGTCAGCATCATTGACAAGGTGATGGCGTCAGAACGCAGCACAGACGTGTGTGGGCATGAAGGAGGTATTGCTTCTGGTGACCGCTGCGAAGGAAGACAAGCAGAGAAAGTACGACGAAAGACGGCTGGTTTGAGAGGCTGACGTCCCGGAACCCAGGCCAGACAGAGAGCACATGAGAGACCAGATGGTTTTCGTATTTGGTAGATAGCATGTCCCCGATCATGATGTTGTCCAACAAATGACCGCACTCACGTTCAATGCCCAACTCGGCCCGAGAGCCGAAAGTTGCGGCACACAATCAGTCTCCCTGCCGAAATTGGCGTGGGCTGACACTTGCTGGTAATGGCGTTAATGGGATGAGAGGATGTGACGCGACGATGGCCATGGCCATGGCGCATGAATAAATAGTGGTAGTGGTGATAAGTGGTGTAAGTGGTGATAAGTGGTGTAAGTGGTGATAAGTGGTGTAAGTGGTGATAAGTGGTGTAAGTGGTGTAAGTGACAAGGGGGTGGGTACGGAGGTACAAGTAATCAGCTTAGGTAATGAAAAAGGCGCACGGGCCATCCCTGTTCGTCGGCGCCAATTGGGAGCTTTACCATGGTCATCATCACGAGGCACAACCGCAGTCCAGTCCGGCGATCGAAGGCGCAAGTTCACCTACGATTGCACCCCCAACGTCACAATGGCACACGCTGAAGCGACAGTACCGCGGGGTGAGTAAACTAATACCCTCCCCATTCTTGCTCGGAGTGGGAACCCGAGACGGGAGAGGGGAGGAACCCGGTGGCTGACATCGAATTGCCCCCCCCCACGCAGCCGCGACCCGCGAGGAGATGCGTGATGCGAAACTCCCATTAGCCTACCGAGACAACTGCGCCAACCTCCTGCTCCCACTCAACCGGTGCCGCTCCGATACGTACTACCTGCCATGGAAGTGTGAGGTAGGTTCGACAGGCCCCGAAGCCCCCCGTCCGAACCGCGGACGACCCACCCCCGGACGAGACCGACCGAGGCGACAACCCCAGAGCGGATCTTGGATTGAGGAACTACTTTACGGATGGATGGCTGACCACCGGACTACAGCAAGAGAGGCACACATACGAGAAGTGCCAGTACGACGAGTTCAAGAAGCGGGTGGCCAAGATGGACGAGCTGAGGGAGGCCAAGGGCGGTGCCAGGAGCAACTAGGGGACGACAGCCTGGAGGAGGGATCATGCCGTGTATATTTGCGAAGGGAGCGTTCACCACATGCAGTCGAACGCTGAATAGATGATTTTCATGAACAGCAAGCAGACCATGGTACGACTTTGTTCGATCTGCCGAGGCGTGTTAACGACGGTCAGACTCTTGCTGGGCTGTACTGTTCGACCTGAGAGACGAACAGACCGAAACACTGGCAATGCGGAAAGGGGATGCGAAGTTGGATGCATTAGTTTGGGTCGGCTGTTCGATATGCCCATCAGAACATCCGCCTGCACCGTACAACAACCCCCCTGATGGCCGCGCTCAACGGCCCGACACCTGCCCTTTCATATGGCAATCAGATATGGCAGTCCGACATTTCCGGAGTTTTCGGACCGCATACTCGACAGGCGCTGCGGATGGGGCCGTGAGCGGTGTCGCATCTAAGGGAGTCCGACACTGGCCCGGAGCAGCTTCACAACACCCATTTGGCACGCGGGCGTCCTTTCCCCTCAATGTGTCTTCTCAACTCCGAGCGCATGTTCGAACCGGCCATTCGAATTCCCGCCAGATCCCTTGCTTTGAGGTGGCCTGGCTTTACCCGATAATTCGCCTCGTTCTCCGGCCGCCTGGCCCTAGTTTACCGTAGATTCCTTCCAGACGCTACCTGGCGGCATCGAGCCCTCCAGTGTAGTCTACTATGGGCCTTCTTACTATCGCAAAGGCGTGTGTTCGAGTCCTAAAACGAAGATCCAGCAAGTGCTGGCTCGGACTATACGCTGCTCCTCGCTTATGGCATCAGCATCCTACTTGATCAACCGGATAGCCACTATAATATCAATCTGAAGCTTGATCCGCCTGTAGGCTTCAACATCATGGCCAGATAGTACCCACAAGACTGGCCGCCTCGGTGCCAGCCCGATGTGCAATTCCTGTTGCTTCAGTGTAGGCGAGATTGCCAGGCGAGGCCGAGTCGCGAGACCGAGACCTTCATCAGCTTGCGCAGCTGGCCAATTCGCCCTCGACGCCTCATGTAGCCCTCGAGACCGGCGCAAAACAATGATGTAAACGCAATGTAGTCTACAGCCTATAGGCCGTGCCATACAACATCACAAGGCTCCCGAGCACAGCCCCTCCAGCAAGCGGTACTCGATATGCTGGCTCGCTGCTGCCGGGCAGCCAACAATGAGCGCCAGTGCGCAGCATTGACCACCATTTCAGCTATCAACTATGGCACTCAAGTGTGCCGTGCAGGCCTCTGAGCTTAATTCGATGCGTGATAGATGCAGCAAGCGTCGGCCTCACACTGGCCATGGAGTCAGTTAGGTAGCTGTTGTGCGGTGATCATAAGAGCTGCTCGCCAATCACCTTGGTGAACGGATATTAATCGTTGCCAGCAATCAAGATGGCGCTCGCAAAGCAAGACTTAGGTCGGCTTCCTGCGTCAAGGAACGTACACGATCGTTCGAGAGAGGGCTGCAACGCAGCACGCCTAAACGCTTCACCAACAGTGCATACTATTTGAAGACTTCCCAAGGGTTCCCAATCAGCAGGACCGCAGGCGTGGCGGTAAGGTAAAATCAGAACAACAGGCTCTGATATGTAAGTACCATCGGTGCGAGGATTTTTGATCAGGAGATCCGCATATCAGGGTTGATTATTCACCGATGTTGTTTGGAGAAATTAAGATGTTCGCATGATCAGGGTTAGATTGCTACCCTGGCAGTGCCTGGCAGGAGTTGCACACCTACAGTGGTACCCTCCTCCCCTTCCAACTTCCACCCACTGCATGCCGGCAGTCGGGGAGGAGTCGGTCGGTGGTTGTACTGTACAGCGTATCCGCTGTGTACACTACCAAGTCCTGGCGGTACTCTTGTGGACTTGCACTACAAGCAGATCACCCAGCCACAGCCGCACGGGTGATCTGCAATCGCAGGAGCAGCAACCGTGTGCTACGTCCATCATCGAATTCCAACGGGCGCCCGAAAGCATGGAAACTCGTCACCGAGCAAGGTCCATGCTGTCACTGCTTCATCAGCTCTGAATGTTGTATGTCTCGATCTTCTTGGGCCCAAGACATGCGGTGACCATGACCGCGACCGCGACCGCGACCGTGCAGGTAGGTAAGGTGGTCAGTGACAATGGATCACAGGTCAGTGATCTACGGATTATCGCCTACGCAAGAGGTCGCACATGTCGAAAAAAAAGTCCTTGATCACAGAAGCTCGTATTCCTCCCGACACGAAGCGGTCCTCTTTTTGTCTCTCTCTCTCTCTCTCTCTCTCGCTCTCCTTTCTCGTGGTGAACGAGCGGCAACTCTCATCTCATTATCAACGGTTTTCCGAGGTCCCGCAGCACTCTCCCGGGCGCGCTTGTTTTGTCGAACCCCGTTCATCACGGTTACTGCAGTACAACTCTGTTGGACGGGTGTGGGCCAATGATACCGAACGAGCCCCTGAATCCGATCAACCCAACCATCGTGAAACGCACGAGCGAGCCGCCGCCTGTACCGTGCCTTGCGTT
>LKEB01000060.1:139888-173197 GCA_003795295.1 Cytospora leucostoma | reverse complement strand
GGGGCGGTGCATCATCGGTTTGTCCTACTTACCTCCCATCTTGAAAACACCAGTCTCCTTCTTCTTCAGCAGGTTCTCGACGTGCTGACTGTGGGGTGTCATGGGACATGAGTCAGTCAACGAAACCCAATACTCGACAGGAACAGTCCCCGGAGGTCATCATACAGAGAGACAGAGAGAAGAAAAAAAGGGAGAAGGAGAGTCTATCTTACGGCCGGACCTCGAGCCTCTTCTGCACCGTGCCGGGCTTGTCCGGGACGACGACGAGCCACTCATAAGTCCGGGGGGCCGAGGAGGAAGACATCCTAGCTGCTGCTGCTGCTGCCGTGGATGCCTGGGGAAGTAGGTAGATTGATCGTGATGATCTTGGTGAGAGTATACGTCTTGCGAGAAAGGTGGTATTCAGGCGCGTTGCCATTGATTTGCTCAAGGAAGGAGGAGAAAGAGGGTACGGATTTAGATGTCTATGGTAACTTCTTAGCTCCGATGTCGTTGCGGGAGTGAGTGCACTTGGGTGGGGCAGACGGGGCGGACGGGGCTCTCCCGCAGCCCAGGTAGTGCACAGCAAGTGATACGGTCCAGATATTTGCAAGATATTGCCCGCGAAAAACTCATCAGCAGTCACTACACTCGTTACCCTGCTTCCATTTGCTACAGTATTCAACGCATCACCGGTGGTGGTTCAATCAGTGGTATATTGTATGGGTGAGCCAGAAGCCGGGACCAGAATTAGCGGTAATCACACTGTCTGGAAGCTATATAAGGCCCTCTTTCTATACCACTTTCACCATTTCCCTCTCCTTCCCTGTCTTCATATGTGCCAATGCCCTCAGAGGTCCTGCATTGCCACCCTCTCGCGCAATTCTCTGAAGCAAACTCCTGCATGCTATTGAGCATCCTGCTATGCTACCCAAGTTTCAACGCCCAAAAATGATGACCTGGATTCCGGTGCCAGTAACTCCATGCTAAGAAGCCAATTATGAATAACAAGTTGAGAAACGCAAAACAAGCCCATCCAAATGCAGTGCTTTTGCCGTCGTTCATCCTCGAGGAGCCATCGTAGCCGCCTCCGGGACGTGACTCCTTTCGAAGACATATGTACAGTGTATAATCCCCTCTAGTCAAGCTCGATGATCTCTACCACCCTCTCAGCTGAAGCCGACTTGCTTGGCTGCTTCCTCAGGGCAGTGACAGGCCCACGTGCGGCTGGACCATCACCATCGCTGCCCGCGTCATCATCATCGACCTGCTCGATAACCGGCCGCCAGGTGCCGTCGGCAGCAACGAGAATCGATTTGGTCTCCAGCTTGTTCAGCTGCTCTAGCTGCCGGCGCACGTCGTACAAGAAGCTGTCGATGCGCAAACTCTTCGGTCGCGCGTCCGCAGTGCAGATAGGACACTTCCATTTATCAGCATCCGATGGCTCCACGTATTTTGGACATGTGCACGTTTTCTGGTGCCCACACTTGATGGTCTGCTTGGGCGGCCGCGTGGTCAACCACGTCTCGAGGTCGAAGCACTCCATGTGGGTGCAGGTCGCGCCACGAGCTGGTACTGCGAAGATCAAACTGCTGAAAGGATCCGTCAGATCGATCGACAGGTCCGACGTGGTAGTGCCCGTCCGATCGATCACGGCTATGCCGTCTCCTTCTGGTACTGCATTGACTCGTTTCCGGATCTTCTCCAGAGTCTCTTCGCGATCGGCCAGACCATTGGCCCAGACGTACTGCAGAACCTGTGAATGACTGAGGGTCTCTAATGTCTCGACTGCCATGTAAAAGTGCTTGGCCCTCTGTTGTTTCCTCGTTGCACCTGTCAGTGCGACTTTGAGCTTATTGACACCGGGGGTCACGAAATCTGTCAACTCCACCGGCAGGTCCTTGCCATGATGAGTACCTCTCCTGACGGCTAGTTTTTCTTGGTTGAAGTGTGGGAATATGTGTTCGGGCCACGAAGTCTCTTTTATCACCCAATCTGACATCGCAATCGGCTTGTCCACATCTACTTGGCAGCAACGAAGGCGGTACCGAAGCGAGCCATTTGTGTATCCTCGGGCAATCAGCACCGGTTTTCGACCGTCGAGTGGTGGTACATCCTTTGCCTTGCTAAGCAACGAGAACTGCCCAGGGCTTACCGTAAACTCGAGCGACGGGTGATAATATTCCAGGCGGAAAGGTTCTATGGCGAAGGAACGGACAGACTGGTAGTATCGCTCCTCTTTGTCTTCCATGCAATCTACGACAAGCCTGGTCCGATCAGGACTGCGGGCCTGAGCTTGATGCAGCGACATGAAGAGGGACTTCCTATCGTGATGAGAATGAGCGTGTTCACTTCGCTCGATCACTTGGCCTGGACGTGGCACGATCGTTGACGAGGCACGGGGCCAATTGGCCATCGGCATACCATTCATCTGCAGTCGTGTTGGTGTCCGTGGCAAGTTAGTGCTGTCTGGCCGGGATGGGCCAAACTGGAGGGGTGTCATGTATTGCACGCCTGGCGTGGATTGGCCAGGGGACATCGGTGATGGGTTGATGCCTCCAAAGCCTTGTTGGTGCATAGTTCCCTGGTGCATCGGAGCCATCTGATGGGTATGCGGAACCCTGTACTGTAGATTCTGCATATTGGGGGTTGGCGGTGGATAGTTGACATAGTCGTACTGCTGAGGACTAGGCAAGCCTGGCATGTAGGCCTGTGGACTGGGCACCGACTGTGCCATCGGCGAAGCAGGATAAGTCATCATCGTTGGTGAACTTTGCAGTACCAGATTCTGAGGGATCTCATTGATTTGAAGGCCAGGCGTTGTGGGGCTGAAAGCGCCCCTGGACATTTGAGGGCTACCCACCGCATGTTGCACCGCTGCGCCTTGAGGTGGCATGGTGGTATTGAGGGGGGGAAACCTAGGATGCGAATTTTGACGCGAAACTTTCCTGGCATGGTTTGCCACGGGACGCCTAACCTGCTCGTACTGGTGGTCCTGGTAAGTCGCTGCGTGAGGAGGCAAATGCTGCTGGACAAAAGCTTCACGGGGCAGATGTGTCTGCATCTGCTGGGCTTGGTGCTGTTGAATATATTGATGATGCGTCCTTTGCTGCTGTGGTTGCTGCTGTGGTTGCTGCTGTGGTTGCTGCTGTGGTTGCTGCTGGGCTTGGTGCTGTTGGGGGTATTGCTGATGCATCCTCTGCTGCTGTGGTTGCTGCTGGGCTTGGTGCTGTTGATTATGTTGCGGATGCGTCCTTTGCTGCTGTGGTTGCTGCTGTGCTTGTTGCTGGGCTTGGTGCTGTTGGGTGTGTTGCTGATGCGCCCATTGCTGCTGTGGCAGTTGCTGCTGTTCTGCCCTGGCTCTGGCTACTGTCTGACGGTAGTATTGGATGAGCGTCTCGTTCCGCCGCTCGAGTCCGACTGGGTCGTTTGGCGGGACGAAAGTTCGATATTGACCTTCAATAAGATGGTTTTGTTGGTCCAGCTCGAAGAGTCTATCCATTTCCGCACCGAGGTTTCCATCCGGAACACCCAGTCTCCGCCTGGCTGTTATGAATAGCAACCTCTGCAAAACGGCAGAGTAGCATTGCAATTTCCCAACCAATTCATCCATCAGATAAGGATAATGTCGCTTGAAGAAAGTTTCGTTCATGGACAACCAATATCGGGACAAATTGGAGAGGAATGCAGCAACCTGCTTAACGATCGGATTCCGGTACGACTCAAGAGGTTGATCCGGGAAGCATGCACACCAATCCAGATTGGACCGGGAGAGGCCAGTGTTCTGTCCAAGATCGACCTGCAGAATAGCAAAGCCATCCCGGGCGGTCTCTAAATCACAACACAGCAGTTTGGTGGTCAATTTGGGGTCGCAGGACCATAAACAGTAGAGCTGGTGCATGGTCAGATAAAACATATCATGCTTGGCGCATGCCTCGCGAAGTATCTGAAACCGTATCCGCTCAACGGCGGGGTTCAGTTTATCCATGCCTCCCAGGTGAGATATACGTTGTTCGACGCGGGCAGCGAAGCCAGAAAAGGACATGTCCTTTAATTGTACTGCCGGGCTAGATGGAGTCCTATCAAGGAAATCAGCACTGTCTTAGTAACTCAAAGGGACATTGTTCTGCGCACTCGATACGTCGCCTCTTGTTGGGCTGCTCCCCTGCGGCAGTCGCCATTGCCGACTGAAAGGCCCTTTCCAACTCTATCGCCACGTGGCCAGAAGAGCCCGAAGCGTTCGCAACTGGTCCCGGCTGAGGGGCGTGGGGGAGCGTCGGAGGCGCCATGGCGAGTGGAGACTGCAGGCTCTGTAGAGGCATCCCAGCTGTTGAATTCTCTGTAGTAGGAGGCCTCGCCGGCTCCCCAGCGACGACCTCGGCGTCGGCCGGAGTCGCATCATTATGGTGCAAGGGCGGGTTGGCCAAGGCAGAAGATTGGACTGCCGGGGCCTGTCCGGTGTCCTGCCTCTGGCCAGCGGGCATCACAGACGAGGCGGGAGAGTATGGGCTGTCTCGATCTCGGGGATTCGACACGGCAGGGCTTGGTTCGTCGCTGGGTGCGGGGGAGGGTAGTACGTTCGTAGGAGTCCTGGGGCCGGTTTTGCATGTCAGCTTTCTGGTGATATGGCGAACTTCAGGCTGCCCCCCAACACGCGTTGCCCGTGTCCACAGGGCACGACTGATTCGTGTGCGTACAAAGCTCTTGGGCCAGAGTTTTGGCCGGGGGAGTGATGTTGCAATCGCCTTACTTTGAGAGTTGTAGAGTCGGCTGTTGGGCCAGCTGGGCCCGAGGAGGAGGGCGAGGACTTGGCTGAACAGGAGCGGCGTTCAACATCCATGCCTTTTGCCTGCCGCCTACGAAGGCGTTGAGAGTGGTGTTGGCGTGGACGACCTGATTGTTTAACCCGCCCGGCAGGCCCGAGTGCGCCGAAGTTGGACCGGGCATGTTATGTCGGAGGGTCAGGCAGGTATTGGAAGGGACATTGAGAGAAGTTCTTGATCGATGGAGGGCTGCGATTTTCGAATGGGTTGACTCAGACGAGGACTTTTTCGGCGGGAAACCTCTGGAGAAGTTGTGATATTGTTTTGTGGTCAAACAGAGCGATGGCTGGCTCAGCATGGAGACAGACCACTTGCCAGAGTCGAAGGCCGAGGGACTCGTTCCTGAAGGGTGGCCCTATAACCAGACTAGAAACATTTAGAAGTCTGGAGGGAATGTAGACGGTGCGCGGTGGCTAGTGGAAGTGACCAGGTTCCAAGGTTGGGAGGTGGTGGGTTTTGGAGGGTGTTTCGGGAAGTGGCAGCTGTTGTTGTCATTTATCCTAATGGGACACAAGAACTATGGAAGGCACAAACGGTGTTCCTATGCAAGGCCAGCCAGGCATGCAGGTAGGCAGGCTTGCAAACAGGCAAGCCCAAAAAGGAAGCAAAGCAAATGGTCAAATAGGGCGTGGAAGAGGTGCGATGGAGGAAGGCGTGATCAGATATGAGAGTTTGATTTAATGCAAATGACAACGACCTACGGAGTAGGCAGGGCAGGTACTAAGGGAGCAGGGTAAATAGGTATATAAGTACCTAGGTAGGTAAAGTAGGTAGCTAGGTACTTACCTAGTTGGTAGTCAAGCTGTCAGTCTATCAGATGAAAATATGAAAAGATGAAAAAGATGAAGGGTGAGGCAGCCACGATGTGCCACGATGTTTTGATTTACAGCCAGGCCAATATCAACAAAGCCGGAAGAGGTTGCAGTTTCCGGGATCTTGTGTAGGGGTGGGTGAACAGTCATTGTTCTTGCCCTATTCCTTCCCTTTTCGGTCTCTTGTCCCTCCATCGATCATCCTTCATCCGGGAAAGAGCATTATGACAAAGAAAAGAGGCTTGAGGGCGCGTAATGACAGCTGCTGTGTGCAATCGATGGGTCCGGTCCGTCCATGGATCCCATCAATGCTATGACCGACCGTTGTTGGCTTGTTGGCTTGTTGGCTATCGTTGGCTGCTGCTCTCGCTTCTGCTGTAAAATTTTTGGGGATTCTTTGCTTCTGCTTGCTTGACTAACTGACTGGATTGCATGACCGACCGACCGACCGATGGAATCAATGCCGGAAAACGGATAACGGACAAGATGAAATGGCAAATGGCGCGCTCCAGTGGCAAAGTGGTAGGTACGGGTAGTGGTAGTGGTGAAATTGCCGATCATTTACTGTTCAGGACGACGCGCGGGCCCTTTTTTTGAATTACTGGCCTAATGGCGGGTAGATCCCTGCTTCTCCCTAACTCCCTCCAGCGGGCTACTCCAGAGGACTCCTCTCTGATCCTCCCCGCGGCGCAGTGATCGGCTGGGGGGGGGCAAAACTTAATTGTGAAGACTTGTTTGATTGGACACATCAAACCAACACGTACTTAAGTCACAAGTCACACGACAGCATCCTGGAAAATACCCTCCAACCTGCATCTTTATGCCATGAATTAATGCTAAAGATGATTCGTCAAATATGCCAGTCAAATACCGGTAAATTGTAGGTAATTCATTAGGTAAGTGTATTGCAAGTTTGATAAGATTATATACGTTCGTTTACTCAGATCTTAGGACTCTAAGGCTACCGTCATATACTATACTATCTATACCATCTCGGTACCTGAGTGTGTAAAGACTGATAGGTATTAGCCGAAGAGATGGCGACAAGGGAGGACTATGGAACGCTCGAGACTTATAGTCCTGACGAGACATATGCATCCATCCTTACATCTCATCCGAGCTCAATCAAAATCAGAGAGTGAGGTTTGGTTTGGGCTTGTTTGTGTGTGTGTGTGTGTGTGTGTGTGTCAACTCACTCGCATCATCAGATCACGGAGTAGAGATTTGCATGTTTGTTGAACGCGTAACGGAAGTTACCATAAATAAATATCAACGGTTACTGCTACGGGCATGTGAACGGGGATCTAATGCCGGATTACATAAACCCTCATCTTCGTGTACCTGGGTACCCAGGTATTTCCCGAGGTCCCGTATCGTGCAGATACTGATAAGAAAGTACTGGTACCGATAAGGAAGTGGGTCCCAAAAAGTTTCCCAGACAGACTTCGTTTACTATTGCTGCTTTTGCACGTTTGATCACACACAGTCGCTAATCCTCACTCTGCATCCACGATCATCCATACTCCCTCCTTTCCCCAGGCCAATCCTTCTCTGCGCCCACCTAAATCCCCCCTCCCAGATAGTCCACATCCCCAACATACCCAGCAGACATGGCAGCAGAAGTACGGCCGTTGCCCCAACTGAAGTTGCCCTCGGGCCCTTCTCCCATCACCGCCGAGCAGCGATACTGGAAGACCTTCAAGAACCAAAAGTCACACACCAGCACCGCCTCCTGGCCCGTGGCCCACATCAGCTTCCCCTCGCCCTACGCCAACAGCACGACATCGACCTCCTCGACCACCGCCACCAAGAACAATGACCTCTTCGCCGTCACCTCGGGCCCCAGGGTGGACGTCTACTCCATCCGCAAGCGCGAGCCCCTAAAGACCATCGGCCGCTTCGACAGCGTCGCGCGGAGCGGTGAGATCCGCTCCGACTCGCGCGTCCTCGTGGCCGGAGACGACAGCGGCAAGATGCAGGTCTTCGACGTCGCCGGCGGCTCGCGCGCCGTCATCCTCAAGACCTGGCACGTCCACAAGCAGCCCGTCTGGGTGACCAAGTGGAGCCCCACCGACCTGACCACGCTCATGAGCGCCTCGGACGACAAGACGGTGCGCCTGTGGGACCTCCCCAGCTCCGCGCCCACGAGGCAGTTCGTCGGCCACCAGGACTACGTGCGCAGCGGCTGCTTCATGCCCGGCGGCCTGGGCGCCAGCAGCAACATGATCGTCACGGGCTCCTACGACTCCACCGTGCGGATATGGGACAGCCGCGTGCCCAACGGCAGCGTCCTGACCTTCAAGCACGCCGCACCCGTCGAGGAGGTCCTCCCGCTGCCCACGGGCACCACCGTCCTCGCCGCCGCCGACAACGCCATCTCCGTGCTCGACCTGGTCGCCGCCAAGCCGCTCCGGGTCATCACCAACCACCAGAAGACCGTCACGTCCCTGTGCCTCGCGTCCAACGGCAGGAGGGTCGTCAGCGGTGGTCTGGACGGGCACGTCAAGATCTTCGAGACCGGGTCGTGGAACGTCGTCGCCGGCATGAAGTACCCCTCGCCCGTGCTGTCCCTGAACGTCATCACCGCCGGCGCCAACGCCTCGGACCGCCACCTCGCGGTGGGCATGCAGTCGGGAGTCCTGTCCCTCAAGACGCGCCTCACGGGCTCGGCGGCCGAGAAGGAGCGGGAGCGCGAGCGCTTCAACACGGCGACCGACCTCTCCCAGCTCGACGCCTCCAAGTCCACCACCAAGCGCAAGCGCAAGGAGATGCTCACAAAGTCCCTGGCCTCGGTCCACGCCGACGTCGACTTCCTCATCGACAACGACGCGACGGGCCGCAGGAGGAAGGAGCAGCCCTGGCAGTCGGACCTGCGGCACGGCCGCTACGCCGCCGCGCTCGACGGCGTCCTCGACACGGCGGCCCCGGACCACAGCAAGCTCAACGTGCTGACCCTGCTCATCGCCCTGCGCCACCGGAGCGCCCTCCGCGCCGCCCTCGAGGGCAGGGACGAGGGCTCCGTGGCCCCCGTGCTCGGCTGGATATGCAACCACATCATCGACCCGCGCTACCGGGCCGCCTGCGTCGACGTCGGCCTGCACCTGCTGGACCTCTACTCGGAGCACGTCGGCGCCAGCGACGAGCTGGCCACGGGCTTCAAGACCCTCCGGAAGAGGGTCGGCCAGGAGGTCGAGAAGTCGCAGGTCGCGGCCCAGACGGGCGGTATGCTGGAGGCGTTGATGATCGCTGGTGAGGCATAGGATGTGTGTGCATGCGTGTGGGTTTCGTAGTACACACGTAGTAGTGTTGTTTGGAGTAGTGGGGTAGATGGCTGGTTGGCAAGGGGCGCATTCCCGACGACGACGACGACGAAGACGACGACGAGGAGAACATAATCATTGTCTCCGTATCCGGTTCAAGAAGGTTGGCATTGCTCAGGCGTTCCGTGTTTGGGAGGGGTTTGGGAGGGTGGTGGTGGACAAACCAAGACGAAAACAAAAAAGTACGAAAAGAAGGGAGAGAGGTGGGCGGGGGAGGGCACAAGGATGGAAAGTTCGATGGGCCGATCGATGCCATTCTCTTGTGGAAAAGGAAAAAAGAGCCATGTGAATGATTTGATACCAAAGCAAAGCCATGTCCATACATTATCTATTTGGCATCGTATAATGGGGCGTAAAAAAAAGAAGCAATTAGAACTTTCGAGAAATTGCTGCATGTTCATTGAGTTGACTTGAACTATACTGATGAGCGAAGTGAGCGGATTGATATGTTTAGGCTTCGCATATCAACCTTGGCCGTTTGGCAACGACTAAAGCCTTAAGAAGGGCGCAGAACAATTGGTACCAGATGGATTAATCAACTATCATTCATCTCTCATCGTATCTCATCGTACAGCTGGATAGCTCAACCTAGGTCCCGGCAACAGATAACGTAGCCAAGTCCGGCTTCTCGGGCACTCTCCTCGCAACTATGGCCTGGACCAAGAGTAACGTGTTGTAGAGAGTAGTGCCAGTGTTGAGCCCAAAGCGGGGAAAAGAGAAAGAGGTCCTCTTCCTGTCCATATGTCCCCATCCGTTTCCATATGCAAAGTCGTCGTCCGTATATCATGATGTGTCGTGAAGAACGGAGTTAGAAAAAACTCCATAATGTAACCCTTTGAACCCCCCTATTAACACCAGATCAACCGTTGCTTCCATCCCATCCCTTCCATTTCCTTTCCTTGCATACAACCGGTCCTGACCATTTTTCGAAACCTTTCTTCTCGTTCTTATCCTACAGTGATACATATTCGTCATCCCATTGATGACGACTCCTCCATATAGGCCATCTAAAAGCAAGTCACATCCGATCCAAGACCGACTGCTCCCATATTGCCCCCGCTTCTCATCGTCATCATCCCCAAGTCCACTTCGAGGATGTCTGAGCTTTTTGCCCTCATGCGCGTACGGACTCGGCTTCTTAGAGCTTGCCTAATAATATCCAAGTCTCTGGTGCCTCCGCGCCCTCCCAGTACCGATGTCGATCCGACTCATCTCCTCCATGAGTGCTTGCTGCCCAAAGTCACCGTAGCCATTTCGGTTCATCGGGACCATCGCACCGCTACCCGCAGTCAGGGGCACCTTAGCCGGGACTGGTGGCGCAGAGATGCTATGGTCCCTCGCATGGTAGCCAGGCGACGTGTCGTACATCGGGGGAGGGGCGTAGTTGTCATAGTCAAAGGTGCTGGCGCGGCTGACCGGTCGCGGTGCGAAACTCTCCTGAGAACCATTGGCACCAGACATCACCACAGGCATGGCAGAAGCGCGTGTGGTTTTCTTCTGCAGCCGGTTCCGGACGGTACCCATCTGTGACGAGGCGCTGTGGTTCGGCGGTTCGGGAGGAGCTGGCAGCGCCATCATGGTGTTCGGTCTCGTTTCACGAATTCGTAGCTGTCTCCTCCCCGATGATGAGACAGGCTGTGGGCCAGACATAGTTTGACGTGTCGGTGAGCGTGTCGGCGAGCCTGTGCCAGGCTTCTTGTTCTTCGGCTCCGGCTCTGGTGCCCATGTGTCCATCGGTAAGTGATCCGAGGGGTCGATTTGCTTGCCATCGTACGTTATTATTTTACCGCTGTTCTCGTCGAAGTCGGACCTGGGAGGCTCGTTTGCAAGAACGGGATTCAAGGCATCGTAGTCATCAGGACCGAAGGGGACGCCTGAGAGGCGGCGGCCATCTTGCGGCGGGGCGGGGCTGACCGACTTTCTTCGAATGGCAGGCGGGGCTGGGCTAACTGAGTCCCTCCGCATGGTAGGCGGGACGGGGCTGACTGACTTCCTCCGGATAGTATGTTGTCCTCTGGCCATCGGGTTTGGCGAGGTGTCTCTCCTCATCATCGGGTTTGGTGAGGGATCTCTCCTCATCATCGGGTTTGGTGAGGGATCTCTCCTCATCATTGGGTTTGGCGAGGGATCTCTCCTCATCATTGGGTTCGGCGATGGGTCTCTCCTCCTCATCATCTGCTGCGACGATACGCTCCCTGATGAGTAGGGCGCTGGCCTGCGATCATAAACATCATACGAGTCTTGTCTAGGCTGCGACATGCTGTACTGGTACGGATCCGGCGGCGGCGCACTATAATTCGGTGGTGGCTCAATCATTTTACGCCCCCTGGCAGAGGACGCAGAGTATACCGTAGACTGCCTCTCGGGTGGAGGCTGAGTATACTGCCGTTCGGGCCGCCTGTCCTCCTTGACAACCCTGTGGGACAACTCCATCGAGAGATTTGGGTCAACTCCAGGAATAAGCGCAGCGGGGACAGGGGGAGGCAACGCGTTTCTCATCGATCCATCTGGAGCTCTGACTTGCGTGTCTTCGAGCTCCTGTTCACTGCCAGGGCGGAATGGCGTGTAACCACTATTCTGGGTTTGCGTGTCGTAAGACGCCTGCGATGCGCTGGAAGGCCGATAGTCTCGCGAGGATAAAGACAGATCAGATCGCGTGTAGTCCCCGGAGTGTCTGTGAGCACTCGAAAGTGAAGAACTGCTGTAGTGACCGACAGGGGCACTGCCTCGACTTCTTAAGCTTAGGGGAGCAGGGCTGGGATCTTGACGATACTGGGGCTCGCCGTGCTCTGATACACGAGGTGAACTACGCCTAGAGTTACTTGGAGAGTCTGGGACGTCTTCCACCGTTGCCTGCAGAGACCTGTGGTGTGCTTCGTAGTCGGGGTCGTAAGAATGGTGACGAGAATGAGCCACTAATTGTTGATTGCCAGCAGCATAGGGATCGTTGCTCGGCGCAGAGGATGAGGGCGCGGAGTTGTAGGCCTGATAGACTGGACGTCCGGGATATGAACCCGATGAGATCGACTGGCGGTGAGCCTCATTCCGCAACACCTCCTTTCTCATAGCAGGCTGAGACTGGCTTTGAATAGTCATTTCACGACTGGGGCTGTAATTGACATCGGACGGCCCGCTGAGCGTATTCCGGTGAACAGGAGGAGGCGGCGGCCGATCATCATCAAGCTCTGCCGCGGGGGGGAAACCGTTGGGCGACCCGCCATATGGGACAGATGGTAAATATCTCTGATCGGCACTATGCCCGTACGTATCAGGTGAATACATCGAATCCTCGGAGTAGACTGGATGTCTCTCTAACGACGCACGGGGTCCGTCAATCATCTTTGTTGGTGTGTGGTAGGGGCCTGATGAGTAAGGCTCAGGCTGGCGTTGGCGAAGTGACGAGTCGCTGTACTGTGCCGAGTGTGAGGGAGCATGGTTCGTAGAATACGGTGAGGGCGGCATTGGTTGCGGTCCCCTCTGAAGTTGGTCTGCTGTTGGGTAACTCGGGACAAAGTCTCTCGGAGGACTGGGTTGTTGCCTCGGAGGTGTCGGGACATGACTTGAGGTGGGCCGCGGAAGTTGGGCCGGTGCTTGGCCTGTGAAGGGATCTGATGGAAGCGGGCGTCTCTTCGGGGGCGCTCTCAGCGAGGCAGTCGGGTCTACGTCGGCTGCAACAGGCTTGGATTTGACGGCTGGTTTCTCGGGTTTCGGACGTTGGTCGTAGTATGTAATTTCGATCCTTATCTCTCCGGCGTACTTCCCCCTACAGCTTAGGTTCTGCCACAAATCGTTCTGGCCACCTCCGGGGACGACAATGTCTCGTAGGTCGATCCATGCTTCTCCTATCAAGTCGGTCTTCTTATCATCATTGAACACGGAGACCTTGAGTTGGTAATAATCCGGGGAGTCGTGAACAGAAAAGCGCAGCTCTTGGTCCCTTGAAATGGCAGTTAGAGACTGAAGGGCGGGCGGGGTGCAGGGTTGGGCCCGTCGTGGGGCTTGTGCTTACCACTTGGGAGTCTGGCCTCCTCGGATGTCCGTGGTGGTCTTCTTGGCGATCTTGCCCAGCCTTGCAGCACAATACGGGTCCTGCTTGCCAATTGTCTTTCTGTTGGGGAGGTTCTTTGCGCGGTCGACAATAACAACGAGTGTACCGATTTCCGGACCGTCGATGCTCATATCGGCGAGGATGCCGGCGGTATGAGCGCCATTGAGGGGATGGGACTTGACCATATTGCCCAATTACCTCCGGGCTCGAAGGTGCACCGGCTGTCTCCCAATATCAATGTCCAGTCTGGAGTTAAGTTTCCACGGCCTCGCGGGACGATGATTGGTGAGGTTGATGATTGGTGGATTGATGTAGGCGAGGCGAATCACATGGAGGAAAGAAGGCTAGGTCAACGAGACCATGGAACAACGGGACAACGTGAGGAGAACGAAGGTGTATTCTGGTTTCTGAAGTTCGATGTCACACAGCGACGAAGGGGAACGAACGACGAGTAGAGAGAGGTTGGCTCTGGTGACGTGTACCAGGGGAGGAGACGTGCAAAGGTGGGAAAGGTGGAAAAGAGAGAATAAAAGAGTGGATTCGGGTGTGTGTGGTGTATGTAGCAGGTAGAATATGTGGTATTCGCTGGCTGCGGACGAGGCTCTGGGGTGGTTTTGGGATGGCTTCTGGGAAAGCTGCGCGTACCACTGCCCACCCGGGCACAACAACAAGTGCTGCTTCCGTAGATGGTGGATGGCAATGCACTGAAGATGGAGATTCAAGCTCAACCCGGCGCAGGGAGTGCCCAGAGAGTTGTGGGCCGAGGTGGCTGGTTAACTCAGTTAACTCAATGGGTTTTTGGTGCAGCCCAGAAAACGGGGAGGCTGGGGCCAATCAAAGGCGGCGCCTGTCTCGCTAATGCGCGTGGGAGCAGGGATTCGGGGTCCCAAAGCAGGCAAGGAACAGGGGAAACCGGCACCTGGGCAGGCCTGGCAGTCTATTTAGTGTACGCTATTGAGTTAGAAACGGCCTGCCCGCCGTGCTGACAGGGAGTACCCAAGACATCAGTACTATCACACGTACCTGTGGTGGGCTGGAGGGGCTACAACTACCTGGCCTACTGGTGATGCTGCACAGTAAAGGCTTCATCGACCTTCCAAGGTTGAAAGGATGGATGTAGAAATTGATTTGCATTGCTGACCCAATGATGAGCCTCCCGACTGATTCCTCGCCCTACTAACTCGGCCCTCTGATTGCCGCTTGCGTACCTACGTACGTAGTGTGGTATGAATCTGGACTGGGATTGACGATGCCAAGCAAACATTTGAAGGCTGGTGATGACTGAAACATGAAACATACTTAGCTGCCTGGGTATGCTACTGGATGTGGTGTAGTACATACAATATACAACATACAACACACACTTATAAACACTGTACTATGAACAAGGCTCGACCGATATGCGATGCGATGGCCGACATCTGGATGCGATTGACGTCGTCTCCACCATGACGCGATCCAACGATCTTCCCATGCTGCAACCTCGAAATTCTGGCCCAACAGTAACAGCAGAACAGACCATCATGCCCCACCCAAGCCTTGCAACTGGTTTATTTTTGCTGTTCCCCGTTGCCTCGATCTTGAATCCTGAACTCGAGGATCGGACTCCTTCAAGGGCTTGATTGGCCCGGCCAGGCAACGACACCCAGGTCTTTCTCCAACAAAAACCCGAGTTGCAACCCGGCATCTCATCGGTCATCGGCAATCGGCTATACTTTACCATGCAAGAATCTCGTGCATGGTACATATCCGTTATGCAAGATTTGGACCCTCTAATGGGGGCCCAGCCCTTGCTGTCTTGGTTATCTGCGGATAATAAACATCGCCCGCCCACCAAACTGCCAATCCTGAATTCGGCCTGCAAGTCACAGGATGCCTGCACTGCCACCGTTTCGAGTCACTGCCACTGCTTATCTTCCCACATGGCCAACCGGATCCGACAATCAGGCCAAACTCTCAGGCTCAGCTCGCGATTCCAAGATGTCGTCGTCAGCTTTGTTGGATTTTGGTAGACTGGAAGAGTATTATATATATATAGACTATATATATACAAAGCGGCCAATGCTGACATTTCTGACCAAGCGTGCCGATCGGATCGTCACGTCTGTCTTGCGTCCGCATACATACATACGTGACAGATTACGTTGCCCGAGAGGCTTGAGCCGGCACATTGAAAGAGGCGCGAACAGATAGTGGTGGCTCATTCATGGACGTCAACATGAAAGTGATGCCAGTTTCAATCTTCATGATGTGGCGCATTGCGTCAGCTCAGAGGGCACTGCGCCAGTAGGTGCAGCACAGGACGAGGCACTACTTACTTGCTGAGTAGGTATGTATCTCAGGCCAGATACACGGAATAGAGACGCACAGATATGGCATTACAGTGCTTTGCGTGAGACATGTTGTCAATATCCAGCCACTGCGGCCACTGCACTTCAGGCAATGAAAACAAGTCTGGTTTTGACGAAGCAATGTCGCCAAGGCTATATCTCCTTTTCCCGTATATGCATATGCAATGTCCTTCTGTATTTCATTATGAGCACTGCGTTGCCCTGCCAACGAAGGCAAACCCGGATGGCATGATTAAATACCTAGGAATCTCGTGGCAATATTGTCCGGAGCAAAGCAGCGCTCGGACATGTGACTATCGTAAAACAGAGGTGACAGGTGATGATGGCCCCTGTTCAGAAACCTTGAACCTGCCACCCTGTCAGCCTGTCACGGAACGAGAAAAAATCGTTGAGGCAACCCCTTGAACGTGATCTGCGCGGCCCAGGCGAGACATCGTCCCCGCCAAACAAGCCGGGCTGCGGTCCGCTCGGGGCCGAAACGGGGTAAGGGGGCACGTTCCACCTCCAACTTCAACGTCACCTCTCTCCTCACCTTCGCTCACCTGCGCCTCACCTAATTTCTGCGGGATACCACATTCATCGTTAGCCCCGAGGCTGAAAAAGGGCACTATCGATATCAGCCCACCCAATAACCAGCCCCATACACACACACTCACACAAGTCCCCAGCAAAGCCAGGGACGGCTCACCTTAACGGACGGGGAAGCGGAGAACACACGCCCGAACCGCCTAATCGCACCTAGAGCAGCTCCACCTTACCGGTACCTTGGTTTGACACTTTCGAACTAGAAGGAGAAGTAAAAATCCCGCCAAGCGAAGGCAGAGAAGGGAAAAAAACCCCAATCATGGCAGCAGGAGGCGACAGCCCGGTGACGGAGCCGCAGCCCGGACCCCTGAACTACATCGTCGGCTTCCTAATGGTCGGCCTGGCGTGGGGGCTCACGACACCCTTCATCCGCAAGGCCGCAAAGGACCACCACCCGGCGCCCCACCCCATCCTCGAGTCCGAGCACGTCAGGGCGAGCTGGCTCAGGACCAAGGCCTATGGGGTCTTCTTCGCCGTCGTGGACCTGCTGCGGAACCCGCGGTACGCCGTCCCGTTGCTGCTGAACCTGACGGGGAGTGTGTGGTTCTTTTTGCTCATTGGGCAGGCTGGTGAGTTTTTTTTTGCTCCTTTGGAATATTTGCCACCGTTTCTGGATGTGTTACTAGTAGTGGGTGGATGAGGAGGAGGGCCGTAGCGCGGTTAGGCTCTGGAAGGGTCTTTCAAGGGTTTTCTGGCCGGTATGGTGTTGTGGGTTATCGTGTCATGGCGCTGACCTTGCCTCGCAGAACTGAGCTTGACGGTGCCCATCGTCAACACGTTGGCGTTCCTATTCACCGTCGTCGGGGACTGGTGGGTCGATGGGAAGGTTATCAGTCGGAGTAGGTATCCGCTCTCCCACGGAGTCCCATCCACCCACACTTCGAGTGCCCAAGGCTAACCATGGCTCGTCTAGGCACAATGGTCGGCATGGTTTTGTCCTTGACTGGTATCGCGTTATGCGTCCACAGCAAGAACAAATAG
Source organism: Cytospora leucostoma (assembly GCA_003795295.1). Lineage (NCBI taxonomy): Eukaryota > Fungi > Ascomycota > Sordariomycetes > Diaporthales > Cytosporaceae > Cytospora > Cytospora leucostoma. The sequence goes on along the minus strand of LKEB01000060.1, from coordinate 156,298 downwards.
ACAGGTTGCTTGGCATTGTCATTCTCCTTGTACATATCGCGTCTCCACGTGCGAATCAAAGCGGGCATTCGGGTACTTTAGAGATAGAGCAGGATCCAGTCAGGGTCAGGAATGGTATCTCTTCAAGTGACCTGGCTATGGCCTTCCTGACTTGGTAGCGGTCATCTTGACGCCTCCTCCCTGGCTTTTTGCGAGTCTCGCTAGACCTTGAGGAAACCTATCCTATAATGAGGACACCTCAGGAGTCGGCTCTTGGAAGGAGGCTATCGTGTGGTCACTAGAGATCGAAAATCATGAAGAAACAACCAAGCACGAGCATACAGACAACACCAACTACGAAACGTAGGAGAACGGCGCGAGCGAGGGGCGAAGACGAGCCGGCTCGCATCAAAAGACGCCGATAACGGCTTCGTTGTGCATGCTGACCTCGCATCGGCCCGTCAGGTGTACGTCATGCTGGTTGCGATTTAAATTCTCTATATCGCCGGTGAGATTAACATCGGCTTTCCCAGCAGGGGTTAAGGGGGTTGTGGTGCAGCAGCAACACATCTCGTACCTTCTTAGTATGTAGTGTGTCCGTGACATATGTACACAGTAGCCGCTGGAGCTTATGTGTGCTTGAGGCGGCCCGGTGTGCATGCCTTGGACCATGCCGGATGCAGTTAGATGGCTTCCTTCGTCGAAGAATATCAGGTCATGTTAGCGGAGTCTCCTGCTGGGAGAACGCAGTTGGGGCGATGAGATTGGCTTCGCTTTGTCACGAGACAGGCAGGAGCTTTTTTGACAAGCGCGTTCCTAATATAGTTTCATGCCCAACTACATGTCTGGATGTGACAAGTATGAACATGATATCCACTCTATCCTATCTGCGACTTACCGGAATCAAGCAAGTGTGTGGCCCGGGGAATCTCTTTGTACATCTTCCACTTCGTATGTACAGGAACAGGTCACGGATAGTAGTAACCTGTCCACCTTTGACTTGGACGGCAATGGAGTCTTATGGTTCTTTCTTGCCATCAACACTGAACGTCACTTCTACGAAATTCGCTCAAGATGTACTACATATGCTCTGGGTCAATATAATTATAGTAGTTACCTGAGAGGGCGGCGTAGCACTTAAGTCGATAGACGAGCTGGATGTCACTCGAAGACACCGGCTAGCTGGTAGTGAGCACTTGAGTGCAATTTGCTCGAGGCATATATTAATTGACTGCGCATCAAAAGTATAAGACTCCAAATCCGGCAAGTTTCTTCGAATGATACAATTCTCTCGCACTCCTGGCTGCATATGCAAAATGAACTATGCCAGCAGACACGCAAAGTCCGACCAGCAGAGAACCTCCCGAGGTCGGAAGAGCACCATAATGTAATGTTCCATCTTGTTTGCTTCTTTCTTTCCTCTTCACGCTCCGCCAGGCAACGTTTCAGCGCCTCAGTCCATCCGGAGGGTAATCCGTGGGCAAGCACCATTCCTGGGCATGATATTCCTCGGCGTGGTGTTATACATATGTAGAGATCCCCCGTCTTTGCCGTGTGCGACCCCAGGGAAGCACTCGATAGGGGCTGGAACGTGAGGAATGAGGCCATTATAAGAATGAGGCCATTATACTCCGGGGATCTGCTGAAGAAAAACAAATAGGGACTCGCAGTTTCGTCTTTTTCCTGGATAGTTGCATCAACCCGTTTTATGTTACACAACATAGAGGCCCAATGACTTTTGAGTCGACTAGGGGGATTGCGCATGCAATATCAACCCTCGCACACTTCTGAGTGCCGTGGGGGGTTATTCCCATGTCATACCCAGGGCTCCTCAGCCCTGACGAAACTAAATCTGGCTTCCTGTCAATTTGAGGTGCATAGGAAATCAGTCCATTCCGGCATGACCTGACGTAGACATGCATCTATGCTACACCGAACTCGTTACGTAGAGTTCCATCCAGATACCTCTTCTGTATCACTGGCAGGCTAAATGTAGAATAGCCAGGACAAAGAAAGTACCACATGCATGACCATGGATGCCAGGCCGGTTTGTACTCTTTTCCCCCCTCCGAAGTACCGTCAAGCGCGATCAGCGGTCACGCTTTCGAAATTTCTTGTCTGCGACTTTTTTTTTTATGTGTGTCTTGATTAGCACGATAGCGAATACGGTTTCTTCTACATCCGGGCAGGCAAGGTGAGCTCTCATCTGACCTAGCTCACCGGTATGGGTCTGATCGTTGGGTACCAAGGTGTGAGTGATTGAGAGGGCCGGCATATTCTCAGCACACATTTGGAAACGCCGACAATTACCATTAGGTAAATGAGGACGGCGGAGATGACATCATCCTTAATGAGCTCGTGGAAGTGGATGTGAAGCGATAGCCCCCATGGCTCCACCCAGAACTTGTATAACCACAACTTCGTGGGGGGTTCGATATCAATGGGCTACAAGCAATCCAGTAGAGACGGCGTCGTGTAGGAATTCCCGCATCTTGCAGAGCGGAGCGGGATGCCGCAACGGGCGGCCGACTTCTCGGCACCTGCCCGAGATGCATTGTGTTGTTGGGCCCAAGTGGTAGTCACCATGGGAAAAGAGTCTCCCTGGTGGATCGTCGAGAACTTGGTGTTGTTGATACAGTGAAATAGCATTTAGGGATTGACTGGAAATTTGGGGTGCAGATCTCTGTAGATTGGCGAACGTGATACGCAATCTCGGATCCATCGAGGGGGGATTGTTGTTGCTGTAAACTGCTTGCTTTTGGCTGACAGCTGTTAATTGTCACAATTGTCTCGGCTGCCAAAAGCAAGTAATGAAATCTAAAAGCAACTCCATCGTAATGTTATTTTGAGATCCTCTCCAACATACAAACAGGATAACCACCCATATTTATCTTGAATCATCTATCCAAAGACCATTGAAGTGCCCTGCGCCCGGCAGTGAAAAGTAACCCAAGAAGAAACAAGAATTAAGGAAATTGAGATCAAAAGAGATCAAAATGAAATCGAGAAACGCCTCCAAAAGATCATAGCATGCCTCCAGTCCCGTTTCCTTGCCCCCTTCCCATCCATTCCGTTTCCCACGCGCCATATCCCTTTTGACGCCTTATGTGCAATGAATGAATGAATGGCTGTATATCAGCCCCCTGTATGCATCTAATCCCGCCATCCGTCTTGAAGATCTCGCCTCCCATGGGACGTATAAGATAAAAGAAATGTGGGTATCCTCTATGCTTCTTCAAACAAGTAGCCGGCCGTTGCTCATTAGCATTGTCCATGGTGGTAGGATACCAGCTCCCGGTATTGTTTGCGTATGTGCATGTATGTTTTGTATGTGCGCGCGTGTGTGTCCAGGATACAGCGTCCTATCGCCGGGTCCGCACCCAACGCTGTACAGCGCGGAGGCTAGGGTTCTCGGCCGTCCAGCGGCCCATGGCCAGGTCGGAGGCAAGCAGCTGGGCATAGATGACCTCGTCCGTGATGGCCTCCAGCTCCTATCGAGCAGTGTTAGCCTTTACTCCTTTCTTGATGGCCAAATGTTCCCTCACAGGGAAGTTGTGGGAGGAGCAAGGAGGCAACATACTGCGCGTAGTTGCTGATCACACCGTCTCAGCGGCGATGAGTTCCCGGAGTTCGGTCGCCCGACGAGGACATATGGCGCTCGGTATTCGATCCACCGTTGTGCAGCAGCCTGGCGGAGGAATATCTTCTGTGCTTCGTGTCGTCTGGCGAATGCATCGAGTAGGATCCTGCTCCCGAGTCAGACCTCCTTCGTCGCACGGGATCCCCACGCCAGACTTCCCGTATTTATAAAGCCACAGAAACCGTCCTGTTTGTGAGACTGGGGGTTGTGTAAGGGGGAGATATATGGAGGGAAGGAGGGAGTCTGACTGACTGCTTCAACTCCGCCTTGGCTTGCTCCTCAGGCCCGCCGCTCGTCTCGGGTACGCTCGTGTCGGCTCCGCAGTTCAGGATTCTCTGGCCGTCGAGGTGGCACTGCCGAAGTGCTGTCCATCCCTCTGTGTAATAATCGTCCATGTCAGGTGGGTCGACCGGGAATGCTGTGATGCAGTACTGTATGCTATGGAAGTCTGATAGAACCTCGGCGACGCGCGCTGTTCGGAAGTCGTTGACTATTGACGATGACAACCAAGGGTTAAGGTTAGTATTAGTGCCCCCCGATGGTTGGCCTCCCTCAAGCTTGCCGTCCTCTGGACGGGCGCCACTCCACAGCTTTGGGGCCGCAAAACAGGGAAAAAAAGGGAAAGCCACATACGTCCGTCCATTGTGTAGAAGGAGGCAAAAGCTACGATGCTTGAGGTGATTCGCGTACTGGAGTGGGCTAAGAGGGATAAGGATGGGCTGATAAAGGGAAGTGGAAGAATGCCAGCGAATTATGAAGAGCCAGTGACCCGATCCGTTAAAGGCAAAGTCTCGAAATGGGAAGGTCCAATATTGAGAAATATCAATATGGGGGTCCTAGAGTGGTGTGTGCCTGAAGGCAAGGCTGAGGGCGGGCAGCGAGAAGCATTGGTGAGGAGACGAGATGTCGCTGGCGCCGATGGTCTAGATGATCTCTCGCGATGGGGCCCCTCCTCGGTTCCAAGGTTGTGAGTGGCGACGACCGCGACTTCTTATAACGAGAGGCCGAGGCCATCGTGAAAATTTTCGGAGGACTCCAATGCCATCAACCGGGTAAAGACGTGATCTGCGCCGTTTCCTACCCATCACCGAGAGCAGATAAAATGTTTCGTCACAGCACTAGCCGTCGACAGTTTTGAGTCAACGACAAAAAGCCAACCTTGGAATTGTGAAAGGTGATAGCCCCCATGCTTCCTATCCAGCTCTCCCCCCGCCTCTGGCCGAACCGATATGGCAGGGCAATTAACGAGGTGGGCGGGCATCCAATCCAAGATCCCCAATTCCGATCCCAAGTCCCAATGTTCCATGCGTGAGAGGTGCAACAATGGCATCGCAAAAGCTGCCCAATCTGCAGGAGGATCATCAGGATGGGGAACTCTCGTGCTAGGCCTAGCTGGTTTTTCTGATCGATCAGCTGCTTGTCATTGGGAACCCACCCAGGAAGGGCACTGGGGGATCCTTCAGAGGGGGAGGGAAAAAAGAAGAAGTCAGATTTCAGATACGCATGTGCAGCTGTCCGAGCATGTCCTGACGAATCGGAGAGCTTAGCCGGATTTCTCCCAGGAACCGGTAAATCGGAAGGAGCCAGCGGCACTGCAAGGCGGCGGGTTAAAGACCCTGGCCGAACTGCGAGGCGAGGTATTAGTGTACACTAGGGAAGGTACCATAGGTACCTACCTACTAAGTAAGTACCTGGGTACCCGGCTAAGTAGATGCCTAGCCAGGTCTAGGGGTACTTAAGTACCCCAGTGAGGTACATAATAATGCCATGTACTACGTACCTGAGCATGTGGGTGTATGTACATGTCCAGGTGGCTACCTAGGTACCTACCCAGTCATCCCCACATGGCGATCTTTCTTGACAGAGCCTTACGACGGCTTGCAGCTAGGAGGCGGCGGGGGATGGAAACATTACTTCTGGAGAGCAAAAAGAAGGGGGGGTGAGGGGCAGGGTGCATACGCGTGGCTTGCAGGAGTCGGTGTGCGCTTAACTACATAGATCCGCTGTGATGGTGAATGACCTAAAGGTTGAAGAGGAGACTAGGCATCAAGGTGAAGGGTCAAGAGTGGAAGGCGTCAAGGGAGACGAGCATCCTGGCAACTATCTCACATCAAGATGTGAAGGAGGAGAGAGGTCCGGAGGCCGATGCCGATCATACGAAAAGGGTGGGTGCTCCCTCAGGCAGGGGGCCTAACAGCCAAACAGCAGCCGTGGAGGGCAAAACAACAGAGGGTAGTCCAGGTAGTCCAGGTAGTCCAGGTAGTCCAGGTGTGTTCAGGTAGTGTAGATCAGGTAGTCAGTGCAGTCTAGACCTCAGCTGCGCCATTGACCGGATTAAGGCACGACAGCAGCCCAATCTGGACCCTGCAGTCAGGGGTCCTCTTGGCAGTCGGTGCATCCCTTGCTAGGCCCTACCTAGGTATTCTTTGCGTTCGGCCATTCGGAGTCTGCGTCCCAGAACGGAGCCTCGGGAAGACGAACACACACGGCCTATTTCCAGAGATTTTCCCACTCAATCTCGAGATCTAGGCGAATCAGCCAATTGTTTATCACCCCCAAGCTGAAGAATTTTGGGGTGAAGCTTGCGAAGGAGTACCTGATACCTAGGTAGGTAGATACCTCGATACCTAGATACGTGCATAAATGTCTACCTAGGTACATACGTAACATACCGCATCGTCAACCACGTGTTTCCTCTATACATACCTAGGTATCTTTGATATATGTCCCAATTTACCTAGGTGCCTTCTTTGCTTTTCTGGACACTTCCCTTGGCTGTCTTGGCTGCTTACCCGCTTCAGTCAGCTGAGGCGGGGCTTGACTCCAGACATGAAATCACGATCATACATACTATGTACACCCACCGAGTGTATCAAGTGGACCAGTGAAATCATCGAGGTAGAAAAATAGGGACTTCTCCGCGATGATTATTAACAACCTTGTAAGGTGACGACTGAGGGGCCATCCTCGAACCAATAAAGGAATTGATTGTGGAAAAAAGAAAGTAAGAATCAAAATCCATCAAAAGTCAACTACACTACTATAAACAAGTACACAAGTACCTCATCTCGTACTACGACTCGGCAATCAGGCGAAAGGGACAGGCCGAGGCAGGTGATGAGTTACCTGTAACATGCGGAGATTATTTTACATATAGCAGGTGCTTCATAGGTCAAGGTGTGCATGAGGCGGACCAGCCCGGTTTGATCAGCTTGGTTGGGCTGACCATATCTCAACACCACTTATCACCACCTGGGCATCTCGTTGGGCCGTTATTGGTTATCCACACGCTCGGTTATTGAATTCTCCGTGAGGTATGGTATGTTGTGTATGTATGTGTGGTGTGTGTATGTGGCTGTAGGTGACTATCTAGGTATTGCGGTATGTGTGTGTATATTGGGAGACACACTCGTGGTACGGCTGTTTGTGGTGTGGTCCCTTTGCGCAGCAGCGGAGGTTACTTGCCATAATACAACTACCTCGGTATGGTAGTACCGACCTTGGAAGCTATACTGTGTAACACAGCCACTTTTGAGGCTCTTCCCCACGTTCCCAAGGGTTTGAGCAGGCCTCCAACTAGTCTCTAGCGTATGTTGTACACCACACTACCACGCACTACTATAGTACAAAGATGATGCCACATGCTTCCCCAACCCTATCCCGCCCGCAAGCCCACCCCCTTGTCTACGTCTACACTACATGCCTGCCGGCCTGCCGGCCTGCCCGCTCGCTATATACTACCTAGGTATGTGGACCGTGGAGGCCACGAGATCATACTAAGGTGAAACCCTGCCCATAGCCCTTGTCCGGCTAGATGCTTCCGTCGTATGGAGTGGGCAAAAGTCCGATCGCTTTATGCAACCCATTGCGCAACCCTGCACATGTGATGAGTATCCTCAGCGGAAAATCATGCCATGATATCCTCCTGCTCGGGACCGGTGTAGACATTGGCAGGTATCAAGTCCACCGTGCCGGGTGGTTCCTGCATATTCCCCTCTCAAAATAAATAGAAATCAGGCCTTCAGCTGGACTATCGCTGCTGGCAATTTAGGCCTTAATTCCGTAATTCTTATGCCATGACTACTTGTACAACACAAAAGGTTGAGGCGTCAGGGTACGGAACCCACTTCAAAATGTCCACATTCAGCTGCCCGAAACCTCCTCCGCCGTCCTGCGAACACCCTCTGCAGGCCCACAGGGTCTTCTTCATCGGCTCGTCTCGACTGATTTGCTGATGATGACCGCATCAGGCTGCAACGCACGCCTGACGACTTTGTCAGCTCAGTCCTTCTCGGCGATCGCCTGTAGACGGTCATCGATCTCGTCCTCGGTCAACTTCCTGAAGCTAGGGTCCGTTCCCTCTTTCCCATCCGTTCGTGGGCCGCCAACGATTCCGATCTCGATCTCAGTCTTCTTGAAATCCATACTAAGTACCGTGCTGAGGGTCGTGATGGCCAGCTCGACAACATCCTCCCACGTTCCCTCGGCGTAGTCCTTGTTCTTCAGCTTCTTCTCGAGGTGGTTCAGCGCTTCCTGCTGCTTGGGGCCGGCGGCTGTGCCCTTGTAACCGATATAGTAACCAGCTGGGTCACACTTGAAGAGTTGAGGTCCAAGTTCGGAGTCGACTGATACCAGTGTCGTTGCTACACCATATGGTCGCATGTATGCCTGTTATACACGGTCAGCACCTTCTCTTCTTGTGTATCCAGGTTCCTCCTCCCAGGATAGATTTGTCCTTACGCGCTGGGTGTAGACTTGGGAGATGTTGGCAAGCCTCTTTGCCAAGACATCACATGGCATCTCGTAGCCATACTTGTATCTGAACTCGGCAGCTTCGCCCTGGGCACGCTGAGCAAAGGCTCGTGCATCGGCGATGGAGCCGGTCATGACGCAGCCAACGGAGGGGGAGATCTGGAAGATATGCGACACGGAGGAAGGATCGATCAGTTTATCCTAGCCCGCAGGTCAGCTTCGGCTCGAGCACAGGCGGTGCGACGGGTTGCAGGCAACATACGGGGACCTTCTTTTGCGACAAGACCACGGCGCAGTCCTTGCCCCGGACGCCTATCGCCATGATGTTTGCGGCAGTGATAGCCTTGAAGGCATATTCTGTAGACACGCTTAGAGATCAGCCTCTGTGCTACATATCGGGCCTTTGCAGGATTGAGTTGACATGCTCCGATGTCGATTCGTTCGCTCAGTGTTGATGTAAGGCGATCGGTGACGTCGGGTTGAGGCGCTTGGCTGGGGGGTTCTTCATACCAACTTGGTACAATCTTCCCTGCTCGGAGAAGATCGTGATGTGTCTGTCAATCCCTGTGCCTATATGAAAGAAGTTAGATGTTAGCTATGATGGCACACAGAACGAGACGTCGAGTATCAGCTCGTCCGCCAGGCCACGGCATGACATACCCGACATCTTGACGGCTGGTTCGAGTTCTGACTGGGGTCAGAGAGGGATGGCAGAGGTGCGCCTTCGAAGATTCGGGGAATTGTTGGGTATGGGTATAGTCGTCTTTGTTGTCGTCGTCAGTTGCGTTCGTCAAGTTCGTCGCGATGTGTGGTGGTCAACTACTTGGTGTTACTTAGTAGGTAGGAGCTGTCGTCAATGGAGCTCTTGCCTGGCGAACGCGTTGGCCGTAGCTTGCCTAGAGCCGGCACGCTAGCCTGCCGCTGGAGACGGTGCAACAAGAGTGAGGCTGGCTGGCTGGCTTGGCTGGCTGACGGCTGTCATGGTCCAAGCTCCATGCTTATATAAGCATGGTCAGTACGGAATACGGTAGGTACCGTTCTAGGGACACTACACTATAGCATTCCCCCCCTACTATCGGTCATCGATCCCTGTAAATCAAGCGGCCCCACGCTGCGATAAGAACCAAAGAAAAAAGTCCAGGGCAACTTTTTCGCTGATGTAGATTGGCAGGAAACCCCAAAGTATGATTATTTGATGGTCTCTTCCTCCCTGCTTCCCACCATACATCAAGTCTGACGCACGCACGCCCCAAGGGATCAAGCCCATCCAGTCACAGTCTTGTGTTTTATGAAGCAAATTCCCGGCTTCTGAACTACTCGTGCCGCCGCAACTGCTTGGCCGTTTTTACCTTTGGTGGCTGTCGCTCCCACCATCACGAAACCCCCCCTCTTTCGGAATCTTTGCACGACCCTAAATCACCCTTTCTTGCCACCTCCTCTCTCATCATGTCGGCCGTGCCAGCCTGGAAGCGATTGGGTCTGAAGCTCAAGGGAGCGTCATCGGACGGAAGCCCTACCACCACCACTACTCCCGTTGCGCAGCCCAATGCCAATACCTATTCCGCTCCTGCAGGTCGTTTTGCCCAGCAGCAGCCCAACTCGACAAATGCCCAGTACGGCAGCACGGGTTTCAAGAGGAAACAATTCCCCCCTTCTTCATCATATCCAACCTCTGACAACAAGCGCCCGCGATGGGACGACTCCAACAAGAAGTCCGTCTCCTTTTCTGAGGATACCAAGAAGCCCGCGCCCAAGAAGTCAAAGCCCAAGCAGAAGAAGGCGCCCAAGCCACAAGCTGTGAAACAACCGCATGACCTCACGCCATCTCTCGAGTACCTCAGGACGTGGGACAAGGCCCGCGACAGCTGGAAGTTCAACAAGAACCACCAGACATTGCTGCTCAAGAACCTCTACAACGCCGATGCGATACCCGCGCAGGACATTGACACATTCTACCTTTACATCCGCGACATCAAGGGCGCTTCAAGACAGAGACTCATCGACGAGGCCGAGGAGATCAGGAAGAAGGACATGGCAGACGGTTCCAAAGCATTCCCGGAGGGTACCAAGGGAACGGAGGAGAAACAGCAGCAATATGACGAGGTACTAGCGAGTCTCCTGCAAAGCCAGGCGGACATCAAGGATTCTGGTGATGGCGCCAACGCCAAGCGGAGCTTCGACGAGCTGAGTCTCGTCGATCGTACCAAGGACAAGGAGGTCCAGAACCGTTTGGTCAAGCGCCTGCGCGCGGAGACGGTCATCAAGGAGCTGCAGAATTCGGAAGATGGCGAGAGTGCCGCCACGTCTGCAGCAAGCGGAGCGAACGCGAGCGCCTTGCCTTCCAGGGTCAAGGTTCCGGTCACAAACGGTGACGCGAAAGCCGACGGCAAGCAGAAGACCAAGAGGAGGAAGAAGCTGCGAACGGCGGATTCCGATAGCAGCAGCAGCTCCGATTCGGACTCGTCGGACTCGGGCAGTGACTCGGAGGACGAGGCTGCCAAGGGTGCCAAGCAGGGCAGTGGTAGCAGCAGCTCATCATCATCAGAATCTGACGACGAGGTGGAGGCTCAAGGGCAGGACAACGCCGAGGATGAGTCCTCGAGCAGCTCTTCCTCATCGGACTCGGAGAGCCCAAAGGCTGGCGCAGCGGTGTCAGACGACGAAGATACATCCGGCAGCGATGGGGACAGCGAGAGTAGCGATGACAGTGACGATGAGGCTTAGGAGGCAACATCACTGGATAGGAGATTGGATGGCTGTATTGGTTGTTTCAAAGGCTGGGAAACGGTCCAGTCTGCGGATGGAGCAAATGGTATTATCATGCTTAAACAAACATTCAAGCTCTATCTCCTGTGAGGTTAATAGCCTACCCATGGGTCGAGCGAGTGGGTCGCTTGAACGCAAGGGGGGTATGCTCTGGCCGAAAGAGTGGCTCGAATTGGATATACATTGAAGTGCGGGCTTGGAGGCGTCGATACCCAGGGAACTATCAGCCGCAGGACAAGGACCATTCCGCGCTGCGCATATTAGTTATTAGCCCTTAGCGAGTTCATCACAACGCAACACGTCAAAAATACGCCGAACACTCAAGCCCCCTTGTGCCTCTTCTGCGCCTGCGTCTCTACCCCATACAATCAGCATTCGTTCGAACCTTTGAAAATTACTAACCAGGCGACCGGTGTTTCGGAGCAGTCTGCCTTCGTGTATATATCTGTTCACATGACCGGATACTGTCCTGTATCGGGATCAAGATCTCGAGTAATAATTGAAGCTCGGTGGAGCTCGCAACACAGGAGGAGCTGCGCGCCAGTGAATGCGATGCGTCCACGGCACTATATAAGCATCAGCTGACTTGATGCTGTTGAGACCAGAGCGCAGGTAACCAAAAGGTACACTCCCTCCTTTATCTCTCCGAGGTCTCATCGGCACCATACTTATGCAGGCCGCGAGACTTCCTTCAGCTCACAGACTTGACCGGCAGGGCGTGGCGGTCCCGGTGGGCTGCTGCGTTTCGTCACAAGTCATACTCATCACTAATTGTTTCCTGATCTTCTTGTAATTGATTACAAGAAATGAGTGACAACCTTTTGGAGGAGGACTTGCTTGTTGTATGCCAGATGGCCCTTCACCGGTCGCTTACAACGGATGCAACGCCCGGGCCAGGGCGTCAGCAGAACCATGCCCCTTTCGGGCGTAAACACAGATAGCCACTCAATTAATCTGTCCATTGCACCGCATGTGCTGCATAGATTGCACAGATGCTTCATTTCCTCCTTGTTCACGGCTCACAGTGTACGGGATCTCTAAGCCGACAACCATCGTTACATGTGCTCACTCTGTCCTCGGGAGCGCCAAGCGACCACAGCAGCGTCAAAGCTGACACATCTCAGGCAGAAGGAAGGTGATAGATTCAAGAGGGACAGAGGCGACAACCGTCCACCTGAGTCCGAGTGCTTGCTTGCCGGCTTAGCAATGGTACGGGGTGCCTATATGTGTGGCGAGCGGAAAGTCTCTTGACCTCGGAAATTGTTATGAGCTCAGTAATCGCCCATTAGATACTAGGACCACCCCTTTCTGGAAGATAAGCTAGTCGCCACCTTGATATAGGCGATAAGTCTGCCACAATAGGTGCCGGTAGAGGACATCTGGAGTCCGGTGCTGATAATTGCGCGGGCACACGCCTGGCGCTTGCTTCACTGGACAGTCCTGCCGCCCTAAGACGAGAATCTTCTCGAAGGGTATCTAGGCAAAGCATGAGACAATGCAACTGATAAGAAACTCTAAGTTAAAGACTTGGCCTTGGGGAACAACACTTGAGTCCCTATTGGTTGTTATCAAGCCACCTCTGGCCCGGACCGTAGAGAGACCCCAGCGTTTCCCTTAACAGGTAGGAATTTGGCCTAGTTCCGGGGAGAACGACGGCTATAAGCTGAGAACAGAATCTTGTATAGTCTACAGCCAATGCGCAAGCTATAAACATCGTCACGACATCGCCGCACGAACCAAGTGGGAGGGCCCCGGCCAACGCACGCGCTGGATACCTACCTACTTGGGTAATCCACTATCGAGGTTGCCACATTGCTAAAGACTTGGCAAAGTCTTGTTTCACAAAGCACATATTCCCTAGTTGTTTAGACTCCCGAGTTGTCTGAGAGCTCGCCTATAATAGTATCACTTATAGAAGTCACCATGGTAGATCACTCGTGATGCTCTCGGCCAACTTTTTATTGATCAGGGCGGCTGGACATGATTACTGTCTAATCATCTAGCCCATCCTGTTCATCAATTCAGCTAAACTCACTCGGAGTCTCTGAGAGCCAAAGGTTCGCACCCATGCCCATCTCACCCTGGCCACAGTAGACCTTCCTCATCCAGCCAGGAAGGAAGATGGAAATCTCCACCTCCCTTTTCAAGAGCAAGTATCATTCTAATCAGGCCTTATTACCCTGACCGGCGTTATAGCAGTCATTGCATAACTTCTTGTCGCACAGCCTGCAGTGCCACCATGGATTCACCTTCTTGCCGCAGCTCTGGCAGTCATGCTGCACGGCTCCGTTGGCGTCTTGCTTCATGAACCAGGTGTGTCCCGTACAGGAGGCGGCCATCTTGTTTCGATTTGGCTGGCGTGAGGCTTGGATGGAATGTGTCTTCCGGAAAGATATCTGCTGAGCTGGATGGTAAGATGCTTTGGCTTGATTATGGCAGTCGTGGTTTGTGTATGTGTGAGAGTTGATCACTGGTATCCGTGGTGTCTCCTTCTTAGTTGAGGAGCACTATGTCTTTTCGTAAGAGTTGTTCTTGTCAGTGATGTTTCTTGATGGTGACAGTTTGTTGGAGGAAACAGAAACAAAATCGACGTTTCTATTCTCTGTCGGAGGAGGTTTATATACCACTCAGTGTAGTGATTCACCGCGCCGTCGATATCTATATGGTGATCAATGTTGAAGCCCTCAATCATGGCTCCGTCGTGATCCACAGTTGTTGTTCAAGCCTACATAGGTACCGTTTACTCACACATGAAGTCTACGAGCACGACTCCGCAGATTACGCATGGATTAGTCTCCCTTCCGAGGTTGCTCACAATCTCTCTCTCTCTCTCTCTCTCTCTCTCTTAGTTCTGCGCAAAACGTACTATGTAATTACTAGTCAAGAAACCAGTCCGCTTCAGCGATAACAATCCCAGCATGAGTGTCTGTGCGTGTATGAGAGTCTACTACGGCCATACTAATAAGCTGGTATCGTCAGACGTCAGAGATATGTAGCTCGAGAGCGTTCATAATCCAGATACATAATTATATGGTGCTAAAGGAATATGTCGAAGATGATGCGCAATACAGCTTGGTAAATCACCAACCGGTTTGGGGATACGTGCAAGGACCCCGGAAACTTTTCCCAGCAGGAAGTTTCAGTATTATTCACCACTCTACTAAGGCTACTATCTAATTACTGTCATTGTCCCTTCACCCTTCCACGGCCACACACACTGACTGCCCTGAGTCCCAGGCTAGTCAATCAAAAACCATACGAACCGCCGAAACCGTCATCCTTCTGCACCTCCTCCTGGCAGTCACCACACAGACTCACTTCCTGAGTTCGGCGGGTGGTCTTGGTGTTTCCGCAGGATCCAAAGGCGCCGCCCGAGTCCTTGACCTGCTGGCACAGCCACTTATCCTCCCTGCGCCAGCTAGCACCGTGGCTCTTCTTGCAGCCGGCGCACAAATGGTCTGTGATGAGGATGTCACACATTGCTGCTGAATTCCTGCCTGTGTGTGTCAGCTGGGTTCTGCCTGGATGATATCTATCGTATGAGGGGGTGGTGTGCCACGGACTGTTTGTTTGCTCGTTGCTTGAGTGAAGTGTGGTAGCTTGTTATCTTGGTAGGTAGCTGCTTCTTAATGTCTCTCTGGATCACGACGAAGGAGCGGATATCTTGGTGTGCGGTATCCTTATTGTATTCTGGGTGGTTGAGTTGACTGTTGATCACTTCGTTTCTTGTCTTTGCTTGTGTGTTCTCCCTCGTGTATTTGATTTGTGTTGTGAAGTAAAAGGAAACCCGGAAGTGTCCATCGTCTTCGGGAGATTATATACTAGTTCCTCGAGTAGACAGTCACAACTTCAACAGCACTGATTCTGTGAGCAGGACCCGCCCGTCATGGTCTCGGCTACATCGTGGCTCAAGCCTACCGGACATTCGCAGAGGCGACCCAACGAAGGAATACTGGACGATGAGGCTACTGATGACTGACGAGGTTTCAACCTCTCACCCCATGCAGATGATTCGGACACAGGATCCAGATGTCAGTCATCACTTGCCGTCACCGAAGGATCCATCGGGATACTCGGATGCCACCAAGAAGACACCCATAGAAATTGACAAGAAGTGAAAACCTCTGGGACACAAAGAGGCAGGGCCAAGGATCCTACCCTCTTGCACGACTTTCCCTGTTGGCAATATGTGGTGATGAGCAGATCGATGGAATCGCAGATCCCGTAGCAAGCCGGAGTTTAGCTTGATCTCGAATGGCCCCCGTCGAAGCATCAGCGGCCCGAGGAGTCCACCGAGAAGGATAATCAGAGAAGGCTGATCAGAGATTCATTCGATGGTTCCGGGCGCTTCTTATGGTTTCCAAAGGTCATACTTGAGCATAGACGCTGGGAGGGGGAAATTCTACCATCGCAGCCCAGGCCTGGATGTGGCATTTGTTTTCTTCTTCTACTTGGTTATATAAACCTTGCATGCCAAGGCAGAATGGACGATTTCTCAGTCAAAGCAGTGGGAAAGGAAGCAGTAATCGGTGGTGTCATCTTCTGTATTGCGTATCCTTTCACACCTCAGACATCAAATTAGATTATTCCATTAAGTTTCCTAGCCATAGTCGATCCTCTTCACCAATGCCAAGCCAACATCCCTTCCCTACAGCCTCCGTACACCGTGAACCGTCCCTTTCCCGCTCCCCGATCCCCCCCCCCCCTCCAAGAGATGACGGACCCAGACGCGCCTTTGGCCGCCAGGTCAGGAGGGCTCCTAGGCTGCTTCTGGCTCGCCTGAGGCTGAGCCAGCCTCCGATCCTGCAGCTACCGATCACCGAAGTACGCTTCTTAGGGAAACGGACGCTAACGTCGGCCGCCGTTTGACCAGGTCAGGAGGGCTCCCAGGCTGCTTCTGGCTTGCCTAAGGCTAAACCAGCCTCCTTTGCTGCAGCGTCACGATCGCCGCACTTCCGCCCCTAGGTGACGGATAATACGCGCCTTCATCGGCCGTAAGGTCAGGAGGGCTCCCAGGCTGCTTCTGGCTTGCCTGAGGCGAAACCAGCCTCCTTTCCCTACAGCCTCCGGTCGCGCACCCCCCGCCCCCCAGACAACGGACGCTAACGTCGGCAGCTGTTGATCAGGTCAGGAGGGCCTCCAGGCTGCTTCTGGCTTGCCTAAGGCTAAACCGGCCTCCTTTGCTGCAGCTACACGATCGCCGCACTTCCGCCCCCTGGAGTGGGAAGAGTTTCCAAGTTACCTAGGTACCTACTTCTGGCTCATCCCCCCCC
>LKEB01000060.1:98423-139871 GCA_003795295.1 Cytospora leucostoma | reverse complement strand
GCCCCTCCCTCAGAGTTCGGTGTCACTGTAGAACCTACTGCAGCTTGTCGCTGCTGTAGACTCGCCTATGCCTCCTCTTGCATCCCATGCTGCTCTCATCTGGCTGATCATTGGTTGTGCTCTCAGTACTGACGGGCCCGTTGTCCCCGTCCCTGTCGCCCATCTTCCTCTTTCTTGACGTTGTATGTCGCGTCGAAATCGAGGGTATTAGGTTCGGGTTGTTGCTGATGTCGTTGCCCGACCAACTCCAGCGCTTCTTGCTGTTCTTGGTGGCAGGCCTGTAAGTACTTTCTGGGGCTGGGAAATCTCTTGCAGCGATAGTGGGTGGTGCGCGAGCTCTGAAAGGCGGGACCTTGATCGTCACTGGGCCCATGGCTTGTTCCGCTCTACGGACGAACAGCTCCATGGAGCACCTGTCTCTGAATGTTAGTCCTTGACTCTTGGAGCTGGTGGTGAGGGGACAGATGATTTTTACCAAGCGTCATTGGCCGGATTATGCAGGTCAACTAGGGGATCGATGGTTATTTCAAAGTCGACGAGGGCCTTTGACAGGCTCGGGAGACCGGCTCGGGGGTCGGGTGGCAGGAAGAAGGATGCCCAGATATGTTGTGCATCAATGATGCGTAGGCCAGATGGAGGCAGCCAATTGATCGTAGAACATAGGATGCTCAGATCGTTGTTGATGGCGAAACCTGTAAGCACAACCTCATGTGACGGGGGCTTGCCTGATCCCAGAGTTTCGTCGAGGATCTCATAGAGCTCGGTCTGGTGGCAAACATGCTCTGAGATGACGCCGAATGCAGGAGAAACGTATCGCGCCTTTTTCTTGTGATTGGAATCGACAAGGATGTGACGGGTCAGACGTTTGCCGCTTTTCGTCGCGGGCTGGCTGGACAGTCCGATCTCGGTGATGTACTCGGCCCCTCCGGAGCGTCGAGACATCTCCAGGTCGAGAGCGACGATCGTGGTGTTTCTCGCGCCGTCAGATTCCCACAAGTCCTTGATGGTGGCCCTGTCATGGGCGAAGGCCGCGAACAAAAAGATGTCGTTCGCCTTGACTTGCTCAGGAAACATGATGACTGAATGGGGAGCTGTAGAAAATCGTAAGCAAGGAAACCTGAACCTCAAATGATGGAACGTACCTGGATTCGATTGAAGGTGATTGTGTCAGGTACCGAAGCGATACAGTGATCGAAATGTGGTAGGTCGCGACACGAAGGTCGGACGTGGAATGGTGCGCTGTCGCGAACATGGTCAGGAAGCTGATGAGGGACGACAAGGTAGGCGATTGGGGGAAGGCCGAATGCTGAGCGACTGAAGGTCGAAATGGAATGTGAAATGTTGTTGAAGGTGGAGGGTAGAAGAAGATGGGTGGGAGTCTGAGATGGGAGGGTTGTAAAACTGAATGATGATTGAAGGTTGTGTCGGAGAATTGGAAGACGGAGAGTGTCAAAACGATTATTGATGGAGGGGTGGAGGAGTAGAAGCGGCAGCTCAAAAAACCGTTGTGCAGTGATTTGCGCTGGGAGACGCGTTTGGAGACGCGTTTGGAAGACCGACGGTAAAGTGAAGCATCACCAAACTTACCAGGATCGCAGGGCTACCGCCGCCGCGTGGGGAAGGAACGAAGGAACGACCCACTCTTTTTCGCGCGCCGTGGTGAACGGACCCCACAGTGTCGCACACTGGAGTATGGCCTGTTCAAGGCATGTGCCGATTGGAAGGGGCGGTGATGATGACGGGGATGATGGATCGCATTGATCGCTTGGGAAGGTATGACTGTGATTGATTGACTGAATGAGGAATGAAGTGATCAATTGATTGGATGCTCAAGTGATTGATTGATTGCATGTGATTGATGATGGGTGGGTGGATGGGCGGGCGGGCGGGAAGGTGCGGGTTGTGGTTGTGGAACAAGGAAAGGTGTGTGGGTGGGGTTTGGTGGAGAAATCTAGGTTTCATTAAATAAACGGGCCTGTCGACTGCTTGTGACAGCAGGTGGCCGCCTTCCAGATATGGAATGCGGCAGAACATTACGCACGTGCCAGGTACATACAGCATGCTGGCGGCTGGCGGCCAGCCGACGGGTCGGCGAACAGCACGTGGTGCCAGGTGGCGGGGGCTGTCAGTTGGGGTAGCTATATACCTATGAGCTCGACGGGATGCTTGCACCGGCGAGTTTCGAGGGTTGAGCTTCATCGCCGGCCGCGCTGCGCAGAGTTCCGTAGCGATGTATGAGCCAGGCAAACAAACAGTAATGGAGGAAGTCGTAGGGTGCATATTACGCAAATCTTCATAAATTACGGAAACATCACGGAGACAGTCATGGTGCCATTGAGTGTTGTGCAGATGACCTCGTCCTCGTCAACTCGTAAGTAGAATCCGTGGCGAGTACCGCTTCGCTCTATTGAATGCCTAGGCAATTGGAGGGCTGGCGCTCTGCCGCAATCCTAGTCTTTGTGACGCATGACAAACTTTGCTGATGATGATGATAGTGAGACATGACATGGATAAATCTCATACAATAGTCCCCTCGTCAAGCCGAGGCGATGACATTAAACGCCCGCGCCTTAAGAACAGACAGCCATTGAATCCTCCAAAAATTCTGTATGCTATTGGCTGCATGTGGCACACAGTAGGCAGCCGACTCGACTGTTTGAAAAGAGGAGATGTTAATTACTTGATGTGTTTGACAGTGTCAAGTGGTGGTATGTAGAAGAATTGATATAAAAAACGTCGCTCATGATGCTGCCGCAATGTTTGAGAATTGGAAAGAAACACATAAACCCCATCCACCCCTCCAGGCATCCCCTCTCCTGTTTTGACCTTCGTTTTCATCGTGCAGAGATAACGTCCAAGATGGCAGAAGCCTCCATGACACCGATAACCTCGCCGTCATCCAAGACCGCCACGACCGACTCAGGCGTGCACTCATCCTCGTCCTCGGCGAGAAGGCGTGGCTTCTCCATGTTGGCGCGCAGCCACGCGCCCGCCGCGCTCAGCTGCGTCGTGGCGCCGAAGAAGATGAACCCCGCCCGCGGGACCGTCAACCACGGCATCTCGGCGACGCCTTCACACAGCTCCGCCGAGGTCATGCGGCGTATCCTGCTTGGGCTCACGACGGCGTCTTCGTCTTCGTCGTGGCCAACCGCGCGCAGCCAGCCTGTTTTACACGTGTAGGCCGCCTTGAGGATGTCTCCGCCGACCTGGGCGTGCACACCTGAGATGCGGGTGATGTCCGCGAAAGGGACCATGATTTCCTTAACAGTCTGTGGCTTTTGGTAGGTCGCGCCGATAGCGCCCCCGGGGTGGTTACGGCCAAATGTTGCGGCCACACCACCTACCATTGGGTTGAGTTCCCTCGCGCACGTCAATGCTAGGGCATCACCCACAGCTAGTGACATAGTTGTGCTCGTCGTGGGCGCCGAGACGCCGAAACTAGCGGTTTCACTCTCATGGATAGGCGCAGGGAGCAGGATGGTCGGGCTGAGTGCTTCCTGCATCCGCTCCATAACCACTGGAGCTTCAGATGTCTTTCCGGTCAGAACTATCAAGGGTAGCCGTGCATCCAGGTGAGGCATAAGCGTTTTGAGTTCGGGGGTCTTGCCGGAGAAAGTGATCAGCAAGAGAGTGTCGTCAACGCCGACGTGACCAAGATCGCCATGGAGAGCCTCCGTGGGGTGCAGGAAGCTGGCGTGGACCGAGAGTGAGTTGAAAGTCGCGACGAGCTTCCGGGCAATATGGCCGGATTTGCCCACACCAATGACGACGAGCTTGCCACGGGAGGTAGTTCTTTGCCGAGAGACAATAATGTCGACAGCGTCATTGAAGGCTGTCCGAGCAACGGGATCCGTAGAGTAGAGTTTTGTCAGTGCGGTCAGAGATGTGGCCTCGGTGTTGAGGACGTGAACGGCGTTGGCGAGCCTGTCCTCCAGTATCTCGGAAGAGGAGGCGGGCTCAGGTTCGGAGACCGAGGCCCTCGGTGTTGGAGGGGCATTCGATGGGAGTGATGTTGGAGAAGCTGGTGCTGAGATGACAACGTCGTTATCTAGGCTGAGTTCCTCAATCTGTAGACACAGATCTGGACCACTACTGGGGTTGGCTGGGGATGGCGGAGAGGGGGGCGGTATAGCAGGTGCGTGTTGGTCCTGCCCGAGGATGTACACGGCGCTGTTGTGTACCGGACCCGCCATCTTGACTGGTGTTGATGTTGTGGCTCTGTTCATGACTGATGATGAGAAGGAAGCCGGCTCGGACGTGATCTCATGCCCAGGTGTGGGGATGAGATGTGGATGTGGTGATATTGTGTTATGGCGGTCCTGCTGGGCCTTTCTTTGTATATGCCGTGTACTTCCTACAAGTCGTTCATAGGCGCGATGCCGAGATGGTAGCTGAATGAGGCGGGGAAATGCGATTGTAACAATGAGATGTGAACAATGTCTTGTGTAAGGGCAAATATGAAGGTGCGACTGTGGGCACCAGATATCTGCTTCTCAAGTATCCATGGGTCTGGGGTTGTGGAGGGACTTCAAGATAGGAGGTATATGTGATAGTAAGCGCTGATATCGGAGCAATAAGTATGGATCTCGGCCGCGTCAGGTCACGAAGTGGCTGCTAGCTAGCGGGCCAAGGCTGATGAATCATATGGGCGGCCGGGGTCGAAGATGTCAGAGAAGGAACCAGGGTCGTGGGGAGTTGAAGGGGTCCAACAGGGCCTAAACTCGGATGGGAGACACGCCGGGGAGATGATGGAGATGATGGAGATTACGGGGGAGATCTGTCGAGGCTATCGAGAAGTCCAGATCGGTGGCGTACTGGCTGGTGCGTGCCGAGGACTTGTCTCGTCCGTGTCTTGAGTCAAGTTTGAGGATCCCTGGAAGTATGAAGTAGGTTACTGTAGGAAGCCCGTACCCGGGGGCGAAGAAAAATAAAGGGACGGGGCCGTAAGTGATATGCGGGAGAGGTCAAGGGACAAGAGGATGGGGGGAAAAATAGGAAGCACGGGACGGAGAGATTGTGGATGCCGAGATGCGGATGCTGAGTTGAAGCCAGATAGATCGGGTCTCCGATGTTGCCCGGACATTATCTCACTAGGCAGATGAGGGCTTCTCTCTTGCGTGATGATCCTACTCTTGCAAGTCTTGTACACAAAGCATTGACTAGACTGCTAGAATGCCGCCAACACGAGCCAACGACAAAGCTAGACGGCGTTATCCATGCCTAGGCAGGCCCGCCGTGCTGTTCGGCATGGATTGAGGATGGAGCAACTCCGGCGGTATGGAGGAGTTGCCAATCAATCCCATGGATGGGTTACCCATTGTCTGGGTTGCCTGTTGAAAGCGCCCGATGTCCATCCATGGATCAACGGGGCGGTATTGTTGTGTTCGGAGAAGTAGGTCTAGCTCGGATCGGAACACGCCCTTTTTCTTCGCTTTGCATCATCCCGTCGACCTTGGGACGTATCGAAGCTTTCTTTTACTATAGTCTTAGACTGGCGGCGAACAATTACCAGCTATCTGGCGCAACAATCTGTGGGCAAAGGGTTCGGCTCCGTGCTCGGGAAATTCACGTTACTGCAAGTCAGAGAAGCGTTGCCCGTCAAGGGCGCAGCAAGGGCTGAGGGTGAGGAGGAATGCAGTTTTGGGCGTGGTGTGGATACATTTTTTTGATGGTTCGCTGTTGTGGATGGTCGTTATGTGGATTCGCGATGCAGGCATGTATCTTGCGTGATGGCGAGATCTGGGCAGCCTGTGTAGATCTGTAGTCCCCTGCTAACGGGCGCCGTGATCGAAATGCGCAAGTAAATGTTAATTGGATACGGTGTTATCGACAGTGCGTAGGTCCCCACCCCACCAGCCCACCAACCAGACCTCGGGAGCCTCAGGGCGCGCTAGGACCGCCGACCGACCTTTTAAAGATATCAGAATAGTACCCAAGTACCTGCAGTACTATCATACCCGTGCATCTACCTCTGGACGTAGCATACATGATAACCAACATATATCTCGCCAAGAGTGTCTCACTGCCCTGACTGCCAGAACCTCGGGACTTCCAGTCTCCAGCGCACGTGTCTGCTTACGACTGCAGGCAGGTTGCGACCTACGGCCAATCTCATCTCGAGCGCGTCGCAAGATGCAGCCCTTTCGAACGGGCTTGCATAGTCAGCCTGACACTTCGACGGTCTGACTGTCTTGACCGACCTTTCTCGAGCTGACCTACGGGACACAAAAGCAAGGAAAGGAAAGTGGCCGACGCTGCACGTGGCTGTTTCAAGCTTGCGCATTCCGGTCAGAACTTCTGGAAATATACCCCTGACCCGGTCCATATCAGGTACCACCAGGACCCTTCTTTTAGTGTGCATATTTGCAAACAAGTCTTAGTCGTTGCGACATCATCCCCTTTGAGAAAGCAGAGAGGCACCGTAGATCGGAGTATGACCAAGCATCCGGCCTGCCTCGGACAAGACCGCCGGCAGATGTTTGTGCCGCTGCCTCGGACCAACTCTCGGGGATACGATGATTTCTAAGGTTTACCTGGGGAACAAGCCAAGAATTTGGCAGTCCTTTGACTGCACATGCTGAATCGGTTAGGAGCTAGCTATCAGGCACGGAGATAAGGTTTGGGTTATCCCTATTGGATCTGCAGTTGATAGAGACCACCACCAGCCCCCGGTCATGCAACTAACACCGGGCCCGGAGCCAAAACCGTCAGGGATACCAACAATAAGTCCAACCTGGGCGTCTCGAAGGACTGAAGAGTGAGAGAAATATGGTCAATACGATCGCCAGATATAACTGTTTGGGCTGACGAGGCTCCCGTGCCAAGTGGCGTTACAAGTCCAGCCTGCTTGCGCCGCATCAACGAAACATCGCCAAGCTCTGGACAACTATTCTTGTCGATGGTAGACCCTGATGCGGCTGCGGTTGCTTCATCGCTGGTCTGCAATACAGGTGACATGAGCCCTCCAGCCGGAGATCCCAGTGCAGGTGCCACACCCAAGGAAGGCCCTCGTACACACATTCAATGCGCTGTAGGTTGGTGGGGGAGCAGGATGTCTCGAAGGCCCTCGGGGAGCGGATACCGGAGACGGACTATGCAACAAGGTCGTCTCGGCCGACGTAGCGGTGACACGGATGGATGTGCTGGACGTCCCATCTAGACGTTGGGTTCCCTCCGAGTTCTCTCATAGTGCCTGCCTACTTGGAGATGGACGTACCTAGCCAGTTCCGGCCTTTACGAGACGACACCTCCATCTCGTACCGAGATGTTAGTCAGAGGAGAAGGACCTCAATCAACTGCCTGGGAGAAGCCGCCCAACCCCAGATGAGACCATAGTCGCGGCACGGAAAACAAAACGTTTATTGAATCTCTAGAGGTCGCATCGTCAAATAGACCAAGAAGGTCCAGGAAGATACCATCATCCCTTGAAAGCTCCCCAAAACATGCCTGTCGTATAAATTCAAAGAACATACCATAAGGAACAAACGGTCTGTCTCATCATAAACTCATAGCATCGTATTCAACTCAACACCGGCAACTTTCCACCCCAGTATCACCAGAACATAACATCAAAAAGCATAACATCGTTACTTTCCTCCCCCTTTCTTTCCAGGCATTTATCTAGAAAAGCAGAACAAGAGCCTCCTCGCCAGCGATCATATCATAGCGTGAAAAGTCATAGCGTGAAGAACAACTATAGGAGGACATGGGGAAAACGCCTCCATGATGGATATCCAAAGAGGAGATAAGAGACAACAAAACAAGCAAGGACAAAAAACAAAACACAGACAAGCAAGATCGAGATCAAGTTCAAGAAAGAGAAATAAAAAAAAGTCGTTCATAGCAAGTCATCATCAATCCACCTCCCTCCTCCTGCGCCGCCTCCTCCTCCTGGTACCCCCCTCCTCATCATCGTAGTCCACATCGTCATTATACTCGTGATCGTCAGGCCTCCGTCTACCCTTCCCCCTCTCGTCGCGGCTGATCTCGCTCGATGGGCCACCGTAGCCGATCCTCCCAGCGCTTCGAGCACCATTCCCATTCCCATTCCCGTTCCCACCTCCACCACGCCTGTCATCACCGTCATTCACCTCACCCGCATCGTCATTAGTCAGACCAGGGAGCCCCCCTCCCCCCAATATCCCGCTGCCCAGCAGCCGTCCCGCCAGCCCGATCCACCCCCCAACACCCTTGGGCGGCCCGTCCCCGATAAGGCTCGTAACGTCCCTCATCATCCTCTCCACCTGGTCCGGGTCCGTGCCCCCGACGCTCCACGCCCCGCGCGCCTGCGTACCACCACCCGGCTTGGGATTGCGGTACTCGAAGTCGCCCTTCCTCTCCGTCCACCCCTTGTCGTTCCTGCGCGAGCGGGATGACGCCGCCCTGTCTCGGGGGTCCACCGGCCGCCCCTGGGAGTCGAACCGGTCGGGCAGGAGCTCCACCTCGTCCCCCGAGGACGACGACCGGTCCGACTCGGTGGCGTTGCCGTCCCGCCGCCTCGCCACGTCGGGCCGGTTGGAGGAGGGGTCCGAGTTGCTGCGCCGGCGCTTGCGGAAGCGCCGGCGGGGGGCGGCGCTGCTGTCTTTGTCGTCTGCCTTGTCGTCGCGGTCGCTGTCGTCGCTCTTGGCGTTGTCTCGGGACTTGGAGCGGTTCTGGCGGACGCGCAGGAGTGTCTGTGAGGACTTGGGTGATAAGGGCCCGAATTGGACGTGCGATGGGGTCCTTGAGGGTGATCGTTGTGGAGATGGCGTGCGGGTTCTGGACTCGGGTTGCGCTGGTGTGGTTTCCGAGGGCGCGGGCGAGCGGCTTGGTTCGTGAGGGCGGGTGTTGGTTTGTTGTTTTACACCATCTGCAGTGAGCACAAAGGAATACAGTCAGTGTCCAGAACTTATCGTCCTTAACTTCGCCGTTCAGTAGTGTTGAGTCTGGTATATCTGGGGACGGGGGTAAAGAGAAGAGGAGAGGAAGCCCACTTAGGCCAAGGTCGACAGTCCTCCACCCTCCCTGCCTCCCTCCACTTTGGTAACAGAGAACGAGGAGGGTGGGTGGTGATCATGGTTCTGATGATCTCTGACCAGTCCGCGAGACAGATGCTTGGGGGTGAATTTGATGTTGTGAGATTGGGTTTAATGACGAGTGTCACCGGAACCAGACGCACCCTCTGCTTCGCGGCGACCAAGCCGTCGACGTCGACGTTGACGCCCGCGTCCACGTTCAAGGTCCTCTCCGTCTTCTCGGACATTGACATCGGCATGAACAGAAGTTTCAGAATCATCACTCACATGCTCGGGATCGTTTGGGCGGTAGCCCCCCGTTGGCGGCGGTGGCATGCCAGTTGGTGTCGCTGCCGAGTTTGGCGGAGGGCCTGGTGGCGGCGGCGGAAATTCTGCATACTCTTGTGGGTTATATGGTGGGTAAGGAGCGTCGTGGAGGTTGGTGGTGGCCATGTTGGGATGTTGTGTGAAGCCTTGATGGTAGGTGTCGGACACGGGTGGTATTGGATCTGGTACTGCAGGAGGCACTGGGCCGTTGTAGAATCCTCCTGACGCGTGAGGCGGAGATGGAGGCCGTTGAGTGTCGTTGGCGTTGTAGAGATCGTCAGCGATGGACTCCTCGTAACCTGATCGAGATTGTCAGACTGTGCGACTAGAACGGCCGAGAATATTGCTGCTGCCACACTGTCAGTCAAAGCTGGGATAGGTGTCACTCACGTCTACGATCCCTCTCCCTGTCCCTCCGGGCTTTGTCTCGCTCCGCCTTTTCTCTTGCCCTCTCTTTCTTCTCTCGCTCCCTCTCCCCACTGTCTTCTCTGTCTCTGGGTCTTTCCCTACTCCGCTCTCTTGTTATTGGTGGTTCCGCCTGTTTCTTTTCCTTTTTCGCGTCTTCATACTTCTTCAATCCGATCGCCGCTGCGCCCGCTGCAGCAGCGCCCGCAGCTATATCCTTGAGTCGACTCTTACTCCGTGTCCTATTCTCCTTCTTATCCTCCTTTCCGTCATACTCATCTTCGTCCGAGGATTCGTCACCCGATCTCGACCTCGATCTAGGCCCCAACCCCGATCTCTGTACCGGCCGTTCCCTCTTGCGTCTTCTCCTCTCATCGGCCGAGTCATATCCCGGCTCCGGTGGCCCGGCAGGTCCCCGCCTCTTCTTGTCGTCGGGGTTGGGCGGCGAGGAGTACAGGGGGTGACCGCCGTACTCAACCAAACCTAATTCAGGATCAGCGGCTGCGGCGGGGGTCGAGGGAGGAGGGGGTCTAGAGCGCGACCTGCTGCGCGACCTGGAGCGGGATTCCGACGCACGCCGGTCCCTTCGTGACCGGGACCGCTCCCGCTCCCGATTGTCGCGTTCATAATCCTCATCATCCGATGACGAGAGGTCCCTCTCTCGGTCTTCCTTCTTCGCCTTCTGGCGGTCGTAGAGCTTCTTGCCTGCTGCGCCGGCAAGGCCGGCAGCCACGATCTCCGCGCCCGTCCTGAGGCGGGAGTGAGAACGGGAGCGTGACTTGGACCCGCCCTTGGACTTGTTCCGGAAATGATGGACCAGACCGGCCACAGCGGCGGTCCCGGCTGCAGCCTTCGCGACACCTGAACGAGAACGGGACCGCCGTTTGCCGCTGGGGGTGCGGCTGTGGCTGTAGTAGCTACCGTCCGAGTCGTCGTCGTTGCGATGCCGGCTGCGTCCGCGGTGCAACTCTTCCTTCTCAGCCTTTTGGGACTGGTAGTACTTGGCTGCGCCGGCCACAGCCAAAGCTGCGGCCGCGAGACCCAAACCGGTCTTGATCTTGGAGTGCCTGTCGCGTTCGCCATCATCATCACGGTCATCACGCGGGCGCGACCGGGATCGGCTACGCCTATGGTGCTCATAGTAGAGATCATCATCATCAGCATATCGCTCGTTGTAAGCCGAGCGAGCACGCTTGAATACCTCGGTGCCCAGGGCACCCAGCGCTGCACCAGCCAAGACCTTGCGCCCTCGGTGCGTGGGGTGATCGCCATCGCCGCTGCGGCGAGATGCAGCAAGCGCGGCCAAACCTGCACCAGCGGCCGCGCCTTCGGCAAGACGCAACCTGCTGTGGTGCTCCGGCGATCTGCTACGTTCACGTCGGATGATGGTCCTCCTCACGATGAGGTCGTCGTCCTCAGATCTATAACCGTCAGAATAACGGTCTCTCGAGCGCCGACGGTGGTACTCCGCGACATCATGATCGCGATCATCGTACCTATCATCTCTGCGCCTGTTGTAATACTCGTCATCACGAGGGTCTTCTCGTCGCGCAAGAACGGGGGGTGGTGGCTGTCTGTAGGGGACAACGATGGGCGGCGGCTCGGGGGCTTCCTGCACGATGATTCGCTGCTCAGGAGCTCGTTGACGGATGACGATGGGTGCCGGGTCTTGAGGTACCGGCTCCCAATACTCTGTTTCCTTGCGGATCCGCTCGATTTCGCCATAGGGGGTCTCCTCGCGGCGCTCTTCGACGCGGCGCTGCACGGTGACCTCTGTACCATCATCACGTCTCTCAACACGCCTATCAACACGGACCTCGGCGTTGTCGCGATCCCAGGGAGAATGGGAATGTCTATCCCAATCGCGTTCTCGATCCACCTCCTTGGTCTTCTCATAGACCACCTCGCGGTCTCTGGGACGCTCATCCCAGTAGCGGTCATCTTCCCGCTCAACAACCTTCTTCTCGACCACGGTTCTCGACCGGTCACGTTCATGATCATCGTACCAACGGTCGTCCTCGCGCTTTTGGTAGGGATACGCGTCATGGCGCTCAACCTCTCTCTCTTTTTCGTATGTCACGGAGCGACCGTCGTCCTGAACGACGCTCCGTCTCGTCGTTACATCGTAAAAATCAGGCGCAGGCGACCTATCGTGCTCGTAGACCTTCTCCACTACCCTGGTGTTTCCCTGCGGAGGCTGATCGAACGCAGACCTCGGGCGATCCGGAGTATAGGTCCTATCCACCCTCCGCGTGGTATCGACCTCAACAAAGTCGCCCGAGGAGCGTCCTGGGTGATGGTGGTGGTGATGATGATGCGAGTTGGTTGACAATCTTGATCGGCGGTCGTCATCGATGAAGTCGTTCTCGATGACACGCTCGGTGCGCTCGGTGACCCGTTCTACATGATCGGCTGGGCGAGGGTCGCGACGGTCCTGATTGACTTTGTAACGGTGAACTGCGGGCGCACGGCCGTAGCGATCGTCATCCTCGAAGGGGTCGTCCCGCTCCCGGTAAGTGCGGGACTCTCGATAAACTGATTCGGGCATCGTGAGATCAGATGCGCGCGAAAACAGAGAGGGGAAAGATTTGAAGAGGTGTTAACCGCCACAAAACAGGAGGAAATGCGTGCGTATCAACTAAAAGTTATGGGTATGAGATTATGGAGGTAAGCCTTGAAATGACTTGAAGAATATGGGAATCAAGGTAAAAATGAAGGGCTGTGTGAGGTCACCTCCGGGAGGCCGGGCTGTGGTGGTGGTGTGGTGTTGGGCTTCTGGGATCTGGGGTGGTGTAAAATTAGGATGGCTGGGACCTTTCAGGCTCGTCGACGGATACTATGACAAGGCTGGGGTCCGCTCCAGAACACGCCCAAGTGTTGTTTCCAGCGGGTATAGAAATCGCAGGATGAGCTGGGTTGTTGGTCTGCTCTTTCAGAAATCCATTCCCTTCTGGCGCTGTTGTGCTGTAAGGATGACTGACTGACTGACTGACTGACCACCTGGAGGCCACGAGACGCGGGGCCGGGGCGAGATAGAGAGAGGTGGTGTTACTATAACAATTCCGGCACAGGGAACTTCTCATGTGCCTGTGAATGGGAGAAGGCACAGCTGACGACAGCGACAGAAAGACGTAGAACCGGTGGCCATACGGGCAGTACATATGCCACATCCAGCTGCGGCTTGGTACTGCAGCCCCCCTGGCTTTGGGGGCTCATGTGTACTATAGTACTGCATGCATGCAGCAGCAGGCAGTGAGCAAGCCTCTGTACATAGTAAGAACTAGTCTAATCTTGGGACATGTCGGCCATTCTCAGCATACCTACTGTAGCTAGGTATGTATGCTGCTGATATGCAGGGTTGATCTAGTCCAAAGTATTTTGAGGAGCGGCCTCCTTCCTGGCCTGGTCAGACTGCGGCCTCGAGATGGCCTCATCTTCGGGTGTTCCCTCGAGTTTGAGGAAGAAGCTAGGTGTCGCGGGTCTCAGCACTTGGATCCCCCTCCTCTTCCTCTACCGCTAGCCATCTGTGTTTATCGACGGCCGTTTCATTCGGGAGTGCTGAAGATGGTGTCCAAGAGCGTGTGGGACACCCTCTTGTCTGAGGACCTCTCAAATCAATCAGAAGGAGTTGGCCGCATATGCGACCACTTTGCAGAAACTAGGTCAATCTCCACACGGCCTGTCTCCTTCATCCACCACCCCTCTTCTGTATTTCTGTTTGACAGAGCGATGATGACGATTACCGGGTGCAGAATTTGCGAACCAGGCGAGGTCGAGGCTCTGAACGAGGAGGACGCCCGGATACATAGCCGCAACAAGACGAGGGCAAAAGGCCAAACTTTCCGTCAAGAAAGCCCACAGGGTCGTCATTGCTGCCCAATCACTCGCTCGGACTTGTCCATGATCCAAGACAACATTTGCACAGGTGCCTTAGTACAGACGCACGCCTGAGTAGTCTTGTGACTCTTCAGATTCTGCGCGCGGCCCAGGTGCTCCCTGTGAGGCAGGCTGACGATGACATGCATGCAAAAAGAAGAGGCAGCAGGAGTTCAGGTCGTACTGCATAGGTACTCCAGTTCCCCGAGTCTCTTTGGCCCCTCTCCCATTCTGCCCCTCCTTCGTGACCCCTCCATGAGGCCCGTAAGGCCCATGAGGCCCATGGTGAGGCCCCTCCGGAAAAAGGCCGGCAGGCTCGGGCACCACAGGGTCTTGTCAGAATTTGCTGATCCTTCTGGAGGTTTCCGACAGTATGTGGATCCTTTAATGATAGACGAGAAAAGTTATCGGCTCTCAAAGTGACAAACGGCGTCGGCATTCGTGAGTTGATTGGAGATCTGGAAGTACACAATGGGGCACCACAAGCACCGGACCTGCAAGAGGATAAATCCCGATTTCATGACATCATGAAAAGATGGGGGGTTGGGGTTCTATGTGGGGTTATCGCCAAAGGTGGAAACCACCTGGGCAGTGGGAACCCTGCCCTAGCAGTCTAGCAGCTCCCAACTGAACCCTGGAAAAGGAGCTTGGGCCAAGCAGGACTCAGCCACGTGCCAGCCTCATAGTTTCGACCAACTTTGGCTCCTACTTGGCCGAACTTGGGCAGTCCTCAAGTGCCTGGGAGACAAGTCAAAGCATTATAACTCTTCTATCTTCTTCTTTTTCCTTTCCCCACCTTGACCGGTTAGGCACTGCAACTATGCAAGTTCATTATTCGTGCCATGTCGGGACAACACATGCTTCTCCTGTAGGCAGTTGGGGGCTGCCCCGGAGCTCCGTGAGCACGAGCTGAGGGAGGTATTGTTTGGACAATATTGTTTGATCGCCCATTGTTCGGTGTAAAGTTTCTGGACTACGGTACAGTACTGTAGTGTACAGTAACTGGGTCGAGTGGCGAACCAACCAGTATAAGCGTTGTGGCCCTCCTGCAAGTCACTGATCTACGTGTACCTCAACGGCTCTTCAAGATGATACCCACAACTACTACAATACTCATCTTGGAAACCTAATTAGTATACTGGTATATTACTTACTCATCCAGCCTAAGTAATTGCCAAGGAGGAAACATGATTCTCTGCTTAGGGCAAGCTTCTAATCCGCCAGAATACTTAAGGCATACCACACATACGTGGCACTAGATAGTACCGTATGTCCTCCAGGTCGAGCCTCCCTCGATCACTGGACTGACTCGTCTGTGCATACCGTATCCCCATCTCGACCAGGCCCCAGGGCTCGACGACGCCGGCGAGCGGATCCGCCGCCACGTCCTTAATACAGCTCCACCACATTCTCTGGACGATCAAGCTCTACCGGAAGTACGATGTCTCGAGGGCGGGGGGTGGCTGCTCCTCATCTGGGTGCCTTTCCGGCGCTTCAATTATCGCCAGTGGGGTCGTGGTACCGTTACAGGACAAGTACCACAAGGCTGGTGGTACTCGACCCTTAATGGTAAAGATCTGGCCCGTATATATGGCTCTTTTCATAGCCCTGTCCAGGTCACGATGTGCACACTCTCCCACACATACAGAGTTGGATCAGTCGGTCACATGTGGACACATCCAATACCTGCATATGCACATAGTCCCCGCGAAGATGCTTATCTGATCGTGGCTTCAATGGGGATATGTTGACTGTAAAATGGGACTACGACGTCTCCAACAGGCTGTTGTTGCCTGCTAATGCTTTTGGCCATCGCTGCAAGCCATTCTCATACAATCGTTCGCCTGGGCAGCCGGGCGGAGTACACTGATGCTAACGGAGTAGCTGCTGCTACGATACTCTCAATTGAGGCGGGTGAACACGGCAGGATCAGCAACAACAGCTGGAACAGACTCCATGGAGAGAGTGGTGGAGTTGGCTGTGGTGGTGGCTCGCTGAGTGCTCTCCCTACAGGACAGCGAAGTATTGTCAATACTGGATCAGTTCAACTTGGGATCTATGAAAGCTTTCAAAGTGTCAGGCAGGACGACGGTAAAAGGTTCCGCGAAGCGAACGAACCCCGCATCAAACATTGTCCTGCCTTCTCCAAGCACCAAGGCCGGATACCGAGGTCCGGGTCATATATGATGTTTACCCCGACGAGTACCAGTATCCAAGGGGGCTTCTTCTTCCTTTGTTTGTTCTCTCGAGCTCTTGTGAGGACTTCCTGTGGTATCAACTCACTCACCAAAGGTCGTCAGGTGCGCGGACTTCGGACACTCCTGCATCACTTAACCGTTTGATAAAGTAACTGGCCAGCGAGCTTCAGGTGGAATACTGGATAGCATAGTCCATCATGCCCATCTTCAAGAGCAAGCATGCAGATATCGACCGTCCGTGAATTTCCTTACACCCAATTGAGGCATGGGAATCATAGCTTACATGTAGTATCAGTGCCCACGGACATCACGATATGGGAGTGGCTATTCGACGAGAAGTCCAAAGCCTCGCCTCTGAATGGGAAGACAGCCGAGAAAGACCTCGCTGGCTACATCGACGCTACGACCAAGGAGCGTGTGTCATGGAAGGATGTCCGGGACAACGCTACATATATCTCAACGGCTCTTGTGCGCAACTACGGTTTCAAGCCAGGCCAGACCATGTCACTCTTCAGCCGGAACACGATATGGTACCCAGTCACCCTGTTCGCCGCGGTCCGGGTCGGTGGCGTGGTATCGGGGGCGTCACCGGCGTATAACGTCGAGGAGATGACATATGCCCTCCGTACGGCTAACACCAGCTTCATAGCCACCCACCCAACTTCCATCAAGGTGGCTGCCGAGGCAGCTCGCAACGCCGGCATCCCCAAGGAGCACATCTTCCTCCTCGAGGGCGAACTCGACGGATACACCACCGTACAAGACCTAATCCGCATTGGTAAGAGCTACGGCCGGCAGGGCCAGGTCCCACACTTCCATATACCACCAGGCAGGCAGAACAAGGACGTCTGCGCTTTCCTGAGCTTCTCGTCCGGCACCACCGGCCTGCCCAAGGCCGTCATGATAGCCCACCAGAACGTGATAGCCCAGTGCCTACAGATCATCCCCATCGTGCCCGATCTCGACAATAGGAAGGTCCTAGGGGTATTACCGCTGTTTCACATCACGGGCATAGTCCACGCGATGCACCTCCCTATCGCCATCAATGTCGAGGTGGTCATGCTGCCGGCGTTCACGATGGATTCGATGCTCTCCACGATCGTGGAGTACCAGATCAAGGAGGTACTCCTGGTGCCGCCGCTGATTATCCGGCTCGTTCGGGACCCCGTGGTGGATAACTATGATCTAAGTTGCATCGAGGTCTTCTCGAGCGGTGCGGCGCCCGTCTCCGACGAGATCCTAGGGTTGCTGAAAAGTAAATTTCCTGGTACGGGATTCAAGCAGGGGTATGGCATGACAGAGAGCTGCAGTTGCATCACGGCACACCCACCAGAGGCGTATAGCTTTGACTACGCCCGTACGGTGGGGTCGATTGTGGCTAGCACGGAGGTGAAGATCATCAAGGACGACGGCACCGAGGCTGGCGTCGGTGAGCCGGGCGAGATCTTGGCGAGGGGCCCGCAGATCGTGATGGGGTATCTCAACAATCCCAAGGCAACGCAGGAAACATTCGACGGGGAAGGTTTCTTGCACACTGGAGACCAGGGCTTCATCGACCAGAAGGGCTTCATCACGATCACCGACCGTATCAAAGAGATGATCAAGGTCAAGGGCATCGGTGTTGCCCCAGCAGAGCTTGAGGATTGTATACTCGGACACCCAAAGGTCGAGGACTGCGCTGTCCTCCAGATCCCCGATGAATGGGCGGGAGAGCGGCCGAGGGCCTATGTGGTCCTGAAGCCGGGTGTGGTTGCGAACCAGGCCCGTGGAGAGGAGATCATACGGTATGTTGGGGAGAGGAAGGTGCGGCATAAGTGGATCAAGGAGGTCGAGTTCATCGATGAGATCCCGAAGAGCGCGAGTGGGAAGATCCTGAGGCGGGTTCTGAAGGATCGGGTGAAGAGTGGTATCCCTGGGGTAATAGTGAGGAGTGACCGGACGGCTGTCGCCAAGCTGTGAACACTCACCATGGCACAGCTAGATAGTCAGTCTTCTGGCAAGGGCATACACAAACCAGAAGAGTCCGGCATACCGCCGTACGGACTTGCTCCGTTACCGAATATCTACATGAAAACATCAGTCATATATCGAAGACACAGATGGAGCAAAAAGAAAAAGGAAATCAACATGCAACAGCCAGGATTCGCTGGTCGTCACCGACCCAACTACTAGTTGGCCTCTCACGAGCTTGACTATGGGAGAGCGGACGGGATCCCGTATTTTCTTGTGGATATGGTCGCATGTATGCATTTTGGTGGAGGTTGGGCTTATAGACCGGATCGAACGCCTTGAGGAACCTTGGAAGGGACGAAGGAAGGCAACATACGGGGAGTTGACATCCGCACCTGGGCACTGGCTGACTAGGACATGCTAGGCGGCTAAGAGTGGGTCTTTACCACTTGCACATGCCAATCTGAAGCAGCACCAAAGTCGACACCTGTGACTGCCTTTTACTGCCATTCCAAGGTTGTATTGGTGCTGTATCTGGAAGCCTGTGGCAGTGTGGACGTAAACCACGGCACCTAATCAAGGATACCTACCAGGTACGTAGGTAGAGGCACGCCTGAAAGCTTACATGTCACACCATATGCGGTGCCACCACACTATGCGCAGATGCCTGGGGCGCGAACCTTCCCCAGCTGTTCCCCACGATGCCAATTCTTCTCAACTTCCAAGCGTCTTCCGACTCCTCTCGCCTTCAACCTTGGAAATGACCGAACGACTCCCATGGCACACTTCCTGCAGTTGAGCTCTGATCTCTGCTTAAACCATCTCGATGTCTGGTAGGTAGTCTACCATGCATAGCGTATCGGTGATTGATGAGCGAGTTTGACCTGTCACCGGCCACCATGGCAGCAACGCGGTCGACCTGCCCTTGACAAAGGCAACCGAACCGAGTTCGTCAAGGCGTATGGCATCAGATGCACAACATGTCACGAAGAAGACGGCCGTGGACCTTCTGCCCGTACAAGCACTGGGAACAGAGGCCACGCTCAGGATCGTCGATTGCAGTTTGCTCCTCCATGCCACGAGAGGAATTGCGACACGGACAGCCTCGATGACTGAATTCTCATCCCACTGCTGGAATGCTACTGTCCGAACGGGATAGATTGGTAGCGATCATGCAGAATGATCTTCAAGGTTGCAGCAAACAACGGCGAGATACTCTACACGGACTTATTCTGCTCCGTCAGTCGGCTCGTCTTCTTTGATCATCATTATCACACACAGCCCGAGACCGGCGATGACAGCTATCCACCGAGTTCAAGGATAAGCTTGTAACAAAGTTATTAGGCGAGCCAAAACTGCCGCTTGGTGGGGAGCCAAGAAATGAGCTCTTCAGCCTACTGGAGACCTGTCACTTGAAGCAGCGGCAGATGTGGTCGACCTCATTGTGCTCGTTCAGGTAGTTCAGAAGCCCCCTGAGAGTCAAGATTTCGGATGGTCGGGCTAGCCGGGGCTGGCAGGGCTGGCCTGATGAGCAGCTCCGACTTGAATGGTGGAATACTGGAGCTGACACGATCTGGACGCAGAGGCCCCTGTCGATGCAGGAGCAATTTACCTATCTAATCTACACTGTACATAGTAGACTATATACCCCAGACTTCAGCGGCTCCAACGTCACCACGGTTCTTGTTTATATCGACGTCGCTTCCCCTGAGCCATCCTTGTCGACCATGACTCTCGACATCAGATAACGGAACATCGGCAACCGTTGACCACTTTGGTCTCGGTGCCCCACTACTTTTCCCTTCTGCCGACGTCCCTATTCAGCTCTTCGTGCGTGGCTGTATGGCTGTTGACGCAAGTCGCCCCAGACGGCGGAGCGCTTGCTGCTGCAGTGTATACGTCCGCAGTACAAGCGAGTGGTTTTAGTTGTCCTCACCAACGTGGCGTCATCCCAAGGGCCCGGTGCGTACTCTACCTCTTTGTTTCATCGAAACACCAATCAATCCCCACGCCCCTTGTTGTTTGTTTAGATGTTTCTACCCTTATTTCCACTGGTAGCCACTCACGCAAGCGAAAAGACTCCGGTGGGCCCGAACCTGGATGATATAGGTCGATTCTGGGTAAGGCTGCCGGCTGTTCACCCCCCTGTCCAAGTCTGAGATGTGATCTGACCTGCCGCATCTCGAATCCTCTGATTGCAAGTGCAAGTGCCTAGGAAGGTGCTAGGAGGTCTGGTCGTTTCAAGTATCTCTCCGAACACCCTAGTTGCGGCTACTGCTTCCCAATAATGTGACGGAAACAAACCCGGTCCTGAGTGCAAGCAGTCACATACACCACGTCGATGGGTGGGTCTTGGGATCGCGAGGCCAGAGGCCAACCGCTTCCTTTCCATGCTTGTTCTCTGTATCTATCCAGTGCTATGTTTGGAAGGCTCGCCAGAGAAGGTCGCCATTCTCACGTACGGCCAACAGCGTTTCATCCACCAGGTCGGTCTCAAATCAGCCAGACAGGGACGATGTTTTACGCGTCTGGTATGGCCATCTATCAATCTCTCGCGGGCTGCCATCATCCCTGCTTCAACGCTGCCACCACCCAACTGCCCCTATACTTCTGTGTAAGAAGTCAAAGCACATCATGACGATCACCATGATTCACCATGTCTGGCCCACATTACAACATCATCGACAGACAGCGGGGAAATAATCCCGAATTACTGTTAGTCACGGAGTAAGTGCCCCTGCATTGCTTTGTGCCGTCCACGCAATCACATGGCCGCAGTGGTCGATTCAAGTTGATATCCACGAACACAATTGCCGACGAACCGCATCAATAGTTGGCCTCCCAGCCTCTCAGCCAAAGATCTGCAACGAAAGAACAACAGCTCTATCGGTGGTCCATGAGGTGGCCCATGTGGCGTGCTCGCATCGCGAACAGATATAAGTATGCCCAGTATTTCCTCGTTGGCTTCTCCTTCGTTATCCATAGTCCTGCATCCTCAGCCCAAGCCTCATAGACCAAACCAGCTCCTGCTACTTCTACAAAAGCGTTTAGACAACGTCTTTGACTCAACAATCGTTTGATACGACTGTCTTCTACACACGATACCCAACAACCCTACACACAATACCGACAAGATGAAGTTCTCCCTCGTCGCATTCTTCGCCGCCACCGCCCTCGCGGCCCCTCAGGGCTTCGGCGGTGGCCCTGGCGGCCCTGGCGGGTTCTCTGGAAGACCATCTGACCTCCCGACCCCCACCGGATCCGGTCTGCCTTTCCCCTCCGGCACCGGCTTCCCAGGTGGCTTCGGTGGTGGCCACGGTGCTGGCAAGCTCGTCAAGGCGGCTGGCGGTGGTGGCGGCCCCGCGCTGCCCACCGGTGCGCCATCTGTCCTGCCTACCGGACGCCCTGGCTTCCCTCTCCCTCCATCTGGAGCCCCGTCTGCCCTGCCATCCGGCCTCCCGACTGGCGTACCAAGTGGCTTCCCCGCCGGACCCGGCGGCCCGCAGCCAACCGGCAACTACGGCGGTGTCTACTCCCAGATTGGTGGCCAATAAGCTCATCGAAACCACCTTGATTTGAGGCGGACTGGCGGCCTGGCTTGGGCACAACCGCTCTGAGGACTCCATTGATAATGCCATGGCCCCGACAACTCACCACCTCCCGCCAACGACTACCGCCGCCGTCGCAGCTATGCTTGGTTCTCTGACCCCTGGTCTAGTCGGCTTGATCGGGGCACGACCGGACGAGGGAGGCTTCAACTGGCGGCACCCACTACTACTGTTGTTACCTTCACGCTATGGTCCGTCTAAATCGGACGGACATTGGAATGGACATTGGGCCTTGTGGTTGGGAAGGAAGGTCGGAGGAGCTTGGGGTCTTAATCTGTTTTTACGCGTACATGCCAGTGGCACCGGCTAGACAAATAACACCCCCGGGTCAAACCATGCTTTCTCACGCTTTGCTTGTCTTGTTGTGATCCCGTTCTTAAAATCTCGTAGTGTGTCCTTGTTTCCTTGGCTAGAGAACCATCACTTACACGTAGTGTGTAGTGTGTGTTCTTAGTAATGTGTTCCACTAACTCCCTGAATCAGGGGTTACACGTGTAGATCTGCCTTGATATCGGAGGACATACCGGTCTCTCCTGTCTATTCTCTGCGGACCACGGGCGCAAAAAGACCGCATAGTTGACATGAGGGCCAACTTCTATCCAGGGGTATACAATATTGCTACACCGTCCACTTTCTAAACAATCGGCCTTGAATCCACAACTGGGCGCTTACAATATGTGATATCATTCGGATCGGCAAAATCATCTAGGTAGGTATCAAAACAATCCAATTCCAGACCTGCCCCATCACCCCCCCCCCCACACCCTATAACTCCTCGTGCGGATGCTCATGGTCCTCTAGTATCAGGACCTTGTCCGGGCGCCCGCTATCGGCGTGCAGATCGACGCCCTTGCTCCTCCTCCACTTCTCGAACAGGGCCCAGGCCTCCTTCTCCATGGCGCCGTCCAGCTGGTCGGGGATGACGACGACGTACTCGACGTACAGGTCGCCGAACTCGGTCTCGTGGTAGACGCTGTCGCCGTCCTGGTGCCACTTGGGCATGCCCTCCCCGGCGACCCTCTCGACGTGGCCCGGCTGCACGGCCCGGCCCCTCGGCCGGCCGAGCCGGACCGCGTGCCCGTCCAGGTGCGTGACGTTGCGCTGCCAGTCGCCCAGCCACGCCTCCCGCAGGGAGATGACCTCCTTCCAGAACAGGTCGTCGCCCTTGCGCCGGAAGAAGACGCCGTCCACGCGGTCCGGGTTGTCCTGCTCCAGGTCGGGCTCCTTCTCCGTCAGGGTCACCACGAGGTCGCCGGCCTCGTAGTCGGGGCTGGCGTCCGCCTCGTTCTCATACACGATCCTCGAGTCCCGCGCCGCGCCCCTCTCGACGGTGAGCGGCACGGTGATGGGGTTCCGCACGACGCGCTGGCCGTCGCACACGGGGCACCGGTGCTTGATGACCTTGCCCCTGCCGCCGCACCGGTCGCACTGCGTCTGGATCTGCTGGAACATGCCGGGGGCGAGCTGGTGCTTGGTGATGCGCACGCCGTGGCCGCCGCAGTGGCCGCACGTCTCGACCACGCCGTCGGCGGAGCCCGTGCCCGAGCACTCCTCGCAGATCTGCTGCTTGTCCCACTGGAACTCGGTGGTCCGGCCGTTGTAGAAGTCCCGGAGGGAGATGGCGACCTTGACCTCGATGTTGGGGCCCCGCCGCACCCCCTGGCTGCCGAAGTGGCCCCCGCCGCCGAAGAAGCGGCTGAAGAGGTCGAAGGGGTCGTGGTGGTGCCCGCCGCTGCCGCCTTGTTGGCGCTGCTTCAGGCCCTCGTGGCCGTACTGGTCGTAGATCTTGCGGGTCTCCGGGTCGCTTAGGGCTTCGTAGGCTTCGGATACTTCGACGAATTTGTCCTTGGCGGTCTCGTCGCCTCTGTGTATGTGGGGGTAGGTGGTCAGTTAT
Source organism: Cytospora leucostoma (assembly GCA_003795295.1). Classification (NCBI taxonomy): domain Eukaryota; kingdom Fungi; phylum Ascomycota; class Sordariomycetes; order Diaporthales; family Cytosporaceae; genus Cytospora; species Cytospora leucostoma. Next base: position 116,620 of record LKEB01000060.1, on the reverse strand, counting down.
TGGGTCTCTTTCTTGCATGCTTTGGAAATGAGAGAGCAAGGTAAAAGGACGGATTTGGGCCTGCGCGTTCTGCCTTTGGGAAGGTACTTACGGGTTCTTGTCTGGGTGGTATTTCTTGGAGAGTTGTCGGTATGCGGACTTGATTTCTCTGTCGTTGGCTTGTTTGCCGAGTCCGAGGACCTGATATATTTTGAGTTTATTGCATCAAATTATAGGACGAGTCAATAATACCTTGTAGTAGTCCTCTGCGCAGGCCACAAGCTGCAAGATAGCAAACAGGAGCAGCAGAGCTGCCCCCCGAAGAAGCATCTTGGGGACCTTCGAGCCCCGGGGCTGCCTCTTACTGCCGGGCGCCTTTATATATGAGGAATATGGATTTTCACCTTGGATGGAAAGTATTTTCAGAAGGTTACTTGGTGGCCTTACTTTGAAAGAGCGACGAGAGTGGTTGCAGGAGAGAGAGTTTGGAGATGGACTTTCTTAATTGTCGAGATGTTCGAGACTCACTGCTAGAAAACACCAGCGTGTTAAAATGCTGGGTATAAGTCAGGCGGATCAGGACAATGGTCGATTGATTGGACCGTTGTTAGTGCGGACCTACTTCACCCGCCAAGGTTGGTGGACCAGCACCGTATCTTTCTAACAGATAAGCGAGACTCGCAGGGGTCTTGGATGTACATACATATACTTTGGTACTTCTGGCCCACTGCTTTCAGCGGAGTTCCCATGAAATATGGAGAGATTGTTATATTTTCAATCAATTCAGATTGAATATAAATGAAATTGAATATGGTGTATTCTATTCATACCTATCGCATAGTTTGATATACTTGTAGATATAAGTTCCACTGCTTCGTAATCGGCCTTATCTGTTGTTGCATTGTCCTCGAGTTGCGCTGCCTGCCGGTCGAGGCGGGACCACGCATCTCCCATGTCGCTGAACCGGCCCCACCAGGCTTTGGCCGAAGCTTGAAGCTCGGAGCTCCGACATTATTGAACGTCGGTCCTCTCATTGGCGATCTCCAAATTCTAAACCTGCCTTATATCCTCCCACCTTACAACCAACCCCTCGGGACGTGGACGTATATACACGCTCTCCGCCATTGTCGCTGCCGCCGTCGTCGTTCAGACCATCCACGAATAGGGCAATTCACTGTCAAGATAAAGATCAACCATCGAACCGGCGGATCCCAGACTTTCAACATGGCTTCAAAAAGATACGCCCTCCTTCCTATGGACGACGACCTGGTGGATGCGCCGAGGGATAAGAAGGACAAGAAGAGCTCGAGAGACCACAAGAAGAGTCGGAAATACGACGACGATAGCACTGCAGGAAGGGAACAGAGGAAGCAGAGGTCATCACGCCACCACCGCCGGCACCGTGACGAGGCCGAGCTCGACGACAGATGGGCTGACGAGTCGCCAGGGGAAGAAGAGGAAGAGGTTGATTTCAAAGAGTCTGCTTCAAAGCGCGTCAAGATCAGCCATGACGATGATGATGACCGGCGTGACCGCAAACGTCAAGACCGCGATGATGACCCAGCCGATCTTTCCGACAATGCCAGGGCAGAACTGGATGCCCGTCGTGACAGGGAGGAGCGCGATGCACTTGACAGGAGACTCCGCGAGAAGGAGAAGGGAGGGAGATTCGACAGCAAGAGGGACGATACCTCGAGGAGGAGAGAGGACGAGAAACGGGATATCGACGAGCTGCGTATCCGCTCGCGGCAGACCTACGTGGCAAAACGAGAGGCTGAGAAGCTGGCACTTCTCAGGAAACAAGTCGCAGACGAGCTGGAGGAGGAGCGGACGAATCCTCATCTGACAGAAAAGGAGAGGCAACAGTTTCGCAGGAATAGGGAGACCCTCCGACTGGCCGAGGAACGGTTGCGGATCGACGATCACAGGGAAGGATACTACATCCCAGAGGACTACGTGACGGAGAAGGGCAAGATTGACAGGAAGAAGAAAGAGGAGGCGCTTTACAAGAGATATGTCGACAGGGACGAATACGGACAAGAGAAGTTCGTCACAGAGCATGAGGAGTGGGAGCGGGAACAAGCACAAAAGGCCAAGGCCCAGATCCTCAGGCCTGAGTTGGAAGACGATGGCACATATGAGCATCTGTTCGACGAGTCCCAATACGTGCAGTGGATACAGGCTGCCAAGCTGGATGCCATCAACCCGGGCGTGACACAGGAACAAGCCTACCTCGCCGCGCAGATCGATGCCGCTGAGAAGAAGCAGCTCTCTATTCAGGAGACGAGGAAGAGCCTGCCCATCTACGCGTATCGAGACGAGTTCCTGGCCGCTCTGAAAGAGTTCCAGATCCTCGTCGTGGTTGGAGAGACGGGTAGCGGTAAAACTACCCAGCTGCCACAATATCTCCTGGAGGGCGGCTTTGTGAAGGACGCGACCAAGGTCGGCTGTACTCAGCCTCGACGTGTTGCCGCCATGAGTGTTGCTGCACGTGTCGCTGAGGAAATGGGCGTCAAGCTGGGCAACGAAGTTGGTTACTCCATCCGGTTCGAGAACAATGTCTCCGACAAGACAATACTCGAGTACATGACGGATGGTATGCTGCTTCGCCACTTCATGACGGATCCCATGCTCACCGACTTCTCTGCCATCATGATCGACGAGGCTCACGAACGAAGCGTGAATACGGATATCCTCTTGGCCTTGCTCAAGGACTTGGCCCGCGCACGACCAGACCTCAAGCTACTAATCTCATCGGCTACTATGAATGCAGCCAAGTTCGCTAGCTACTTCGACGATGCACCCATCTTCAATATCCCTGGACGAAGATATCCCGTCGATATTTACTACACACCGCAACCAGAAAGTAATTACGTTGCGGCCATGATCTCGACCGTTTTCCAGATACATACCACGCAAGGGAGAGGAGACATATTGGTCTTCCTCACAGGTCAAGACGAGATCGACACGGCAGAGCAGCAAATCAGCGATATTGCGAAGAAATTGGGCAGTCGTGTCAAGGAGCTGATCATATGTCCTATCTATGCAAACCTGCCGAGCGAGCTCCAGTCCAAGATCTTCGAGCCGACTCCAGAGAATGCTCGTAAGCTGGTTCTGGCTACAAACATTGCGGAGACGTCTCTGACAATCGACAACATTGTGTATGTTATTGATACCGGATACGAGAAGCAGAACTACTACAACCCTGCGACCCGCATGTCCTCTCTGAACGTCGTGCCTTGCTCCAGGGCTGCTGCCAACCAGAGGAGTGGTCGAGCCGGACGTGTAGGGCCGGGAAAGTGTTTCCGTCTGTACACCAAGTTCTCATACATGAACGAGATGGACGAATCACCGACGCCGGAAATCCAGCGTACAAACCTCAACAGCGTCGTCCTTCAGCTCAAATCGCTTGGTATTGAAAAGCTCCTCGACTTTGACTTCATAGACCCGCCACCAACCGAAGCCCTCATCTCGGCCCTCGACAACCTCTACGCCCTGCAGTCACTTAACCACAAAGGAGAGTTGACACGCCTGGGTCGCCAAATGGCCGAGTTCCCCACCGCGCCCGAAGTCGCCAAGGCAGTCATCGCGGCCGACAAGGAAGGCTCCGTCGAGGAGGTGCTCAGCATCGTGGCCATGCTCGACGAGGCGTCGGCGCTCTTCTTCCGGCCCAAGGACAAGAAGATCCACGCGGACTCTGCCCGTCGGCGCTTCACCGTCAAGGAAGGGGGCGACCACCTGACCCTCCTCAACATCTGGACGCAGTGGGTCGAGAGCGACTTCAGCCCCATCTGGGCGCGCGAGAACTTCCTGCAGCAGCGCAGCCTGACGCGGGCGCGCGACGTGCGCGACCAGCTGGCCAAGCTGTGCGACCGGGTCGAGGTGCAGCTCTCGAGCTGCGGGCCGAGCAACCTGCGGCCCATACAGCGGGCTCTCACGGCGGGCTTCTTCAGCAACGCCACGAGGATGGACCGCAGGGGCGACGGGTACCGGACGCTCAAGAACAACTCCAACGTCTGGGTGCACCCGAGCAGCGTGCTCAAGGAGCTGGACCCGCCGCCAAAGACGGTCATCTACCACGAGCTGGTGCAGACCAGCAAGGAGTACATGAGGAGCTGCCTGCCGATCGAGGTGGGCTGGCTGAGGGAGCTGGCGCCGCACTTCTATAAGAAGCATGAGCTGGATGCTATGGAGGAGAAGAAGATGCCTAAGGCGAGGAAGTAGATTTGGGGTGGTGAGCGGTGGCATTGGATAGTTTGGGGCTTGTAGTACAGCATGGGCTTGTTTCCTTGCAGGCATGGCGCAAAGAGGGTGTGGTGCTTCGATCAATATCGAGCCTCATTCGCGTCCATCACAACCTACTAGATCTCACGTCAGCACGCCCACGAGAATACCTTGTGTCCTTCCGTCGAAAGGATATGCAAGTAGTGACATTATTACACTTCCTACCTCGCCAACTGTATTGGAGCTTTGCTATGTCACATGCAATCGAGGCGGCTGTCCAAAGCCCATCAGCTCCTCGCCCTCCCTTCCACCGGCCCAAATGAGGGCACGTATAATATCTCCTCGTCTCCTCTCCGTCTCTTCTTCCAGCCGGCTTTTGCAAATTTTTGGGTATAAAGACGACTAGGAAGGCAACGATTCCTTCTCGGTTATCATCACGTTCTACGTGCTTCACATCTGCGCGTGTCCCAGGTCTATGCAATCTAACAAACACTTCAAGATTCTCTGAACATCGCATACACCTTGTGGCCCATTTCGGTGAGCCAGAACCCGGCATGAATACCCTCAACGATGTGCCCGTCAGCAACCAGTCACCTGCAGAAAATCACCTATCGTCACCGATGTCATCACCAACAGGCCGAGATAGCCTTTGGAATGTCAGGGAGCTACTTAGGGCAACCATATTATCGTCAGGGGACTTATGCGCCGCTTGTCTGGAGATTGACCTGGTCTCCTTGACTGAGGAAGCAAGCCATCATAATCAAGATCTTTTCCGACAAGTTTCAACTTCCCTACGCCATGTCTCGGAAATTCACTGGCGGCAACAATGCCCTTGTTGTAGGCTTCTTCGCCACAAAATCCCCGCCTTCTTCCAACGCGGCAAGGAACAGACGGATAATGAAATCTGGCTCTTGCCACGGCTGATTTCGGCTGCGGAGGGCAATACGATGACTGGCCTGGGAGCTGAGCTGCGAGACCGGTCAACCCCTGTGTTAGGACCAACATATAGCACCGTCCTCGTGGATGTTGCATCCAGGGACTCTGTTCATTCCCGGAACAACATAACCGCGACTATTATAAGGTCAGGAATAACAGTAAGCTCTATGGATTCTCGTACCGAGCACTCAACGCCTGATTACCGTGCTTGCGGCCAAATCATGGGAAAGAAGATCAATATCGAGTTGCTCAAGGCCTGGGTACAATCTTGCGACTCTGAGCATAACGGATGCCGGACCCCGTTCTCTGCATTGTCACCATGTATCGGAGAACGTTGGATCCGCCTTCTAGACCTGAAAGAGAACAGAGTTATCTCGACTTCGTTGGCAGAAGGGTATGTGGCACTTTCGTACGTCTGGGGTGGTACAGCACCTTTATTAACTCGTAGTACCCTTGCCAAATATACATCGCTACATGGTGTCCGGGACTCGGTGATCCCTAGGACCATATTGGACGCTGCACGAGTTGTACTTGCTATCGGCAAGCGATACCTTTGGGTTGACTCCCTTTGCATTATACAAGACGATGAGAGCGATAAGCAACAACAGCTCCCTATCATGGACAGTATCTACAGTCACCGGGATCTCGTTATCATCGCTGCTGCTGGTCATGATGCTTCTGCGGGACTTCCTGGGATATGGCGAACTCCGAGGAATGATAATCGCCAAATCAGCTCAACTATCAACGGGATCGATTTTGTCACTGTGCAACCAGACACCTTGTCTGCCTTGGAATCAACAAAATGGAGCACACGAGGGTGGACGTTCCAGGAGGCCTACCTCGCTAGGCGTGTTCTTATCTTCACAGATAATACTGTCTACTGGAACTGCCAGAGACATATATTACAGGAAGAGATATTTGAAGAGCAGTCGGGAAAGACCTTTGCATCATTGACGTCGGCCAACCGGTCGATATGGGGCAGCCTGCATATAACAGAAGGAGTTTGCCGTACTTGCTTATACCGCGACTGCGTTGCCGCATTCTCCACCCGAAGATTCGGAAACCAAAGTGATGTACTATGGGCGTTCATGGGAATTCTCAAGCGTCTGAAATCTCGCTTTCCACAAGGATTTATCTGGGGGCTTCCATACGAGCTCTTAGATGCAACTTTGCTCTGGAGTGGAAGAAATTTTCGCCACTATTCGCATACGCGCGCTTCACACCACCTTATGGTTCGGGGCAATATCTCGTTCAGTATCCCATACCCTTCTTGGTCTTGGCTCTCGATTAAAACATCAGACATCTATTTTGAACACTTCTGTGATAGACCGATCGTCTCTAGGCTTGCCTGGCACCCCCCCTTCAAGATTGGCGATGACAACGAAGTATTGGCTACCTACCTGCAATCAACCAATGAGTCGGGGGGCTCTATAGCCAACTCAGGCTACTTCAGACCAGATATTGACTGGTCATCCGAGAAAGAGACCCTCGACCTCGGATTGCTGCACTTTACTGCTCGGACTGCGAAGTTGTATCTTAAGAAGGGTACAGTGATGCCTGGCAACATGGCGTGTGCAGACTGTTATATGGGCAATCAAGTGACTCGGGCGAAAATAAGCTCTCCAACAGGACGTTTTATCGCCGAGTTCGACGTTCCTCTTTCCTATTTTAGAGGGTTGCCAGAGAGGTTAGGCGAGCTTGTTCTGCTGTCTTCAGAAACCAATGGACAGTTTGACGATGAATGCAAGGTACTAGAAGGAAGCTTGGACTGCGACCAGAAGGTACAGCACGTTGATGGGTGCAGCCACATACAATATCACCACATCATGCTTATCGAGTGGGTTCGGCAGATTGCATACCGGCGAGGGCTATGTAGAGTTGACCCAGAGAGGTGGAAGCAGATTGAGACACAGGAAAAGATTATAATCCTGGGCTAGGGTAAGATTGCTCATTTCAGACTTGTTTCGATAGACCTTCGCTCTCAACATTGTTTCGATTATATCGACAATATGTCTATGCATTGACCTCAACGCGTATATAGCAACGTTTTGGCGTATATCTGATCTTTCATCGAAGCTCAAATACCTACTTGACTACTCGAGAGTAAGTAGTCCTCCTGCTGTGACCCCGTACTCCAGCTCTCGATAGCCCTTATCCCGTTCTGTACAACTGCGCTCTGTGCTCCCATCAGCACCTGCTCTCGATACCAACGATGTTCATCGCTCACATGTATGCTACGAGTCTTCATGTACATTCGTCCTATCGAGAGTGTGACCTCAATACACAACGAGGCCGTAACATCCTACTTCGTGCTCACTATGGCAAGAACGGGCCGATTGAAGCTCCCGCATCCTCCCATATCAGATCTTCTACAAACCCTGGAAAGCATTGCCATATCCCTCCCCGGTCAGCCCATCATCCTGCTGGCCCCCCCGCCCCAGAGCCTTGTACAACTGATTCGACTGACACCCTTGACAATCCCTCTGCCCGGTGGCGAGGAATACCGGGCAGCCAACAGGAAATGATTATATGCGTCCACTTGCTGAGGCGCAGGAAGCACACCCCTATTCAGCTCCGTCTCCATCGTATCGAGTAGCCAAATCCGTCTCCCGGACGACAGGGTTGGCCATAGCACAGCCTCCTTGATGAAGTGGTGTTTCCATGGTCTTGTTCTCTGGATTGCATTTCTAGAAATATCGGAATCCAAGGCGCAATCGAGCATGCAGTCCCATCAGCTGGAATCGTGCTGCCAGTGAAAGATGCCCGATATCCTCCAGGGCAACCCTAGTGAAACCGCGTAACCGCCGGCGCTATGGCCTCTCTGCCCTTGACTCTCTATCATGCCTGTACTGTCGGATCTCATTTTCCTGGCTGGTGTGTCAGACAGAGGTCTCATCACTACAAAAGGACGACCGTTGGTCTGATCTGTACCTACCCGGTTCGTTTTGGCAGCCCGGATCGAAGATCGAGTCCACCTGGCGGGCGCGTCACATCAGCACTCAGGGTCTTCGTACGGCGGAGCGGATACTGAAGCTCCCGACGTACAGGAATAGCATTGTGGCCATGGTGAAGGCAGCCATTGGGGCCACCAAGGTCTGCTCGTTCGCTCTGTCGGTCAACATGTTCCGTGTGGCGATGGGGTGATACATTGACGTACCCTTGCGGTGATGTTGCCCCTCTGTGGCAGCATTATGAAGACTAGTAGGCTGTTTCCAGATCACGAAGGTGTCTGTTGCTTTGCGCGTTGTAAGACCGGTACATACGGGTGGTGGTTGAAGGAGCCCCTGGCCTGGCCTGAGATGTTTGCGGCGGGGTCAACCAGCATGTACTTAGGTACTTATGTATATGACCACGGCCCGCTCGGAAAATGGCACGTGGACGGTTCCAGCTGTGGGGGCAAGACCCACTAGACTTACCGGGCCGTCCCTAGTTCAAATCCGGTCTGGTGGGCCTTCACTTATATTGTTGAGGTTTTGACAGTACTATGAATATTCCACTATACCTCGCATCAAGGTTTACGTGGTAAGATCTTGGCGTAATTGGTTCACTGAAGTTGAGGCTGACTAATTGTGGCTGGCTCCCCAGTCATCTTTGTCCGATAGAGCATCACCACGGCAAAGCGAACGCTGAGGCTGATTAGCCCGTTCGTCGTAGTGTGTGAGTAGTAGGTCACCTAGGAATCAGCGAGTTTCAACGTCGGCCGTCTAGCAAGTGTATCGTGTTGAACGACCGAGGTAGCGAAATCATCAATCCTTATTGGTTGCATCTTACAGGTGTCGTACCGATTCTGTCCACGCCGAAGAATCCGTCTGGCATTAAGATGAGAAGGCGAGTACATAGTACGCAGTCACGACGAAACACAAGACGAAGGAATTCAAGCACATTGAGTATATTTTACAGCTAACGCAATCAAACAGTCTTCAGTAAGGATAAATCAGCAATACGTTCAGGGTTTGACCAAGCAAATTCCATGTCCAATTCTCCCTGACAATCTCGGGGCAAACAAGTCCTCTGTCGACAAGGATGTCTCCTATGACAACTTCTAGTCTTTGTAGCAATGTCTTCATGGCGACCCGGCCACCGGTCCGCAGTTTCCCCAGAGATCTGAACCGCAACTGGGGGTCAACAAGCCGGACCATATCTCCCGGATAGTGTGTTCATCTCAATGTTCATCCGAATATTCAAATGCGAAGACCTCGCTCTGTGCGCATCTCCCAGTATCCCCATCAGCTGCGTGGCCAATCCTGGATCCCACAGTTGGGGTGGACAAGTCGCACTGCCTTAAGGTGTCGACGGCAGCGCTTTCGAAGAGTACTCTTGCCCAAGGCGGAGGACTACCCTCAGGGTGTGCGTGTTCAGGACTCGGGAGCAGGACACCTGGAAGACGTATGGTTATTGTGCCGCTGGAGCCTGGGAAGCGTGCACTTGACCTATGATGTACACAGAGCCAAGGTGTGTTGGCTCTGCTGAGGAGGTCAGTGCTGCAAATGTGCATCAACCTAGTTTGATGTGAGACCTTGGTACCGACGACTAGACATTTTACAGGGAGCGCAACGTGGAGCAGGTCAAGCCTTATTTGCGAATCCCATTCGAAACTTCGCCGGCGTTCATTGTTGGGCTTTAGACCAGTGTGATGCTGCACTCTTCCACATCCTTGAAAATCAGCGAACCTCCATCCGCAGCCCTGGAGAGAAAGGCCCCGACTCGGTAATACGTATTGGGTGGTCCGGCTGGAAAGATCAGAAGGCCCCAGATATCTCGTATGGAGCCGGGACCCGAACAATGCTCACAGTCCGTGGCCGCATCGAATACCCATGAGCTGTCGTCGAAGAAGGTATTCGGACGGCGCTACTCGATAGGACATTGCCCGCCTGTAATGGGATCGCAGTCAAGGCAGGACTTCCACTCAGGGCGCTGTTGCACCATGACGGTACCAGACTGGTCATTATATTGGACGACGTTGTATGGTTCAACTGAGCAACAGCTCGATATGAGTAGAAGCCGCAGCTTCGCTTGCAATTTCCAGCTGGCGCCTGCACTGTCATTGCCTGATGACCAGTCAGGGAAGGACCGCATGATAACGTTTCCTTGAGATCTGATAACCCAACCATGCGAATTGATCCACCTGTTCTCAGCAGACATGAACTCAGGCTTTGGGGGCATCGGGCGCTTCAAAATCTTTCCGAATAGTGAAAGCGATGCGCTCTTCACCTGCCCGAGGGGGTTCGACCCATTGACTCTGATGTTTGACTCGAGAAGGGTAAACTCAGCACGTAGGTGGGTACGCATCCGGCATGGCCATGTGTTCTCGGATTTCGTAATCATGAAGCTGCCAAATCTTCGCCTCCATTGCTTGCCTACCCAGCTCCAGGAAGGGCCAAGCTGCAGCTCGGTTTTCTTCAAAGCACGCAATGCTTGCCGTAGGCTGAGTGGTTTCTGCGGAATATTCTCCGGTCGCTCATCTGGTCTGTGGTGAATCAGCCACATGATGTTGAACATCGACTTGAGCATCGTTCTTTGTGGAACAGTCCCCGGCCGTATGAACCATTCGTCATTAGTCTTCCACAGAAGACCACAGTGAAGGTCTTATGCCCAGAGACCTGCAAGATACCGATACCCCGTAGTCTCGCCAAATCTGCGTGCTATTCCAGATATAGCTGGAAGGGCATCATGATTGTTGGTGAATCTCGAGGTTGTGAATTCGGAAACGATGCTGTACCACATATCCAAGATGAAGGGTGCTCGGTGTCGCATCGCTTCCACCGCCAGATTTTCGATGCGCAAAGGGCTGTGGAAGCGCTCTTTAGCTAAGTCGTAAGTGTGCGTAAAACCACACTCACTGGCGACCGTATTGCCGTGCTGGAAATGTACACTCCTGGAACCAAAATACAGTTTTCTTGGTGATAAAGTTTTCTCTTGGAAAATCCATCCTCTTGTGTTCCACTTGGAACTCCAAAGGTCAAGCTCAAGCGGAGGCAAATCGATGAATGGTGGATTCTCAATTGGCTTGCCATCCCTGAGAACTTGACTGATGAATAACGTATATACAGTTGTTGGGCTGCCTTTCGGAGCAAATATAACTAGAAGCTAGCGGTTGCGGCGATCAGGGTATTCGAGAAACCCCTGCAGATAGGATGAAGATGCTACGGCACAGATAGTCAGCCATGACTCCCTAAAGATGCGGCTCATCTAGTAGCTTTGCTCTTCCCAGTCGTTATGATCATCCTGCAAGATATAAAGAGCATCTATCCAAATGTATCTGATTCTCAGGGTGCGGTAGACGATGATCGCATCTTACAGGACAGGTGTCATTATGTTTATTGGTACTGAATATTTATATTCTTCATAGGTCTCATATGTGAGTCTCGGCTGTTGCATCGCGTCTTCTGGCTGGCCCCAGTAATAGCTTAGGTATGCGTATCTCAGGTTGCTCGGTAATATATCTTCGTCTTGAGTACTAATAAGCTTGGGCATCGAGTCTTGATTTAGCCTAAGGTCAAGGAGCCTCTTGGGGTTGTATCTGGTATGGCTCAATATCGGCTCCGTGCGGTCCAGATGTTTCTTGATAAATTCCACGTTCTTCGGGGTCAGAGATGACTCTGTTGGTAGTATCCATAACTGGAACCCCAGCCCGCTCGCTATAACATCACCTGTGGAAGTTTCCTTATTATTAGTCGTCCGGAATCGAGGCTCTCTCATTATAGTAACGTACCTTGTATTGCCCTAGCTTTCAATATAAGTATAGGCTCGTGCCTTGTTAGACTCCCAGAGGGAGGTATAAGGTATACCTTCAACTGCTCTAGGCTTTCCGGGCCATGTTCCTGAGTTGTTATTTTCCCATATTCTTTCCGGTATAAAAGCTCGTTTCTCAACGAGTTGTATATTCCTGAAAATTCGAGCCACACATGCCAGCAGCTGCCTTCGGAAGACTTCGCCTGATCTTGCAGCAGTAAGGACTCGTGGATGATTTGGCACAACCTGCATCCTAGGCTTGATCTGTTCTCCAGCACAGAGAAGTCTGGCCAGCCATCAACAGCCCACAGAGAAGACTGCGTTGCGAAGGGCACATATAGAAGACCTCTTTTCCGATTATCCACTATACACACTGTTAAAGACTGAACACCTATGAAAGGGTAGTTTTGCATGCTTTGCTAGAATCAGAATACCTTCCAAATTGAGTGCTTTGAGTGCCCAAATGCAGTTGTAACATACTTGAGCGCAGCTAGCTGTGGAATGGCGATTGTTACTGGACTGTTGCAGGCGGTCGAAATACTCGCCTTTCAACCGTAGTATCGCATTCATGAGTGGGGTGCATATCTCTCCTGCCACGTGTGGCACACCTTCTTCTACATCGAAATCCAAACGACACGCAGCGGCTTCATATCTTGTGATAGTTTCGAAGACCGCGTTCTCCTCGAAATATGTACCGGTCTGCAACCTCCGGCTCAGTGAATGGCATTCGCCTGTCAGCTTCAGGACTGCCTTTTCCACTTCGGCGGCGTCCATGACGCAGATTTGACGACCAAGGAGTTGATTGAAACTTCCCAGGAACCCACTGTACAAGAGGGGCTCTAGTATATTATGCGATGGTCCACCTCAAGTGCGCTTGCCTCTCTCCAGCTGACGACATCTGAAAGGCAATACATGTATAACACCTTACCTCGTCGTGTGTTGTCACACTGGCCACAATGATAGCACGGGGAAATATATGATCCTGTATTCAGTTTACTCTACACATTCGTCCGCTAAGATCCGCCGTTCTGATTCTAATTGACCTTGGACGAAACCGTGGCCACCACCAGATATACCGCATTTGACCACCTCTCTGAGCCACAATCCATGGATACAGTCCAGCCCGTCAAACTACCGTCCTTGTTGCACATTTTGGTCCTAAATGTTGTCGGATATCCCCTTGAGGTTGCCAAACCTCGAACTTTCGATGGGTACAGGAGCATCCTGTAGGTATAATTTGATGGTACTTACACAATTGCATAAGTGCCGGATGCAGGTCGACTGCCCTAGGGTATGTGTAGCCAGCAGATTGGCTACCCACACCCACCCTCGCATGTCTCGTGGTACCAAACCAGGACCCGGTGCCCCTTGCCTGTGCCCGGGTACACATGTATCAATGACAATGACCCGGCAGTTCGCAAGCTTACCTGATGATCGCCTATACACGCCGGCAGGGTGTCAGCTGGCCAGGCAGCCTTCTCATGGCTGTCCAAACCACGGTCATGTTTGCGGTGGGACAGAACGGAGGACGGTGTAGCACAAGTCAAAGCAAGCAGGACTACTGCACCGCCAACGGCACAACGACCAGAACAGAATGACGGCATCCTGAATTATGGGAAACCTCACTATAACTCGTACGAGGTCTGATCACTTTCTCGAGGGTAATGGGATCCCCAGGGCTAGTGATGAAGGGAATGAAGGTGATTGGTAATTGGTGTTCCGGCGTGGGCGATGGTACTATGTAAGTAGTAGGACAGTCAAAACCTAGCTTGAGGAGGCTACTGAAGGGGTTGACATTATATAGTCATATGGGAAGTAGGAAGTTCTACTCTCGAGAATAGACAGCCTGTCTCAGACTCGTAATCTCATATATATGGTGCTACAGAAGATGCGTGGAAGTCTGTCAGGCCCTGAAACCCATGGACCACATACTCCAGTAACACTTCAGACCAAAAAAGCAGATGAATTGATAGATGGCTTTAGCATGCAGTGTTTATTATGCGCCAATTTCAACTCAAAATTGCCGACTCGAGCCTGTTTGTATTACCTGAATGTGATTACTTCAGATGTTCTGCAGCAGATCAACCCGGGATGAGTAATTAGTACATTTGTCTCGAAGATACCACGAAACCCTACTACTGTGCCAAGCATGGCATGACTTCCTGACTATTATAATCTTGAAAGCTATAATATATTTGTACGATAAATTACATAATCTTGAGTGTCAGGAATAGTACTATTTAATCAATCATTACCGCGTATGACCTGGCCAGTTATAGGGGTGGGCCACCTTCGACGGTCCGATTTAGACACTCTACCTACTACCTATTATAAGTACCTACCTAGGTATATAGTAGGGAGTAAGTACATAGTGGGTAGCTTTTCCCAGTCGCAATTCCAATATCTCCTTCCAGAGCCAACGTCGAAGTTTTTCGAGAATGGTATCAACATTCGAAAACACTGTAGCAGCATCACTTTTCAGCCACACGCACAACAGTTTTGAAAGCCGCACAACCACCTTCCAGCTCTTTCGCCCTTCGTGAGCTCGCGCGAAGAGCAAATTCCAGTCAATTGGGAGCAACAGCGTTACTGAACCCAGCACTTTAAAAACCACGTGTTTGATACCAGTTCAGGCAGCCCCACAAAGCCATGGTCGACGCCAACGAGCTTAACTCCTCCGCGTCGGAGTACAAAGAGGCCGAGTATCATCTATCCAAAATTGTCGAGATGGAGGTGCCCATCGATCAGAAAGCGCAGGACCTGTTCTTCGCCGAGGTGGACCGCCGCGAGGAGCGCGTACGTGTCGTAAGTGCAACATTTGAAGACAACCGTGCCTTCCTCCATCCTCTCTCACCACCATAACCAAGACGACATTGCTGACGAGAGACTTGCAGGCTGCCCTTGCCTTCGACAAACTTGTAAAGGATTAGCGTTCCTCATGCAAGGACCTCGACGAGGGAGTCTCGATCAACGGCACGACGTGTGGCCCAGATCAGGTGGACCCGACGTCTACCCAAGGTACTGCTACGACAGCCTCGCGCCCTTCAGACAATACTGTAAATAATGATCACGGCGTCGTCATTCGTGGCCCCCTCCTCCCTACAGGCCACCTAAGGAAGCTGGTTCGCATCCAGGGCAAGACCACCGAGCAGGGCGCCAAGATGATTCACGAGAAGCTCGACCGGCTGGTCGGACTGACCGAGTCCCACATCAAGGCGAAGAAGGAGATGCCTGAGGTGCACGACGACATCAAGAAGATGCTTCACGAGCAGGCTGCTTGCCTTGAGAGGCTTCTGGCCTATCTCGATGGCATTTTGCAGCTATTGGATGTTCAGCGGACCTCTGCTAAATCTGGTGGAGACGAAGTTTCCGCTGAAAATAAAAAGATCAACGAAGATGCGTTGGGTGGTGGAAGTGAGGGGGCCTTTGATGACTAGATTCTCCAATGGCTATCGCAGACACGCTGTCGCCGTCAATGTCGGGGGGAAGCCCTCCTACTAATGTCGATGGGATGATACCCAGCGTTTGGTTGTGTCTTGATGGATAATCTTTACTTCTTTGTAGATTGCAGGTACATAGGATACCCTCGAATACACCGGACTGGTCAACTGGTATGTGACTGGAGCCCACAGTACCTTGAATATCGTGTGTGTGCTCATACTAAATCTCGATTGGGTGATTACAACATTCATTCCCAGCAGATAGCATCGAAGCACATGAACATGCCGGAATAGTGCGAAGCAGACTTACTACTTACTGTTGTCTTGCCCGATAATTATGACATCGGGAAATTGCCTACTCCACATGAGCACCACGCTGCGTATACACTGTCATTGACCAGTGTCTGTTGTATGGACATCAACTCCTATGCTCCCCTCAGTCGCACTTTCTGCGACCTAGAGATTCAAGGATGAGCCCTTTATACACAGTAGCACTTACACGAAGAAGTGTGGTTCAGGGTTTGAGGGACGTATTAGTGGTGTCGATAAAATGACCCACTATCCCGTGCGATATTGTAGGAACGTGTTCAGAGATATTCCGAAAATGGGAAAGCACTTTGTGAGTCTGTAGGAATGTCGCAGACTTGCTGTCACGCCCCAAATAGTGCTGATGCATCAATAGATCAAAGAGCACCGTGACTGTATGTTACAGGACGAATGTGATGGGACATTCACCGTTATGGATTATCAAGATGGTGGGAGTGCAACGCCCGACGTACCACTCGTGGTCTCCACGGTCCACCCCGGGCCCATACTATAGAACTCGATACATACTCCCACGTCCTCCGCGCCAGCTGTGGGATAACAGAAGCCAGCGAGCGCTCCAGAGCTCCCAGAACTGGCTAGCGAGACGTTTAGGGACACACCTGCATACGGTTCTGCCTTGACCAAGCTGTCTGGAACAAGAAAGCCAATGCATGATATCCTCCCTGTGAAGTCGGCTCGAGCGCTGACTATGTGGGATTATCTCCTCTCGATGCTCTGCCAGCACTCCGGCAATGCACGGTCTGAGCTAGAACGTTATTACTCGGGCGCCCTACAGTCGATACTTCAATCGGAGGAATTCTCACGTCTTCTAGGGCTTCCAAGGCAACGGGGGTTCCAATGGGTTGGCAAAGCGTTGCCGCTCGGTAACCCTACTGTTGACCTGCTCGAGTCTCTTTTCGTCCAAGTCACGGGCGTAGAACCGACTGTTCCGTATTCTCGGGTAAGAGTTCATCCAAAACTTACTCGCATCCCTTATTGAGAAGCTGGCGTGCCCCCTTTGAAACATTTCCCCCTCCTGTTATGGGAGAGTCTACGAGTGTCACCCCTGCATAGCTTTGCAGCTTGAGGCAAAAGGCCAAGACCGGAGGGAGAGCGTTTGGTCCGCTCTAGCTCCCACGATTGTTCGAAGATCAACATCGGATATATAGTGTTTTCAGGGTCGTGGACCTTTCGTCGGCTGCGTTGTGTCGCCGTTGTTGGAATCAGGACAGTCAAAGCGCATAATCACATGTGTCAACTGCATCTTACAGCAACTGCAATGCAGTCACCCCAGGGAGGGCAAAACTTTCTATGGTGATCCCACAACACGAAAGCCGCCTCCAAAATGACCATCACGTCTGACAGGACCCCATCCCAAGGGACCGTGGAAAGCGCAGACCACTCGGGCCTCGTTTTTGTCCACAGCGTGGCAAGGGTCCTCATATGCCGAGACGAGCCAGCCATTGTACAACCCAGGGATGACCAATAACGATCATTACGCATTAAGCAGCTATAACGAACATCCTACACAGCCATCGTATCTGGCCGGCGCATTCATGGGTGGCAGGCTTCACATGCAAAATTCGACGCCCCTACGAATCAATATCATTTCCCCTTGCCGCCACAACAAGGGGTCCCACAGCAGTTCTACGGCCAACCACCTCATGTCCAGACTGCCCCGATGTACAACCAGCAGCCTCCGGGAGCGAACTGGCCGGTGTTGCCGCCGCCTCCTGCCTACTCGGATCTATCTCCCCAGACTTACATTCCTCCCACCCAACAATGGCAAGTAGCACCCTGGAGTGGTCAGCGTCAGCCTCTGGTGTGGGCTGTGTTGTGGCTAACGAGGCGGAGATCACGGCTGTTATTCATGTTAAATCTGTCTTGATGTGGAAGAAGATCAAGAGCATGTGGTTGTAGATCTTGGGACGGTATATCTACTTGACCGTCACGTCAAGGATCAAGCAACCAATCTGGAGATGGAGTATCGCAGCACTTGATTGGCATGATGGTCCCTTTCCTTGGTGTACCATTCGGTGTCATTGGTGAGCGGCCATGTGCACCCTTTGCTCTGGTTCGTTGCCACCCTCATATACCTGTTTTAACATAGCCCGAAGTCACTGGCCTTGAGGTCGACTTCCTCGTACACGAGAACAATAGATTAGTATTGTCTGTATGTGTTAAGGCTGAAAGGACCGGAGCGCATAGGACGGCAAACTTGGACGATACGGCGGGAAACATAGGCCCTGTCCAATACAACCCGGAGCATCTTAATGGTACTCCCCAACTCATAGCCGTCACCAAACCCAGGATAAGCGGCGTCTGTGCTATTTCAAGTTGGAGATGCCCACATCATGCCCACATGCCCATGTAAGTGCTCCGATGGTCTCTGCAGATACTGTCCTTCTCGAGCGGCTCATCCTCGGGGGAGGGAACACAGAAAGATGTCCTTTGGTGCGGTTCCCAACTCACAACAACACTTCACACATCGCAACCTCGAAGAAGCAAACCGTTGGTTAACAAACAGAAAGCACAAACACACTGTATCCGTAGTCTTGCCATAGTGGTAACTGACGCCAA